>WAAF01002834.1:186132-201153 GCA_013400475.1 Tricholaema leucomelas | reverse complement strand
CTCTCCTCTCCTCTCCTCTCCTCCTCTTTTTTTGAGAAAATTCACAGCTTTAGGCAGAAGAATTGTTCTGTACCTTACAAAAAATACCTACTTAACTGATATTTGTTATCCATAGTGCTTGTACGACCTCCTACAAGGGGTGGATGTTTGCCATCCTACTTGGTATCTTGACAGCAGAAAGGTTTTTACCTCTATATAAAGCATTGGTGTGAAATGTCTGTCTCTTCACAGGTTCATCTCAAAGTACTTCCTTTTATATGCTGCCAATAAGTCAGATATTGACTGCAAAGCCTTTTTCTCCTCAAAGAGAAAACAGGTGATGACTGAATATCAGAGGCACTGTAAAGTCAGTGCCCCCCAGGATTTTGGTTTGTTTTAAAGACTGCATTATTTCCTTCCTCCATCTAAAGCATACATGAGCAAGTGTTTGAGGTTTTAAGGCCCAAATTTCCACCTGATTTTTTACCTTGCAGACCTGAATTTAGATTTTAATGAGGAAGGTTTTTAATAGAGGGAGGAAGGCTGAGGCTCAGTGCATGGTGCTGTCCAGCAGTGTGAGCTACCCAGGCTGTCTGGCTCCATTTTCTCGGTGCTGCTGTATCCTGTAGAAATGTCCTTTAACTGATGACAAGTACAATAGCAGTTCCTCATATGTGGTGGATGTAGCTATGGAGGTGAACTCAGAGAAGGTCTAAAAAAATTAAGATGGCCTTCAGTCAGACTTCAAGACTGTTTTACTGTAATCTTTTACTGTAAGCAGAGGATGATAAAAACATCTGTCTCTGACCTGTGTGTCTGCACATCAAGTTAAGTGAAGATGTAGAAATTAAATGGAACTATTCAGAAGGAAATTCCTTAATGCACAAAGGTCTTCAAGTGAGAATGTTACAGGCAGTACTCACCACTAAAAAACATTTCTGTTTACCAGTGCTTACCACATAGTGACATATGAGATGTTATTCTGATAAACTGTTCTAAACAAATGGGTTAACTGCGGTTTCTCGGAAAATGCTCAGGGTTTAATTGCAGCAACATTACCTGCATTAATGGAGATGGTAGGATGTGGGTGAATACTGTACTTGTACAGAAGGCTGTCCAATACTTTCCACTGCCAGAAGCCGTTTGCTGCTCTTTACAGGGGCTGGACCATCCTGCAGGAACACAGAGGCTTATGCTAGACTGGTATTTCAAACTGGTGTTGCTTCTGAAGTGCCAAAAGCAGCAGCTTGTGCAGCTACAGTGAGGCATCTTCTCTCTGCCCCATCTGAAAGCTTCTGACACCTCATTTTGAAGCTTCAGATGTGCCTTGCAGTAACACAAGCTTTTGAAATGTAGTGGGGGATTCTGGTGGTGTTATCCCAGAGAAAATCCTTTTCACTCTGAATGAAGTGCACACTTTAGGAGATATCCAAATATATGGTGCGAGGAAGTTTGTTATCACCTGATAACACATCTTGTTGATGCTCTCATATGCAAACAGACAAGCTAACTACTTGTTTTACCATGTAGTTTTGCATTCTACTTTTACTTTCCTGGCAGTTTGCCTCTCTTCCTTTATGTGTTATTTGGCTCAGTTATTGCTTCAGTTACAGAAACTCTCTTTTATTTTTCTATTAAACACAGAGTAATTAAAGGGGAAAAAAAATATTAAAATATACAAATACATGATGGGAGGGAGCCAGGCTTTTCACAGAATCACAGAAACGTTAGGGGTTGGAAGGGACCTTCAGAGATCATTGAGTCCAACCTCCTTGCCCAACCAGGATCACCTAGGGCAGACCCACAGGAATGCATCCAGGTGGGTTTTGAAAGTCTCCAGAGAAGGACACTCCATGGCCTCTCTGGACAGCTTATTTCAGTGCTCCATCACCCTCACCATAAAGAAATGTTTCCTCATGTTGAGGTGGAACCTCCTCTGTTCTAGCTTGTACCTGTTGTTCTTTGTGCTGTGACTGGGCACCAATGAAAAGAGACTGGTACTTTCTTCTTGACATACATCTCTCAGATATTTAGATGCTGATAAGATCCTCTCTCAGCCTTCTCTTCTCAAGACTAAACAGTCTCAGTTTTCTCAGTATTTCTTCATAGAAGAGATGTTCAAATACCCAAACCATCCTCATAGCTCTCAGTTGGACTCTTTCCAGCAGATCTGTGCCCTCGAACTGGGGAGCCCAAACCTGGACACAGTATTTCAAGGCGTGGTCTCACCAAGGCAGAGTAGAAGGGGAGGAGAACCTCCCTAGAGCTGCTGGACACACTTTTCTTAATGCACACCAAGATGCTATTGGCCCTCTTGACCACAAGGGCACATTCCTGTCTCATGGATAAGTCCATTAGGAATCCCCAGATCTTTCTCCACAGAGCAGGAGAACCCTTAGTGGTACTGGTGGCTGGTGTTATTCCTCCCCAGATACAGAACTCTGCATTTGTCCTTATTGAACTTCATGAGATTCACCTCCACCCAGCTCTCCAGCCTGTCCAGATCTTGTTGGACAACAACACAGCCTTTCAGTGTGTCACCACCTGCTACCCAGTTTCATATCATCTGTGAACTTGCTTTTCTCTAGTGGTGTGAAGTTACAGCACAAGTAGCAATGGGCACAAACTGAAATACAGGAAATAAAGGAAATTCTGTTTACATATAAGGAAAATGTGGTGGTCTTTTATTCTGGAGGTGATCTGATGCTGGAACAGGTTGCCAGAAGAGGCTGTGGTGTCTCCATCCATGGAGATACTCAAACCCCAAGTGAACACAGTCCTGGGCAGCCTGTTCTAGGTGACATTTCTTAAGCAGGGCAGTTGGACAGGAGGCATACTGGAGATGCCTGCCAGCCTCAGCTTTCTGTGAGTCTGTGAATGCATTTGGATTCTGTAATGGGCACGAATATACAATAAAAAACGATGATTTCATGGAGTGGGCTGAAAACCTGGGCTAATATCTACAAGCTCATGCCACCGGCCAGCAAAGTTTGCTCAGCCTGCATGGGGGTGTTACAACTCTCCACTTCCTCTTTGGCGCAGCCAAAGTCACAGCAGGGACCGAAAACATCCTGAGACTAGAGGAAAGAGGAAAAGGATGTGGTCCAGCTCCAAGTTGCTGGAACTGAAGATCTTCCAGGCCTCCTTGGCAGAGCTGCTGGATGAAAATGGCAGGCAGTCTCCTCCCCTGCCCTAGATCAAAGGCATGAGGCTCACTGCCACAGATGGCAGCAAAAGAGAGACAGAAAATAAAGGTATTGCCATGTGCATTGTGACAATCATGCAGACAGCAGTCTAGCTCTTCATGTGTGGGACTGTCCCAGCCCTTTCTGCTGGGAACACGGAGCAGCCTGCAGGAAGAGACAGCAGCTGAAATAGCTGTGTGTGATAGGTAGCACTTCCCTTGTGGCACTAGCTTCCACTTTAAAAATAAACTCTCCACAAATAAACAAAGAGAAACACTAAGTGAAGACTACCCAAGCTACTTTGACAGCAGCAGTACAGCTGACTGATTAGAGAGGTAAATCACTGAAGCCCAACTATAATCTAGTGTTTAATTGCTACTGGCCACCAGCACAGTCTCCCTGGACAGGAGGCAGCTGGTTGCCTGCAGTCCTTATATCCTAGAGGAGAAACAGAAAAAAACTTTTCTGGCTCTGTGTTTTTTTGTTTGGTTGGTTGTTGGTTTTGTTTGTCTGGTTGTTTGTTTTGGGTATTTTTGGGGTTATTTTTTTTTTTTCCTTTGGCAGAATTTGGAAGCAAATCAGTCATCATTTTTACTGCTGTAAATGTTTTGCCCTTTTTTTTTCATCTTTATATGAGGCAAACTTTAATTAGCTGCCTAAGTAATACCATGACATTCTCCTAAATGACTTAAATTCTGTCCTCACAATGCTATTTCTTTTGTGGGAAGCTAGCAGAATTTTCATCCCTATCTACCCTCCTCTGAAAAAGCATTCTGCTGCTCCTCACCGACTCCTTGGCATTAATTACTTCTGAGACCATGACATTCACACTTCATTTGAGGGAGAAGTGAGGTCTCCGAGACCCTTAGGAACCTTACTGTGCTTCACCCTAAGCGGCAATTTTCCTCTCCGGGTAAGGAGCATCCTCCTTGCACCAGCCAACCTTATGCTGCAGCACATGAGGGAGCTCTCTGTCAGCAACCCCCACCCAAGTAGTCCTGTGCTTTCCTGGTAAAGCCCTGTGGAACTAAAAGGAGGTGCAGAAGGCTACTTTCTGCCAGTATTTCTACAGTTATCAAATCTCACTTTCGAAGGGACTGATAAAGGAGTGGGAAAGGATTGATGATGATAAGCTCTTGAAAAATAAACTTCCCAAGTTGCTGCAACAAGAATTGGATATAAGTAGTTAATTTATTGTATACTAAGCTGAGTATTGCTTTTTTTAAAAGTGTATATAACATTTATGTAATGCAGATGGGATATTTATATACTTTAAAAAAAAAAAAGAGTATTTTTAGGTATGTCAGTAAAGTTTAAGTTTTATGGTCAAATTGCTGCAGTATGGTTTCTGACAGCAGAAATTCCATGAAGCTCCAGGCATCACCTTTGCCTGCCTGTCCCTCGGCAGATGGCCCTGCCATGATCACCACAGCAGTGCCAAGGGCAGGGCAGAAGCCACAGGGCATGTGGGGACTGGTGAAAGCTGGTGGTTCATCTGCTGGCCAGGCCATCATGCACCTCTCTGGGCAAGGCAGTCAGAGCAGTGAGGTGCTCTGCAGACGCCCCCCCTGCACTGAATGACCCAAAGCCTTTGCCCCTCACTTCTAGGAGCAGCATGCTGCTTTCCTTCCCTGCTCTCACACCAGCAGCTCCCCTTTGTATTCTTATTCCACCCGGCAGGGAGGGACATCTTTTGTTCCTGGCTCCTTTTGCTCGAAACAGAAGTTCCTGCATGCCTGCCCTATTTGGAAATTCTTGACAAAAGAGAATTCTCTTCCTTTTAAACCCTCTCCCTTTTTCACTAGTTTCTGCCACCTGACTCTGCAGGCTCCAGAGCTGTACCTTTCCTGAAAACTGTCTGTAAAACTGCACAATTCAGAGAAGAATATGGATGAGAGCAACCTGGGACTTTGTGACTGCCTCTTGTCCCTGCTTCTGATTTGCAGGCAGCCTGGAACAAACTGAAGTGAATCTTCACTTTGCCTCCTTATAAAGTGGGTCATCCAGCTTATTCTGCGTCAAAGTAGTTCCAGCACCTGAGTACTATGTAGTCCCTGGGCAGGCGTCAAGATGAGGGGAAGAAGAGAGATAACAAATAAAAAGGAACAATCTGATTATAATCCCTTTTGAACTACATGAAGGTTTCCTGCATTCTCCAAACCAGATTGAAAGCACCTGTGGATGTCCACAGACTCCTAGGTTGGCATGGAGCAAGATCTACTTTTGTGCAACCACTGCAGAGAACTGAGAGCATCCTTGCCAATGGCTGATCCCTGTGCCCACAGGCATCCCCTTCCCTGCAGTGCTCCCAGCATCTGTGTTTTGCAGTGCCAGACACAGGAGAAGTAGTGACTTGGGTCCTCCTTGAGAAGTTTTCGTGCACAAGCCAAATCCTGCTGGTCACAAATAGACAACACAGAGGTGAGGAAAGACATCACACTAGAGCACTCCCTGAATTATCAGTACTAACGGGGTAACTTTTCATTTCCATTTTTAAAGCAATGGGGAAAGCTCACATACATCTTTTTCTCGATCCAGAAGGGGAATTTATCCTATCCCTTGTGTAATATAGTCACAGAATCCAAAGATGATACCTTGTTTTCTATTGCCTTTGGGCCAAAGTGAGTGAAGTCCTTCCCAGCACTGTATCTGCTAGCAGTTCATTGTTTAGGTAGACTTGTGTTTCATAGTCACTGAAAAACTGAGAAGAACAGAAAAACCTACCGAGTTGCATTCGTTACATAAAGTGGCATGTTCGTTTAAAAGCAAATGCTCTGGAGACTATTTATCTTTCTGCCAGTCTGCCTAATGCATTTCATATACTGTGTTTGAGTATCAGAGATGATCTTGTATCATTTGTGATTATGGGTAAGACTGGCTTCTGGAAAGTCTAAATTAACTGTGTTGTGAGCTGGTTGCACTGGGAGACAGACACCTTTGGGAGCCAGCATCTCAAGCTAACTCACACTTCATCTCAGAAGGCACTTGCCTGAAAGTCATATTTCCCTGCATTGAGTAGTGCTTAGTATAACTTACTCGCATCAGTAAATGTGTTTGCCTTTACAAGGATTTTAATCTCTAAAAGCAGATGTACTGCAGTTAAGAGATATTTAAATGTAGCAGTTATGCTGAAGGAGAGCTATTTGAATGTAAATGTGAATTATTTAAATCCTCTGTAACTGGGCACCCAGAATAAACACTTTAGGATAGTGGGAAAGCATTTCCATTCAGAAAGCATTTGTATAACCACAGCACATTTCTGCGGGCTCAGTTACCTGCTAACCTAAAAGATGGGATCTCACTTAAATGCATTTTAGTCCTATTAGTACAGAAGAGGATCAACAAAAACACTGTTTCAGGCTGCAACACTCAAGTCCTATTCCTCTGTCCTTTGTGTTTCCAACATGCTCACAAGGACAGTCAGTAAGTGCCATGCAGGGCAACCAATAGATCTGCACAGTTAGTGGGGCATGATCAAGGAGACAGGAAGCAAGTCTGAAGTCTGCAATTTACCTTCATTGGTGTGGCACTCTTTAAAGCCAGTTCAGCTCTGTAAGGTAACTACTTGAGGTTTCCTAGTTCTTGAAGGGCAGTTGTTTCTGTGGTGGATGAATATTTTCCTCAGGAGGTGCCCTTGGATCCTGCTCAGAAAAGTGGTCATTCAGCCCCATTTTTAAAACTGGGAGCTCACTGGCTGAAACAATGCTTAGTTAAGTGCTTCACTGGGTCAGCACCTGTGCTGCTGGCAGGAACTCTCTCCAGCTCTTCCAAGGTACACATCTGGATCCAAACACTGCTTTCTTCTTTAATCCCTGGTCACCCTGCCAAATTCAGTACTTCACATTTCTGTACTGACAGTAAACATCACCTGCTGTTTGGACTAAGCTGTGCTTATAAAGATGAGACAACATCTCAAGACTTTGTTCTAAGGTTCTTTGCCCCTGTTTGACAGTTGCCTGCAGTGCAGAAATGCTCGAGGGACCTTTCCCGGGACCAGATCCAGACACATCACCATGCATGATCTAGCTTGCCACTGACTGTTATGGAGGGCCCATAGGCCCCAAAACAGGCTTATTTATGCCTTGTCCTGCCTGCACGTGTTTTTCTGCCCACACCAGGGGTAAACACATAAAGTAAGCACAAAGGGGCACAATAGGCCTGGTGCCATGACGTCTGGCCTGCTCAGGACCCCTAATTGTGTAAACATGTTCGTGTAAGCCCACGCGCCCAGCTCATGCTTACTGGGTGCTAGGCCCGTGCTATCCCCATATTTGGGAGGTCCAGGCCTGTGGCTGTTGCCTATTGTGGTAAGGTTTGGCTGACTGTCAACCTGATTGGTCATTCTAGTGGCCAAGGAGCCATTAATCTCGGCCCACATTTGATAAATAGGGATACAGAGGTAAAGAAGGTGTTCAGGCTCCCTCGGCTTGCTCGCTTAGACTCACCAGCACTGCTTTTTGTTTATGCCTGCCTGCGTGCCCACCTGCAGTGCACCTGCCTTTATGGAGCTCAGACTCCCAGCCAGCCGTGCACACCTGCACACCACTGTGGTGAGTTACCAGGATTAGATCCTGTATTGCCTTTACCTACAGAGCTCAGTCTCCCCTGCAGCCGTGCACACTATTGCACGCCCGCTGCCTTATTATTGCCTGGTGCGTGCCGCTGCCAACGAGTTACCAGGAAGCAGACTCCACTTGTCTGCACACAATCAGCCTGCTGGTCAGCGTGAGACTGTGCTCAGACTGCACGGCATCATACTCCTTCTGCGCCTGAGGTCCTGCCTAAGAATCCCTGGACAGAGTGTCCAGAAGAAGCCAGGAGACAAGGGCAGAGACTGTCCTTTCCCCAGAAGCTGGGAAGACTCTCCTTTCCCCTGAAGCCGGGAGGATTCCAGCCTCAAAGTCCACAGGCAAAGCTTCCCTGAAGCTGGGTGGCGAAAGTTCAGAATATTGAAGTGAATAAATTATATATTTTTATAAAATATTATCTCGCACCAATTAATTTCTCCCCTCGGCCACAATTGCGTAGGTGGCAGAATACCCCTCCACAACACTGACCCAGGCTCTGATTGAGGCAGGAGGGACCACCGGCTACAACAAGGTGATAAAATCTATTAATGAATGAGAACACAGCACTGAGGATAAGTACATGGTGGAGGAGTGTGGGTGTGAGGTGTTTCTCAAAGACACAGTCCAGTTAACTTGGGGAGGTTTGCTGGCTGAAGCTGTCTGGGACAGTTCTGGACAATGCTCTGCTTTAAATACTACTTTCCCTGAAATATTTGATCACTGTTTCTCCAAAACAGGCAAAGGGATTCCTAAGATCCAGTTTCTAACCCCAGCCACACTCAGATTTTATAACCAGTGATGGTCTATTGCAAAGCAACTTCTTGTGAAATACTTTGCAAGAAACTGTGTGCCCTCACTGCTGGCCATGATGAAGCTTGAGCCTCATTGCTCTGTCTCTGTTGTCTCATACACACTGCTGTAGTGCTTCTGCTTCTGGGCCAGAACATTTATTTTTAATTGGACATAATGTTAGGCAGAACTGCATGAATCTGGGAGCCCAGGTCACAAATGGGAGGATGAGTGATGTTAGCAGCACTGCATGAAGTCATGTATTGTTTACCTTAGGATTTTAGCATATTGAGGTCTTGAGAATAGTCAGGGCTGAAGGAAAGAGTTTTACACATCAGTATTTCTACAGCTGTTTTATGTGCATAGGAAATGCACTTAATGCTATGTCACTATTTTCATCCTTCAGAGTAGTACAACTAATGAAGGAGCCATGCAGTCAGGTATATTCAGTCAGTCTGATCTGGACAAACAGCTCAGGACATGTGTCTAATCTTCCTATAACGCACGTCCAGTTGCCTGCTTAGCATTGCAGGGTGTTGGTTTCTGCTTTGCTCCCACCAGTATATGTTGTGTGCTATAGGTTCCATATAGATAAGAAAATACACTGGGGGTCAGGCATGAGGAACATCTGAAGCCTGAAATTTGTCTCTGTGAATTTTCTGTCACTGTTTTCTCCTTATTCTGAAACCATGGTGCTACAGATGAAAAGACTTTGTTTTGATCAATTTTTTTTCTCTTCTGTTTAGAGAAGACATTTGATTATCAAAGAGAAAAACGTCCTTCAGATTCTGAGTTGCTATGGTACAGGCTTGCTCTGTTCTTATGACACGATCAAAAGGTAAAATTGGCCAGCAATACCATGCACCACACCAAAAGGGAAAAGGGAAAAAAAAAAAAAAAAGGAAAATAATAAAAAGAGGGTCAGAAGAAACAGGCTCACACACACAAGTCCTTGAACTTCCACAAAGAGATATCACGTTGCATTTTGCAGTGTTTCCTAGGAAACCATTTTAGTGTAAAAGGAACTCTTTGTTTCCTGCTCTTTGCAAAATTGTTTGAACCACCATATCTTATAAAAGGTTGCTTCACAGACGATTCATGCAGCATTAAAAAAAAAAGCTCAATCTGCAGTTTGCTGTACCATCAGAGGCAACACCTTTGCCAGCAAACTGAATACATTAGATTGTGTTTGTTGAGAATTGGTAAGATTATGTAATTTCTAAAAGTCAGAGGTTTTTTTATTGGTTTTTGTTTGTTGTTTTGTTGTTTTTGGGTTTTTTTTACCCCCTACATGGAGTGTCTTTCTCTGTGCAGCAAGGAAGTCTCAAAAATAAAAGAGGCAGAAATAGTTTTGGGAAGTTCTTATCAGCATCTTTCTTACTAGCATGCTGTCTGAGGCAAAGGTACAGTTTGGGGTTTTTTTCCACTGACCACAAAAGAGGCTAGGAACAGGATATCTGCAAGCATAGATCTTACTCTCTGGGATGTGAGCTATTGCATGTTGTGCCCACATGCTGATGGATGCCACCTGCTAGTCCAAATCTAGCAGGTCAGAAAAAAGGACTCATTCACTTTGAATTACCCATGCCTCCTGCAGGCTGAGGCCCTGACTGGGCAAGGTCCTTCCCCAAATCAGAGCAGTTTTTCAGCTGGTACCTGAGGTGGCAGCCTGACTGCTCTGGAAAGTGCAGCCTTCCCAGTCCTGGGCTGCAGATGAAGAAAAATCTTCTTTGGGACTGACTGCTAGGGCATAGCTTACAGGCCAGAGAAAGAGATGAGTTTCTACCAAGCTCCTTGCCAGCTACCTTTTGTTATTTATCATCTTCTTTTAAATCAAGCACTAGATGCCTGCTATTTCATGTTAAAGAGGATGAATGTGAGGGCATGCAGTGCCTCCACTGCTGCTGTCAGGCTGGCCTCTGCTTCCCCTGCACTTTGCTTAAAGAGCTGACCTAATGAGTTTTGTTCCCTCCTGTAGTCCCTGTCATTTATAGTTGTTATAATTTCCTGTCATAGCTACTTTCCACCCCCATTCTCCCTTTGTGATATTGCAGGGTTCAGCTATACGGCTGATGTGCTCTGACTGCTGCCTGCTAGATTTGTCTTCATCTTAATATATTATTTATGATGCTATTATTCCTTGCAGCGGACTGCCAGCCACACTCTGCATACAGTTGCTGGTCTTCCAAATGCATCATGGCTAGCAAAGGAAAACACTGATCTAATTGAATTAACAGTGGTGCTGTTAGCTTTAATAGAGTTTGTCATGAAACACTAAGCAGATGTGACAATGATCTTGGTTAGTCATATTTTTGTCCCTACTCCCAGATACGGTAACTGTTAGCCAGATCAGTGGGGAGGATAATTCTTCTTTGCTGGTCAGTAATTGTGCTTACCTAGACATGTGTCAATCGCTTTGGACTGATGGTTGAAGTAAGCCAAAGACTTGAATAGCAGAAAGTTTTATATTCTGATAATAAACTTGGCTAATTAAAACAAGATGCAGATGGCACTGCCACCTAGCAATTTTCACCTCACTTACTCCGACTCCAATTATAGCCTTTCCCTACTGACTTGCACTGTTTAAATTACAAAGTTAAAGGATGGATGAGTATTTACCTGTTTCTGTTCATACAAAGAAACCTAACACATTATCATTCTCCCACACAAGGTGTATGATGGCGGTCTGAGTACTTATTCTGAAAAGACATATATCTTGACTCTATTAAAAAAAGAGGGGGAGGGGGGAAAGGGGAGGGAAGTAATAGAAAGACTGCCCAGAGACTCATTAGCAGACATATGCATCAGCAGGAAGCATATGAATATTAGAGACACAATGTGTTTCTCTAACACTTGTTGGTTGGAGCAGGTGCCATACTTCTGGGATATTAACTTTAATTGGATAAAGAGAAAACTGGCCTTAACTAAGCCAGTCCAATGCACTTTCTTAGTTTACTATTTTCTTTAGGTACTCTGAAACTCTTGACACTGATCCCTTGGGCAATTTTCTCTTCTTCCCAGAATAAAACATACTTCCAATCAGCCATGAAGAATGGGTTAGGTTTGCTTGATCCTGCATGAATGCAATGGGGTAGACAAGGTTACCACTTGAGGTCCTGCAGATTGCTTTAAACAAGCTTTATAAGCAAGCTTTAGGGAGCAAGAACACATGCCCAGCCCTGGGACAGAACACAGAATAATCCTGGTAATTCTGTGACAGAAGAGTGAATTGCATCCCTGAAATTACTCCCGTCATCAGCTGGACCACTGCGTTCCTAGTGTTGATGCATTATGTCCTGGCATTTTATTCTGGCATCCCTTTTCATGCAAAATCAGCCTTTCACATCACCATCCTGCTGGCAGCAAAGTACACTGAACTGCCCATGCTTTTTCTGATTGCCTAATATTTTTTCATGTGAAGAGCTTTCAGGTACAAGATATTCCCTGCTGCAGAAAGTACAATGGGGTTGGATTAGCAGTTAGCGTTGAAATGACACTCTTGTGTATGCCTTGAAGAGGCATGCCTTTGAGAGGGAGAGAGGACAAATGGCGGTGGACCAGGATTTATTTACAGAGACATTGTTTTCAGTCATTCAGCACAGTTTGATTTTGTGTTAAAATATCTATGCAAATTAATGCTGATTGGAAATGAACTTCTATGCATCCTCGACGACATGCTAAATGAGGTCAACATGAGCACCATTAATACGATGAATAAGGTGACACTAACTTGACTGAAGTGCTCAAATCACCCCTGATTTCTCCTGGGCATCTTCTTTGTTGTACTAAACCACAGAGAGCTTCTGCCATGTGGCACCAGTGGTCCCTGCAGGGGACAGATCTCATGATCCAAACAGACAGTGCTCAGGGGGTCTCCTCCTCTGTCAAAGGGCACTGTACAGAGAGTTGAGGGCACCTTCTCTTCTTGGTGTGAGAGCTGTGGATGCTTGGTGAAGGGTCCTTTCCTTGTCAAGGTGCTGTTGTGGGTGTCTCTACTGAATTTGGCTGGACAAGATGCCACCAGGACAGAGGCATTCGGTGCACATTGTTCTTTCTGTTCCTCTCCTTGTCATTTCTGCACAGCAGTGTGGTAAGACAGGTCTCTGCACTATACCTGTGTCAGTATACAGAGGTGTATGCCTGCAGACATGCTGTGAGGAAAAGTTGCTTTATGGGACTAGGTTCACATCTTCCCTTGGCCAGCAGTTTGTAGCCACACAAGTAGAACCAATACAGGTCCCACGTGGGTCTTGCATCAGGGCATCCCTCTTCCTGCCCTCGCTTCTTCAAGCCCTTGCTTTAAGAGGATCTTTCACAGGCAACAGATGAAGAACCTCTGCAAAGGAGGCAGGCAGAGCCTCTGCCAGAAGCAGTCCTAGGCCATGTCTTCCAGCCAGCAACTTGCAATTGTTTATCAAGAAAAGTTAATATTAATCTTAAAACAGAGATATATTAGTCTTTGAATAGCTTTTCTAGGTGCTGCTTATATGAAGCATTTCAAACAAAGCTAGGCAGAGTGACTTCACAAAGGACTGAAAACAATCCACCTGGAGAGCTTTTGTTTGCCCATTTCCCTTGACTCTAGGAGCATACATGTCAAAAGCAGCAGCACGTGAAGCACTTTGTGTCCATACACAGTGATGCTGGCTCCCAAACTGGGGTTCCATGATGTCACTCAGGGAAACTCGCCAGGTCCCAGCTGTGGCAGGCATCTTCTCTGTAGCCACACTGCACATCTACATGCAAGTGTGCCTGGCTCAAAGGAAGCCTGCACTCCCAAGAAAAAACAGACATGTGTCTGTGGGAAAGGCACTGAAAAATTATGCTTGCAATGCTCTGCTCTTGCATGCCTCTGCCATGCCAAGCTCACCTTTGGAGCCTTGGCATCCTTCAGGGTAGAGATGGAGATAAGAGATGAAGCTGTTGAGGAGCCTACCACTTTCCAGTGAAAAGAACATGCCAAGGTTTGACTTCTCTTTTCAAACTGATCATGTTCTGCTCATTGAAGAAAGCTAGTACTTCACTTTCTGCTGAACCAGTGTCAGGCTTATCTGTGATGCAAAGCATGGGTACCAGCACATACTGGTATGGTTCTAGGTCCAGAACAGGACCTCCTGACAGTGCAGGAAAGCCCAAGTATGACAAGGTAGATTACTGGACCGGATCTCTCATTTCTACAGGGTCACAGAATCACAGAATGGTTTAGGTTGGAAGGGACCTCAAAGGTCATCTAGTTCCAACCCCCTGCCATGGGCAGGGACACTTTCCACTAGAACAGGTCACTCAAGGCCTCATCCAACCTGGCCTTGAACATCTCGAGGGAGGGGGCATCCATAACCACCCTGGGCAACCTGCTCCAGTGTCTGACCTTCCTCACTGTAAAGAACTTCCTAACATCCAGTTTAAATCTCCCCTCTTCCATCCATTACACCTCATCCTGTCATTACTAGACCTTAACAGTCCCTCCCCAGCCTTCCTGTAGGTCCTCTTCAGATACTGGAAAACTATTACAAAGTCTCCTTAGAATCTTCTCTTCTCCAGGCTGAAGACCTTCAACTTTCGTAGCCTGTCCTCATAGTAGAGGTGCTGAAGCCCTCTGAGCATGTTTGTGGCCCTCCTCTGGACTTGCATGTCCTTCTTATCTTGGGGGCTCTAGAACATTATTCCAACTGAGGTCTCACGAGATCAAAAGGGGAGAATGGGTCACATGAAACTCCTGCCACATGAAAGTAAAGGACAGATGAAACTCCTATCACAAGGCAAAATCATTAAACCTAGTAAGAATCAAGCATTTACCTGTATTGTGATAGCTGCGTGCAGGGATCCTCATTTACACAAAATCAATGTGGTGAATGTAGCCATGGTTTTAGGACTTCAAGGACTAGGGAGACTATATACTCCTGTTATTTATGTTTCCAAACAATTCTTTGCAGAATTGGTCTATGGCAACATCCTCTAAATAAGGCCTATGAAGCACAGTAAATTTATGACTCCTAAAGGAAAACATAGACTCCTCTGTTATTAATATGTAAAGCCTGGAGATGAAGTCACATCTCTGTGATGATCTATTCTGGTGGACCACGTGTGCTTAAATCCCAGCCTTGATCTTTTAAACTATCAGGTCTGCCATAAATATTAGATGATGAACAAGCTCATAAAAAGAAAATACGGAATATGAATAGAAGGGGAGAAGACGTGTGATTCAATTTTTAATTATCATCGCCTTACTCTAAAGTCGAGTTCATCTTTTGTAAGAGACAGAAAGCAACAAATTTCTTTCTCACCATAACCTGATTTAAATGATCATCATCATATTTTTTCCGGTAGTTTTTTGGTTTTCTTTAAAGGAAAAGGATAAATCATTATAGAAATAGAAGAACACAATGAAGGACACAAGGAGTAAGGTAGAACAGTCTGGTTTTATTACCATATGTAATCAAGAGTTTTTATTTCCCCTTTTTTCTCCTCCTTTTCTTTCTTTTTCGGTCTTTTTTTTTTTT
>WAAF01002834.1:83239-185787 GCA_013400475.1 Tricholaema leucomelas | reverse complement strand
GAACCTCCTTACTCAAACATACTGTTCAGTAGATATATATATATATATATATATATAAAAAGCTTAGAAGCGATCCCCATCATTTTTTCTACAGTATGTTGACACAGTTATTGTAACAGATTAAAAACACATCTACGTTTTTGCATAAACTGAAAGACTGGAAAGGAACTTACACACCTGCGCGCACACACACGCACACATACACACTTGTGTACGCGCACACTCCCACCGTAGCTACATGCACAGACACACAAAAGAAACAAAGAAAAAAACCCCAAAACAACAACAACAAAAAAACCCAAAAAAAACCTGAAAACCAAAACCAAAACATTTTTTCCCCAAAGAAGTATATGCAGCATCCTTCTGGAGCAGCAGGTAGCTTCAGCAGGAGCCCGCCTGCCTGTCCTAGCTCTGTCTGCCTTGCTTTGCTGCAAGATGTGTGGCTGGGCTTTCTGCAGGGCTTGCTCCCCCCACCCCCGCTGGTGTTTGACCCCAGCCAAGCAGACACACCAGCTCAACGGACAAAGGTATTGGTTATTTCCCTGCTGCCTGGAGAGCATGATCCCTATGCCGATGTGTGATAAAGGGGGATCTGGAGGTGGGGAAGGCAGANTTTTTTTTTTTTTTTTACAACATACATTAAGTTGTGAATCAGATGTTAGGGGGTGTGTGGAAATGAAGGGAAATTGGTGACACCACGATACTTTACAACTTTACAACAAATGAGAGTCTGAATTTGTTGCATCTACCAGTGTATAGCAAGGGTGGAAAGCAAAGGCACACATAGGTTCATGGATCCCTCGGAACAGAGGGTGGAAGGGGATCAGGGCTGGGAAAGGACAAAAACGGAGGACCCACCGAGTACAAAATGCATGTTTCAAGGTCAGTCCAGTAAGTGGTGTGGTGTTATGTTGTGAAGGCAGATTGTTGCACAAGCTGTTGCCATGATTATTCATCTCTATGTTTCGGGAGAACGCTTTGCGGGTTAACGTCAAGGGGACCTACCTGCACACTTAGTGCTCCAGGGGTTTGAAGCTTGGTGAAAAGGTTGTGAGTTGGTTGGTGTTGGACTGTTTGTTTGCTTGTTTTTTTATCTTGCTACCTACTGTTTTCAAAGGGTTTTCTGTTTGTTTTTATTGAAACTACAACATTGCTTTGGATACAGATCTATCTACTCCAGTCTGCATAGTTCACTAAGGGCCAACAAAACTGTTTCATAAAAGAAGCCATGATGAAATGAAAGAACATGCATGCACCCTTGTTACACACTTTGGTCTAGACCATCCAGATTTTATATATATATACCATCTCTAAGCTAATGGACGTAAAATCCGCCTTTTCAATCGTTCAGAAACAAAACCAAAACCCTGAAAAACAAATGGAAGTATAAAATTTAAAAAAAAACCNAAAAAAACCCCAAAACAACAACAACAAAAAAACCCAAAAAAAACCTGAAAACCAAAACCAAAACATTTTTTCCCCAAAGAAGTATATGCAGCATCCTTCTGGAGCAGCAGGTAGCTTCAGCAGGAGCCCGCCTGCCTGTCCTAGCTCTGTCTGCCTTGCTTTGCTGCAAGATGTGTGGCTGGGCTTTCTGCAGGGCTTGCTCCCCCCACCCCCGCTGGTGTTTGACCCCAGCCAAGCAGACACACCAGCTCAACGGACAAAGGTATTGGTTATTTCCCTGCTGCCTGGAGAGCATGATCCCTATGCCGATGTGTGATAAAGGGGGATCTGGAGGTGGGGAAGGCAGAATCCCCGGTGTGGTGACTTGGGAGCATTCCCGCTTGTGGGTGGTTTTGAGAGAGGACTTGGCACAGCTAGAAAGTCAAACTGAGGTGGAGGGTATGGTGCTAGCCTAATTTTTGAGGGACACGGGGTTATGACAATAACCACCACGTTCTGCTTTCAAAGTCTTTACTCCAGTTCTTGAAAGGTCTTGGAGGAGGAATAAATATTTGCATTACTCAAAGGGGAAAAAGAAAAAGGTTTTACATACTACAGCTCACAAGTATACACAACTGAGGGTGTAAGGCACAAATTTACATGTGGAAGAAAACAGGCTATTCACAGATATATTCCCACGAAAAACCCGTGTGATAAGACCATAATTTATGCATGGTAACAGCCGGCATATTAACTAGTTCACACTGTTTGAGGATTTTGTTTGCCGTCTCACATGCAAGGTGAAATGAGATGGCACATCACAAGCTGGTGCCTTCACAGAAAGTATTAGCTACTGACAAAGCCATGTTGATAGCAATGGTGCACAAATGTGCGGCTTTTAAGAGTTTCTCTTGCAGTTGCTTCAAAAGTTATGAACTTGTGGTATTTGTTTGCTGCTGTCTTAGGTCAGAGGCCCAGGCAGCTAATTAGCTGAGAGACTTAAATAGATATCCCCTTTTTTTTTCAGCTAATCAGGCAGTCCAGGCACAAAGTTCAGAATTCCAGCTCCAACTTAGATAACTCAGTGAATTTATTGGAAAAATAAAAGAGTTTTAATTACTCCAGTTAATGGGCTTCATGTTAAATAGGTGTCAATTTCAAAGTACTTCTCTGAAGAGCTGCTCACAGGATGATGATATGCAGAAGTCATTTCCTTAGGAAAAAACCCAGAAGTTGAACAATAAATAAGAGGAGTTACTTGCGTTAACAGTCATGTGTTATTCACTAAAAGAGAAGGATAGCAGAAATCTATGACATAGTTCGCCCAACGCGGCATTTAACTGCTGTAACCAAATGGCGGTAACACTGATGGGCATCATTTCACAGTACCTGCACGTAGTAAACTTCTGCCATTGTTAAGTCAGAGTTAGCTTTATCAATGGATTTTTTTTTCCCTTTTTTTTTTTTTATTTTTTAAAATTTTTAAAATTTTTGTTTGTTTTTTTTCTGTTTTGTGTTTGTTTTTGTTGGTTTTTTTTTGTGGGTTTTTTTGTAATTTTTTTTTTAACTTGTTCAGTTTTGTAAGTATTCGTTTTGCTTTTCAGAGCACTTTTTCCCAGTTCAGGAATGCGCTGTGCGGTTGGGGGTGGGGGGGTGAAATGTCACAGTCATCTTTCACCTGTGTGCTTTTGGCTCAATGTTTTATGATGAAAGGTTAGTCTTTTGAGCAAAGAACTGGCGGGTTGTGGGGGTGAGTCCTGCAATTGCAAACCTTCAACCATGTGTCATATGGCTCGGGTTTAAAAAAATATTCCACTTTTCCCAGAGAGCAGAAATCCAACACATCTTCAGCTTGCAACAACCATCTTCTCAGAGGAGTGAGTGACAACAGTTGCAGAACACTGGTTTTCAAGGGCAACCTCTGATTAATCGCCATCCTCCCCCCCCCACCTCACTCTGATTATGTACACGCATCATTGGGCTTCATGGACGTGGAGAGCGGAGCAAAGGAAGGTTTGGGAGGTACATCTGGCTTTAGTGAGGGCGTGCGTTTCAACCCCGACCTCGTCAGTGAGTTGTAGGTGCTGAGACTCGGCTGCCGAGATACAGTCACAGCCTGTGCCTGAGCAGCATGGACTTGAATGGAGTCCACTCGCTGCGGGGCTGGTGGTGGGTTGTCGCCCCGGCCGAAGCTCTGATTGCGGGAGAGGTGGGAGGAGTTAGAGGAGTTAGTGTTGTTTCTTTTGAGGGTCGATGTCTGGTGACTTCTTGTCAGTGAGTTTGTAGGATAGCTTCTCTTGTAGTCCACACTGTAGGCAGAAGAGTGCATCTCCAGACGTTTGCTCAGGCCACTTTGCGACAGTGAGGTGTTTGGGGGCCCAAGGGAAGCCTCTCGCTGGGGTACTTTTGGTGGCATGCTGTCGAGATTTTCCACCAGGTTAACCCCATGGCTGGGGCTTTTGCCACTGATAGTTTTATACTCAAGAGTGGCATTCTGGTCCTCCACAGACATCTGAGCCCCATCACTCATTTTTGGCTGGTCAACATACTCATGCTGGTAGCCCTGCTGGGCTATGGGCAGAACCACAACACTGGGAATGTGGCTAGGAGAAGCCCTGAGTGGCAGGTCAGTCGGGATCACAGGTGACGCCATTGGGGGGATATCTTTTGTGCAGGCATTGATGAGGTTCTGATTTCTCTCCCATTCCCTGCTGCCACGGCTTGGCTTTCTCTTCTGTTGCAGGGTTGGGGTGGACTCAGGAGTCGGCAGGGCAGCAAGATCCAGATGGTGCTGGTCAGCTTTGATTAGCATCTTGGCAGTGCTGCCTGGGGTAGCCAGCTTGCCATTGTGCATCAGAGGTGTGAGGATAGCTTCAGGCTTTGGCTCCTTGGACTGTGTGTCCCCAAAGAGGCCACTGAGCTTAGTCATGCTGCTCATGGAGCCACGGCGGGAGTGTGTCAGCTCCTTCTCCTTCCTCTGCACAGCAGCCACGTCTCTGCGGCGATGGTCACAGATGCAGTACACTATGATTCCCGAAAAGACGGCCCCCATGACAAAAGCAAGAATAACAGCAATGGCCAACAGGGTGACCGGCACCAGCTGATTGTGACCCTTCAGGTAACTCTCGCGAATCACTCCTGCAATAAACAGCACACAGCGATTAAACAAACTAAGGACAAGGAAATGCTACTTATCATTAACTACTTTGGTCAAAGGTATGCCTGTGCGGTTTGTCTGTGCTTTGCAATGTGATTTGCGATCAGCTTGCCCAAATTTGGAGACATACTGTAACTGGCAGCTACATCTTTCTCATGTAGCCTTGGGCTCTGAATACAGTTGGAGCTGAAGATCATGAAGTTCGGGTGGGGAGAAAGAATTTGCCTGCAGGGTAAGCGCAATTGGTTTAAAATCCTGGCCCTAGGCAGCTCACACTGACATGAGTGGGTCAGAGCCATTACTTTTTATCCTTCGACATGCTGCTCATTCCTCCCCTCCCCGCATCTGATCTCTCCTTGTCTAACACCACCTTAGTTTTACTACAGTAAACTATTCACACTGAAAAACCTTTAAAAGGGTGAGGGGAGACAGAAGGTCTACAAACATCAGAGAAGCGTATATTGTTTAAGGCTCCTTTCTCCACTCATCATTCTGTTATCTTTGTCATGTGTTTTAAAAGTCAGCATCACATGCCTGAGCTTCGGGAGGATGCTAAATAAGTACAAAAGACAGGGCACAGTGTTGAAATCTGTTGAGCCTGCTAAATGACTGTCCTTGCTATTTTCATTTTAAAAGCACTCTCTTGTTCTGAACACGAGTAGGTTGACCTCACTGCTGAAGCCTATGCTTTCTCATTTGAAAACTCTGGCTCTGACGGCCTCATCTTGTGGTCTTGTGCAGTGGTCAGACATCATTGTCAAACCTTACATGGCCCTCCAAGAGCCTGCTGTCAGAGATGGCATCTTTGGCAGAGTGAGCCTCCTCCCACCTGAAGTCCCTAACACAGCAGTAATCAATACCCTGAGTTTCTGAATAAAGCAGTTTTTTCTGACACAGTTGGGCAACAAGCCAGAAACACGAAGGAAACACAAGTACAGAGCCACTAGCTTCCTTTTTTTCCATTTCTAGTTTTGTTCTTAGTGCTTAAGAAGAAGGAGCCACAGCCTGATAAAGAGCTGAAGGAACATCTCTTCCACCTTCTTCTCCAGAGAAGGTCCCAGTGCTGGGATATAAAAGCTCTATGCACTCTAAGGAAATGTAATCCTTGTTCTTATTATGAGATAGAGAGAAAATGTACCTCCTGAGACTCTGTGAAGATACACAAATGTCATGTCATAAATCAACTACTTCTAAAACACTGTCTTTTTGTGTATTTGGCAGAGAAGGCATCAATGGCGCAGAATTAGAACTCAATGCAAAATATTTCTCAGCAAACTATGTTAAAAGAGCACTCAAAAGCTGACATTATTTCACAGAAACCTTTGACAAGTGTTCTGGCTAGATGCAGCATTGCTCCTATAGCATACATTTTTCTGTCTCCATTTAATTGTGGTGTTTAGATGGACAAAGGATATTTGCTTATATGGTATGAACTTTCTACCTAAAAGCAAAACAGTTCTTGAAATTATAAGCCCCTGTAACATCACAGCTGGTTGTCACAGGAATTATTGTGCTGTGACAAAGGATTATGATTTCACAAGGAGAATAAATAGCAAGAGTGGAAGATCAGTTAACAGATTAAGGTCCTGCATTCATATAAATGTCTTAATAGTAAAAAGTAATGGGAGGAAAGTGAATCTCAGAAAACAATATACAATTAGGGGCAATCTTCCATTTAAGTGTTTCTAAGAGGATACACTTTTAAAGGTCATCAGCTTTTTGAGAGGAAGATTTTTCCATTCTTTGCCATCTTAACAATCAGCAGTAGCACCTAGCTCTGTTATTTATATCCACAGACAAAATTGCTGTATACAGACCAGAAGCACAGTCAGCACTAACAACATTTTACTACAAAGGTGTTGGTCTTCTGTGGACCTTCACCTGCTGATATTTATATGCTGTACTCTGCAGCATTCTGAGATCAAATTTCTTTACACCTGTAAAGCTGACTGTAGTCATTAACTGTAGACTCAGAAATAGACTCTTAAATTGATGGGAAGGATGGTCAGGGAAGTGTTAAGTCTTATCCAGAAATGCATTGCTGGGTGTGAAGCTAAGAAAGGCTTCAGTTTAAAAAAGCATAATGTCATGGATATCTTCTATGCACATACTTCTTAAAAGATATGCTCCCTTGAGCATTAAGACTAAAAATACCTGCTCATTGCTTACCTAAAGGTTAAAATGCCCACAGTGAAGGCCAGCAGAAAGAAAAAAGTTGTGTCTTTCTAACTTAATATCCTTTTATATATGGGCCTGGGGAGAAGGGGCTGAGGTGCAGCCCTGCAGAAAAGAAGCTGGTGGTTTTGGTTGATAGTGAGCTCAATACAAAGTCAACAACATGCTCTGATGGCCTAACTGTCAGCTGTATTAAAATATGAGAATGTGTCCAAGGGAGGGCAACAAAGATGATGAAAGAATCCAGAACATGACTGATAAGGTGTGGCTGAAGATACTTGGTTTGTTCAGTTTAGAGAAGTGGAGACTTCATCGCTATCTAAAATTTCCTTGTGATGAGAAGTGGACAGGAAGGTGCTGCCCTCTCTCTCAGTGACAGGATGTACTGCCCATGCCTGACATTTCCTATTGGTTAAGTGAGTTTATTCTACACACTCAGCCTTCTGCTTTAGGCTAAGTCCTACTCTGTAAATGAAAAATGCCTCTAAGCACAAATCTGCATCAGTGCATATGGAAACAGTATGAAATATTCAGTTTTACATTACCAATGGATATTGAATCATTACAACTCGTGTTATGGAATTACCACAAAGTTCAGACTGAGTGACCATGTGTGCTCAGCAAAGGGGTAGCTGAAATGAATCCACTCATGCCGCAGGTGTTTTATGGGCAGAAATTTATGAAGGTCTTAAAACAGTTAGTTCCTCTTGAACTCAAACCTTCCTAATGTTTATTATGTTTTTATACTGCCATTAAAGGACATTTAATGTTAGTGGCTTTGCTCTAGGCAATGAATCTTCTCTGGACACAGTGTCAGGCTAAGGACATAATTTATTTTTTATCATGGACAACATCCATGTGACCTGAGCTACTCCAACAATCCCAAAAGCTTTAACTTAAGTAAGATGGGCAAGATTTGTCCCTATATTCATGTTTATTGTATACATACAAGTAACTATGAGGAATAGAATAGAATAGAATCAATTAGGTTGGAAGAGACCTCCAAGATCATCCAGTCCAACCTATCACCCAGCCCTATCCAGTCAACTAGACCATGGCACTAAGTGCCTCATCCAGGCTTTTCTTGAACACCTCTGGGGATGGTGACTCCACCACCTCCCGGGGCAGCCCATTCCAATGCCAATCACTCTCTCTGGCAAGAACTTCCTCCTAACATCCAGTCTATACCTCCCCTGGCACAACGTGAGACTGTCCCCTTGTTCTGTTGCTGGTAGCCTGGGAGAAGAGACCAACCCCCACCTGGCTACAGCCTCCCTTCAGGTAGTTGTAGGCAGCAATGAGGTCTGCCCTGAGCCTCCTCTTCTCCAGGCTAAACAACCCCAGCTCCCTCAGCCTCTCCTCACAGGGTTTGTGTTCCACGCCCTTCACCAGCCTTGTTGCCCTTTGTCAGGATCACAAAGGAGGAAAACTGAATACAAAATAAGCTCATAATTGCAGTCACTGCCAACGAATATCTCAAGCCCCTAGCACCATGAGTAACTGCCTTCACAAACTGGGATGAATAAGCAAATATGAGCCAACTATGGCCCCAGAACAAGCAAATATATAGGAGAGGATCCGTGACACTTTACAAACTGCATTGTGTGTGCTTTTACATATCACGTGGTTCTTAAAGACCAACACAGTCCCCAAGGCCCAGTCCAGCATTATTCATTAGCACTTATAATTAGAAGCATTAAAATAAATGGAGAAACTAATCAGAAAAATGTAGGGTCCATATTTTTTAAAGTCAGTTAAAATATTCAGACTCCCACCTTTGAGGACTTACCTCCTGTTGAAAAGCCTTATGGTTATACATTATCTGACATCTACCTAAGACCTTATGTACCAGAAAACTGATTGGGCTGGCTGCATAAAATAGTATGGAATCAGACTGTAAAGCATGATTGCTATAAACATCACAATAGTATTTTAATCTTATCTTTAATAATATAACAATTATTTACTTTTAAAATACTATGTCTAGCACTTTGCAGTATGTTCTTTCCCAATATCAAAACACATTGCTTGTTTCATTTTATGAGCTCTGAACTCTTCATCCACAATTATGGCTGTTTTCTGTAGTACATGGAGGTGTATCACTATAGATAATAACCAGCTACTCTTTGGACAGGGATATTGTTAGCAGAACTTATATTTGCACTATATATTGCACTTATATTTGCACTATATTTGCACTTATATTTGCACTATACTTAGCAGAGGTTTGGTGAAAAATAGTAATAAAAATGAAAAAACTTCAAATATATGAATGAGATTAAATATTTGCACTTTGAAAGACCAGACATTACATGTTACTAATGCCACAAACATGCTGACACTTATCTACCTCCCTCAAGCCTTCTAAGCCCTGCACTTTGCAAATCACAACTGGGTTTACGACTTCAGAGTCTTCCCACATATGATGATTATTTCTGGCGGCTAAAGGAGCTAGGCTAGTTACCTGATATCCTCCACTTTTCATGTCCATTCTGATTCCCACAGGAAACCTGATCCTTCCTCCTCTACTAACTTTCTGTAATTTCATCCCATGTCCTTTTGTCTGCATCTCCTAACAGCACCATTCATTTTCTCAGTCAGTATGTCCTGTACTGTAATAGTCTGGAACATGCAAAATCACCTCTTCTTACTTATCTAATGAGAGAGAAGACCTGATATGGTACTGTATTATTCTGCTATACATAATTCATTCTTTCTTCTAGAAGAGCTTGTAGGTAAGGTACAGAGTTGTCTGTCTGGTTGGTTAAGAGGACATGAAGAAAAAATGTTTCCGAACCTTCAAAGTGTTTCAATCCTGAAATGCGCTAGTGCTTGGATAAATCACATGAGCACAGCACTGAGCCTGTTCACTGAAAGTACTTGGGAAAAAGTCAAGAAAACACTAAATTTTATGCCATTAATATGTATATTTTTTCTGATGTTCTGGAACAGGTGAGAAGCAGACTTGTCACATGTCTCTGGATGAAAACAAGGGAGAAAAGAGCAGAGGTGGTACAATAATGTAGATCAATTGTATACTAGATTATTGTAAGCAGAAAGGGAGGAGACTTTTTATTTTCACCATTTAACTCAATTGTTCAAGGATTAGAGCTTAAAAACAAGTTAAAAAGCAAGATACACATGGTGCTGAAATTATTATGTTAGGAAAACACCAATGAAGATGTCCTGGACTCGTTTTGCTCCCAGTTCTAACAGAAAAGAACTTCCAAGGGCAGAAATGTAATTAGAATGAAATAATCACCAAAAAATATTGAGTTTCTCATTCTCTAAGGAATACATGGCATGAGCCAAATAATAGTAATGAGTATCAGGACAATAAACGTCAATAAGAGAGGACTGATGAGGAAAGACATGGAGCAGGAAGCATCTACTCCTTTTCCTGCTTCACTTTCCAGGAAATATCTCCACACTGATCTGTAATCAGAAATGCAATGAAGTCAGAGAAAAGAGGTAAAAGCAGTTAGGTAATGTAGGTATTTTCAAATTGTCTACAGGATTTTATTCCTAGCTGCTTAAGGACCTAGGCAAAGCAATATCTAGACACTGTATAGTACCCTGGAGAACACTGGAGGAAGTATGAGCTCTTGAAAAAGGACATGTGTTTTACCTGCCTTTGAGATGAGTCAAAGGGAGGACCTCACAAAAGACAGGTCTGTCAGTGCAATGTTTAGAATATGAATGACACAAGAATAAGTGATTAAATGGTCAATCTTACGGGGTTTTACCCAAAAGACGATAAAGTAATTATTAAAGAAAAAAAAAAGCCAAGGCAAATTTGCAAAGAATCAATTACATTAAATCAGACAAACATCCTTTCTTGACAGGATAAACGGCTTACTTTTTTTTTTTTTTTTTTTGCAGCAAAACATTAAACATGATAACCTGTGACTTCTGTAAGGTCTTTGACTTATTTTCTCAGAAGCAAATGAAAGTAGAGCTAAAACTTGATGAAAAGCCGCTGCTGAAAAGTAATGATCAGAAGTCTACCTGGAAAAATATCTGAAGATGTCTGTCTCAGGAGAATTAATAGCAATTAAGAGGCATCTGCAGAAAGAAGACCTCAAGTCCAGAGGCTCAGCAAAAGAGCTGTGTCCTTTTAGCATGTACAGTATAACGAGAAATATTCTGTGATGAAGCCTAAATTTGTCTCACCTATGATCAGGGACACAGATGGCAGAACATCACAAAGAGCCCCACCGTCACGTTTCTCTAAGTTTAGGTTCTGGTGTATGATGCATAGTGAGCACAAACTAAAATTCCAGCTTATAACCTTTACAACTTGTGCTAGTTTGAGCCTAGCTAGCATGTTTTGGTGAGAAGAACTAGATGATAGGCTGAGAAATGAAAACAATGGTGAGGTCTACTTCCCTCACAGTCTTGCTGGGATGTGTAAAGAAGAAAGGCAAAACAAAGATTACTTCACTTGCTTCTTCTCTTCGCTGGGGAGCTTTGCCTGCTGGGGAGAAGCTGAGGCTGCTGGCTGGACTCCATCTTGCTTTCTAACCTCACCCTCCTTTTGCTTGGCTGCTTCACCTTGCTTTTTAACCCTCTTGGCCGAACCTCCATTCTTCCTTAGGACTGGGGTAAGGTTGAGAGGGGTAGGGGGAAGGTGAGGGGTGGTTGAGAGCCCCTCCTGGGGACTCAGGTTTCTGGGAGGGGAGTTGTGTCTGTATTACCTTTTTACCTTGTATATTTCTGTCTATAACTGTATATACTGTAAATATCTGCTTGTAAATTGTGCCAGCTGTAAATATAAGCTTCATTCAAATTTCCAGAGCTGACTGAGTCTAGTCTGGGTAATTTATAAAAGTGTGGGGGGGCGGGGGATACCCAAACCATCACACAACTGCTTGGTGAATAAAAACCAACAGCTAACAACTTTACAGTTTGAACAGCACAGTGTGAGGCTGCTATGGTGACACAAGAGTTTGGATGCTGCCTTCTTTCACAACTCAGCTGAAGTTAGTAAGAATAACTCATGAGGCAGAGAGCAACACCTAGTCCTGTAAGGTCAAGTTCTTATGCATGATAACCAAACATGCTTTTCAGTTTGAGCACTACAGTTACCTGTAGTGCAGGAACAAAGACATCTTCCTCTCAGAAATAATTCCTAGCTGTAAGAGGTGTACCCCAGACAACAAGATGACCACGTGCCATGCTCACCAAGTACACTCTATGATCACCTCTGCAGGAAACCTTGTTGTCCTGCTTTCTGAGGCTGCCTGCAACAGATGGTAAAGTGATAACCCACAAGTGTGGCACACACAAAAACGAAACACAGAAGTAGGAAATGAAGACCGATGTTTTGCCAGGGAAGTGATGGAATAACTATCAGGGAATAAGGTAATTACTTAGGTCTAGACCACATATATACAGCAGTCAGGGAATGAGTGTCATTGCTGTCTTAAACTTCATTTATCTATCTAAAAGTGAATGAGCCCACTTCCATCTCCAACACCTATAAAATCACTTGAGACTTCCCACAGAACAAGTAATTGTTCCAGAAAGACACAATGATTTCTTTATTATTATTAAGGGGAAAACCTTGCAGTTAATTTCCTTCCTCAATGCACGCATCTGATGCACGTCTCCCTCTGCTTAGACTTGCAAGATACACTGGTATAGAAATCATTATGAATGGAGATGTTTATGGGCTTCAGAGTTATCGTTTTAAAATACCACTCAATAGGTTTTCAACATGTGTTTCCAGGTGTTAGAACTGTGTTTACAGGCAGTCTCACACTGTTAAAGGATTATTTCATCCTGGAATTTCCCCGTAGGAATTAGCAAGCTCCCTTCCTCCTATTTAACCAGGAAAATGAATAAAACAAAAGAAAACAGGTTAATTTACATCGGACACTCAGATTTAAAGTGACAGCAAGTCCAAGAATGACCAGAGTCTAACATGCATTTCTGAGATCTTGTGTCACTTTTTTTCTTGAAAAAATAATTTCAAGGTTTGACACAAACCAACCACGTCATGAACCCAACATTTTCATGTTTGCAACTGTTTTGTTGAAAACAGTAAGGAAGCTTTTCCCTTCATACCCTCTCTGGCTTCAAGGACATGTTCTGCTGACTCAGTGCTACTCTACCCAGAATCCATTTTTCTGGACTCCTGGTGTCACCTGCTAGGAAAAAAAAAAAAAAAAGCCCAAACATTCATAGTTAGATCTGCTGGCAAATGTTTGCTTTCCTTTGTTCCCCTCCCCCCCTCCCCTTACAATAAAGCTGCAATGTTGTTTGTAAAGGTCTGCAACTGTAAGTTTTGTGTGACTGAGAATAGTAGCCCAATCACCCCCAGATTTCACCTAGCAGCTCTCAAAGTCAGTTGTCCAAGCTAGCAATTTGAGATATCCAGCAAACAAAATGGGGATGCACGCCCTTGCAGGGAAGAATTCATTTGGTAAAGAAAAAATCTTCAGGTACAAGAGGCTTGGTGATCACTGAAGGTGTGAGGAGAAAAATCAGAACTATGAAAAGATATATAACATGACTGAAGTAACACACAACAAAGCCTTGAGAAAACTCTGAATGATCAGCTCAGCCGTCATGGCCTCAGACCAGGTTTTCTGGCCCTTAATCAGACCCATTTCAGAAACAATCCCTCTAGGATAGGTTCATCTCTTGATCTCTAAGTGTGGTTTTATCTCTGCTTTGTGTGGTTTTATCTCTGCTTTCAAGTGGTTCAAATTATATCACTTCTCTCCACTTTTGATGAATGACAGTCAACAGGACTCTCTATAGAAAAAAGCGGTAGCTTTGCTCTCAATGTGAAGATGGAGTACTTCCATTCTTACATGTTTTTCCAAGCTAGACAAGAAAGAAAGGTGAGAGAAGAACTCTACCATGTCCATCTGAGATAACCCATGAGTCTTTAAGTAACATCTTCAGAATAGATTTTAATGACCTATTTTTAGTTCAGTTATGACCCTATAACCCAATGTTTTTCACATCCTGTGGTGGCCACACCAAATCTACAATGCAGCCACATTTTTCTGACAAGGATTATTACAGATGGAAAATAGGAGATCTGAACCTGAGACCTGAAAAAGGCTGGAATAGATAATTTTTAATTGCATTACTTCTAAGAAACACAAATCGGTTTACTAAGTTTGCAGGTATAGGAGATGATTTGAGATATACACCCTCCTGGATCTATAATATATTGATGGAAATCACTACAGTCCTGAAGCCAGCCTAGTTTTATTTATCCTAGTGGCTAGGCTTAAGGTGAGCTCTTGCACTATAAAGTGCTTGACAACTCTCCCACTGGTAGGTGGTATGCAGTGGCTGATCATTTTGAACTTTCCTAATTTCAGTACCTTCCTCCAGCTCTCATGCTTTCCCAGGGAGTTTTAGATGCCTCTGTGTGATGGGGAATAAGCACTTTGAGTAGTCCTTTAAAAAGTAAATCATAGGCATTCACAGTAGTTAAAACAAGATGTATAAAACCAAAATGTCAAGGAAAATTAATTCTTTTGTAGCTTGTCTCAGCAGAGGCAAACTTTATGCTGCTTTGCATCTTAAAACACAAGTTTCCTTTAAAGTCTGCTGTATTTCCTCTGATGACGCAAAAAAAAAGCTCAGTGCACATTCTGGGACATCTCTACTACGCCTGGGATGAGTTTAAACATATCCAGCTGCTCTTTATTACTTTACTTCAGGGGAATTTTCACAGCTGGGTTAAACCAGGTTTACATATGTTTGGCTGAATATGCATGATTTCAGGGCTCCAGAGAAGTTGTTGTAGCCTGAAAATTGAATCTCTCATCTTCACAGTTCCCATTTCACTGCATGGAACTACTCTGATGGCAGAGAACAAGTACTGTACTTTTTATTCCCCTCCCCCCCCCGCCTTTTTTTTTCCTTTCGTGCTGTGGGCATTATGTATTCTGGGCAGCCCAGTGCCTTTCTGGAAGCAGTTTCTATGAACTGTGTCAAGGAAAGAGAAGCTGTCACTGAGAAATTCCGTGGCTTTTCCTCTCTTTTATTACAGCCTGTTTTGAACTATGGCCTTTTGGCACAAAAGGGAAAAGTGAAGTTTGCTGAATGTCAACATAAGCAGCTCTGCTTAGCGGGATGAAGCTCAAAGAAGATAAAAGCAAAAAATTGTTTCCTCATCAGTGCTGAACTTCCATAAAAGACCAAAAATTGGACATGCTAGTTTTGAGTTACTAATGCAACCCTAACACATCAGAGCCAAACTAACAAAGGAGCCACTTATTAGACATCCAAGACATTTAAATATGAGACTGCACCCTATATATCCTGGCCCCTGGGAACAACTATTAAACTGCTGAACATGTGACCATACCAACAGTGTTTACTAATTCACACAGACTGTATTCCTTAGGGATAGTCCTTCTGCCCACAGCTGGGTTGCTTTTGTATGGGCTGGACCTCATGTTAGGTCTGCTCTTACACAAAGGAGGGATGAATAAACCCCCTGTCATTAAAACAACCGTATATGTTGTGACAGAAAGCAAACACTGTGGACTAACTCTTCATTTTTCCTACTCTTACGAACGTTGCAGGTGTAGTCATAGTCTGGATTTGAGAATTAAGATGCCCTCAGTGATCAGTAAATCACAAGACTGTTTTTTTCTAGAACTATTTGCAGGGCTGGTGCTGCAGGAAAAAAAAATCCCAGAACATATCTGATGCTAGGTGTGTAATTTCCCTCTGTATGCGGTGCCATAGCCTCATCTGCTTTTGAATACATTAAGTGACTAAGGAATTGCAATGAGTTTGAAACACTGGCCAGAACAGTCAGTAAGAATAATTTTACCACTACCTCTTTTTCTGTATGTCACTGCTCTTCCAATATAAATATCAGAAGCCTTCTTTCCTCTCAGCTACCTTCATTTGAATTCACAGTATTTCCAGTAATGCAAGAATAGTTACCCCACCTACATCCCAAGGTAGAAGGATTTCCCTGTTGGACTTTGTGTCTTCATGGTGCTATGATCTCCCCCTAACTTCATTTTCTAACTTCAGTGATGGCTTCTTTCATGCATTCTTCTGTCAAATTTTTAGTTCTCTGTACTTTTAAACCTAATTTTTTCTTATCAGCTCTGCAACTTGCATGTATATGTACACTTTGAAGCTGTAACTTCATTGATGTCTCCTAACACATTCAGTGATTATTACAGACAGTCTGGTTCCTCGGATGAGGTGAACTTCCAGTTTTATCGCAGAGGACATACTTTGTCATGCAGGTACTGCCTGCACCAGCTCCAAGAAAGCTGCCCTGGGCCCAGCCACAATCTAACCACAGCAGTGCGTGCAAACCAGTGCTTTCTCCAACACACATTCAAAGCCCATGCAGATACCCTCTTGACTGTTCAGCAGCAGGCCAGGCAGACTTGACTGTGTACTTACACACATCTCTCAGCACAGTTTCTGCAATACAACATTCCCAGTCTTCCATTCAGTTCTGGTATTGGATCAAATCTCTACTTTCTGGATCTACTTGTAGTGTCTATTCATCTTTTGCTCATGCTCTTTCTTTAAGTCAGTATTTTCTAATGCTGCAGACAAAAGTAGGTAGCTTGCACAGCTAGTTAATCAACGTGAACACAGGTGACATAGCAAGGAACACAACTGGCTTTTCTGTATCTGTAGACTAGCTCTCAAGGTATGTTTACTGATCTACAGATACACAAACTTCCACATAAGTTAAAGTCTCATTTTTCTCCTAGAATTTGGACCCAAACATTTTTTATCACAATCTCTTTTCTTTCAGTGATACATATTTATTCTCTCTCTGCCTTTCTAAACACAATATAGGTGAGACCAAACCTTTCAGAGAAGGACAGCTGATGTTATCAAGTTGTCTTGCTATGAGCAAGTGGAGATAAACTGTATTGTCTTTCCAGGTCTCAATGCTGAGTATATGAAAGTAGCTGCTGATTTGATATTAGTAATTTAGTTCAGTGAGTAAGAACTGCACACTGAGATACACAAATCCCCCTGGGTACAGAAAATTAATTGGTCTTATTGGATGAGTGCCTCAGGGCATTGCCTGTAGCTTGGTCATATTTAGACGGAAAGCATATAAAGTGCTGCAGGACTGTAAGACCTTTTTAAGACACTGAATGGAGACTTGTGTTTTGTAGAGATAAAGCTGAATGCTATCTGGAAAAAAAGAGCAGTGCTCTTTATGTTCTTTATTGTGAGCCATGATTGCCCAAACCTCTCTGCAGGCTCTATGGTGAATGCAAGAGGTTCAGCGGGGAGAGCAGGCAGAAGAAGGGACAGAGGGCACTCCAGATCTGAGTTGTCCTTTGAATCTCTGATTGGGATTCATTCAGCAAGGAATACACATGGAGAATTGTTGAACAGTTTGATGGGAGCTATAGGCTGGTGGCAGGAATTGAATTTCTCCAATTCTGACCACAGGCTAAAAGAAACTGCCAACGGCCTTTTCTGTGACACATGGTGGAATCACTTCTGTTTGCTCCTTTAAAAACAAGCAGTATTTACCTAGCATTATGTCTTCTGTCTCACACCCCCTACTTGCTTCCAAAGAGAACCTCAGTACAATTTTCTGATTTAAAGAATAAGGAAACACCTGGAAAATAGGTGCTTTTCAAAATACTTCCAGAATTACTTTAATGAAGGCTTTGGTGTGCTGCTGTTCAGGAGATATTTCTGTGCACACTGAAATTCCTTGCCTGTTTGTGTTAAGTAATCACAGATATTTCAGGCTCTCCAACAAAATCCCTCTGTTTCTTTCTCCATTAACATATGCAGTAAGTTACAGTACCTTTGTAGAACTTAAAAAATGTGCCTGACGCCCATCCCCCTTTTAACAGCTGTTCCTTTCTTTTCCAGGACAATTGTGGGTAAGATGGGAAGGAGCATGGACAAGACTGCACATTACTGAAAGCATGCAGCTGGTGTTATTTTCAATTAAAAAAAATCTCTGGCATATGAAAGAACTGTCTAGCTTATGTGAAGTCATGACAATGTTGTTACACCTTCATCTGAGATTTTACTTCACAGAAGATGGCAATCTTTGCTGCTGGTGGGACAACTACAGTTTAATATCCAGGGCTAATCACTTAAGTACAAGTGGGAGGCTGGAACTGGTCTGGAGGGACCCTCTCTTCCAGAGTACTACAGGTATTTTTTCTCGGCCCACACAAAATAAGTGATGAATATGCTGTTAGACATCTCCAACTGTTCGCTGTATTGTACAGTTGTGCCAGAAATGCCTCTTAATGCTTCCTGATCAACTTCTCTATAAACTGTCCTAATGCCAATGGAGATGTTAGAATCTGCTTCAGCAGGAACTGTGACTTACTCTGATCTGCTGTGGCCCAGCTGTCAGACTATCAGATGGTGGTTAAAGTGCTTATCAGCCACAACACCAATGCTCAATGACACAGAGTTGTCTTTGTATTCCATTGTCTAACTGTGACAAGTCTTTTCTGTGTATGAAAGACTAAGGATGTTTTTTAACTTGCAGTTTAGCCAGTAAGAGCTCTTTTCACCTCATGGGGATGTCAGGATGCACCTTTCAGCCATAATGGCACATGTGGGCTATCTGCTTTGAAACTTCTCAATAAAATGCTCTCAAGGGTTTTTTTTGTTTGTTTGTAACATGAGAATTAAAATATCTTTTCTCCTATGCTCTTTCTTAGCTATTGGCACAGAAAATCTTAGAACACACGATTACAACCTAGCAAAAGTCACAGCAACAGTAATCAGATACCAGAGACTACAGTGTCTTACTAAATGACTATTAAAGAGCTTTGGCTTACACCCGCCTTAACACCTGACTAAAGTACAGATATTCACAGAAAAAATTACTTTCCAAATGTGACAACACTTCTTATCTGTATTTAATGTTCAATAAAATTAACATGGCAAAATCTAAATTATGCCCTCTCCAGATTTTTCCTTTTTTTTTTTTAATTAACTGCATGCTGTTAATCAGTAAGCACCAGCCCATCCTGACATAAAGAATTAAGATCACCTTTTTTTCACAGCCTTAAACAAAACTAAGGGAAAAAAAAAGAGGAGAGTCAGTTAGAGTTCTCCCTACATATTGAAAGGGATGCTGATACCATTCACTAAAAGGTTATCTACATGTGAAGAATGTAGGTAGTGTTTTATACTGAGACATTTAATTAAACTGTTCACAGTCCACAGATTATATTAAAAGTGCTCTGAACCAGAACTGTCAATGTTTAGGTCATTGTAAAATTACTACAGGACATCTTACCTATTAATTAATATAATTATTGAAACTAGGCACATCCTATATGAGAAAAATGAATTATTCAAATATCTTTAACAGCATATTGACATTTTACTTGTACACCAAAAGGTGTTTTAAGTGTCTTTCAGCTACAAGATTTTCTGCTCTTAAACTCCTTTGAATTCCAAAGTGGTTTAAGAAATCTCTTACTTAAAGGACTACGCTGCCCTCTCAATTCGGCATCTTCTATGCAATACTCTCCCTATACTCAATATAAAAGCCACAAACATGAAAATGGGTGTTCCTTAACACTGTATCCACCAATTATGCTTTGCTGTTTCCAGATAGAGTAGTGGCCCTGTGGTGGCAGCATGCCCTACAGCGAATTCTCAGGTCTTGATAAATATGTCAGTGCTACAAGGGTCAAACAAGAGCACAAGGCAGTCTGTGTTCCTCCACCGAGCTGTTCTCACCGGGTGACTATGGATGAATGCAGCCAGGGATCTAGTCCATCACACAATAGCTCTAATGCCCCAAACCCTGAGCAGCTGCCTTGACAAATTAGACATGGCCTCTTTTATTGAAAAAGCAGATCAAGGTCCCAGGGCAATGACAGTTTTCCCCTGTTTTAGTAAGGCAAGCTTCTACTGCTCAGTGCAGCTTGGAAATGGATAGTCTGATTCTCAATCTATGCAGGCAGACAAATACAGGTCAAGGGTACCTGCTGTTTCCCCCAGCCACATCTGACATTTGATGAGCTCTATTTTAAACTTTACTCTTCTTTTATCTGTAGGATCCAGTAATTTGGGACAGAAAAGCTCTGGCGATAGTTTTCATAACCAAGGGCTGCACATTGATACAACCTCTTCTATTACCAATAATGTTTATTTTGCCTACTAAATAGAAAATTACTTTTGTTTCTAATACTTTCTATTCACATTTCCTTTTATGCTACCTAAGTTTGAAATCCACAGTGTTTGTGAAACATAGAAACATTTTGATTTCTGAAAATGCTAGGCTCATGCCAGTGCAGGAGTACAGGCATTTCTTTACGACTGGCATAGGCGCTTGGTGTGCATTGGACATTATTTTGATTCCCTCATCCTTGCCTATCTTTTGCAGTGAAAACTGTTCTTCTTCTTACACTCCCAGAAGGTTACTATAGAAAATCTGTGACTAAACAGACAGGAACTTTATTACACGAGGTTTGAAATGAAGATTTATTCACAGAGAAGGCACATTAAATCACTGCCCTATATTCTATTACAAGCCCCATGTTTGATTAATACTGACTTAAGGACGTGGCCCTGCCTGGAGACTTTTATTTCTGTCACCTTTTCTGCATGCCTTGTCTCCTCTCCATCTCTTCACTCTTGTTCTCAAAGAACTTTACAAAAACAAGTTTGAAGAAAATCCTTTGTCAGAAACATCCTTTCAGCATTCTTCTTTCATCCATTTTATACAAAATTTCCATTTTATTAATTAGCATCTAATTTTCTGCTGCTGCTGTCTGAACTTGAGGATGCAATCTGAGATGATTAGCTGTCTTTAGCCCCAGGAGCAGACAGCTCGTACACACAAGGCAGAAGAGAGGAAGGATCAGTGTCATTCCTCTGGACACACCTGGTGTATTCCCTTAATCCTGACCGCACAGCCCTTTGGTGCATATCATAGGACACCAGGGACTCTGGTGTGATGCTGTCATCAACCTTCTGGCACATTTGCTTGTTATTAGCCCAGTATGGTGACACAGGTATCTGTCCCTTAAAAACTCTGCTGAGAAATTTGGTTCCATTTAACTGCTAACAATGGCTCTATGATATTTATCTGATATGGAGCTAAAATGGTGCTCCACAGCAGGTGTGTCATGATTAGTCTCTGAGACATTTGGTTCCTAGCTCATTAGAGGAGTTCTATGCAAATACATGAGTGTTTATCTGTTTATTTTGTTGGGTTTTTAAAAGACTTTTTTTCCTCTATTTCACCCAAGCACCTAGTATATGTCGCAAACACAAATAAGTCCCCTTCCAGAAATGTATATTTACAGTAAGCCGATGCTAATTTACAGAAGAACATGTCAGGAAAAAGATCTACAGGGCTTTGTTTAGCATAGACTCATCCAACCAAATCTTGAAATCTTAATGGGAAAAGTAAGTAGGTTTTAATCTAGATACAGATCTATAAAACTTTAAATGGACTAAATCCCATGTCATCTTGTCTTGTGAGGTGAAATCTCTTTGTGAGGCACTACAGCTCCAAGTAACCACACCTCTCACTTCAAATCTCAGCCAAATGCTAAAGAACCATAGACAGAATCAGGGCAAACGCTTTACTCCCTTTCTCACAGTACTCTTCTACTAGACTGTGGGCAAAAGACTTCAAATATATAGTAAGTGGAAGATCTGGTTTTATTCCATCTTCATTGTTTCCTCAGCACTTGAAACTTAATGAACTGCAAAGTACTTGCAATCTGCTTTATGTTTGTACATAAGATGGGTTTGAGACACAGGAAAGAATAGCAATGCTTGTGTTGTTTCCTCCCAGGCACACGTGCTTTGGGTTTTTAGGTCTTTCTAATCCAGCCAAGACTGACTATGGTGCCACTTCTTCTCCCATTAGCCTAACACTTTTTTTAAGGATCAGTTCGTTACAAGAGTGCCAGGATGATGACACTGATCACATATAGAGTATTTGCTTCACCTTGAAAAATCAAAGTCTTCCCTCTTGGACCTATGAACACTGACTCGAAAGATAAGTTTTGACAAATCTGGTGCCACTTTCAATCCTCTTCTGAGTTATTACAAAATACCAGCAAGATGAAAACAACTTCTCCCTGCTTCCTCTGATAAAAGACATTTTGAATCTTCAAATAACATTTAACAATATCTTTTGTGTGAAAACATACTCTGTGAATATACTTTCTGGTGTAAAACTCAGCCCTCCCATGATGAATACCAGTTGTTTAATTTATTCAAATACAAAGTGTAAGAAGCTTTTTCTTTTCCCTTTTGTTTCATGTCTACTCATAAACTATCTTGTGAAATCAGCATTTTACATTCTTTATCATAACTGTACCTGAAGTTTCCTATAATTCTGTCTCACTGCAGTAGAATCTGCCTGAACATTTGCAGACTTTCTGGAGTCAAGCATTGTCAGCTCTTAGCAAATCTTTCGAGTAGCAATAATCACAGTAAAATATAGTAACACTGCCACTTATGTACGATACAAAATACATCCTGGAGTTAGGTTTTGAAATGAACAGTCCTTGGATTCCTCAGTAGCAGTTCTCAGACTCACCAACAGCACATTCCACTCCAAACAGAGAAGTTGAATATTCCTAATGATGCTCAATTCTGTATCATAGGAAAACTGCAGTTATTAATAATCATAATACAGACTCTACAGTCCATAAAATAATAAGTGCTACCAGACAGTGTATCTACAGGAGCATTCTTGACACCCAAATACACCAGCAACTCTTAACTCTGTATATTGTGTCCATAGCACCTTGTTTCTAGTGAACATTTAGCCATAGTTACATGGATATCGACAAAGGGCTTGTTAAGGAAAACAGATACCGCCTCACAATCCTCACTTAATGAGTGCCGAGACAAGTAAGAATACAAACATTAAGCCTGCTAACAGCAACGCTACACTTTCATCATTCAGTGCTCAGCTCAGCCATGTCCTTCTGAACACTGCGGAGAAGAAGCCGTAGCAGAACCCTGAAATCATAATCTGAGTTTGCAACCAATTTATCAAAAGCATGATTAAAAGGCAGACTCCTGGCATTTAGGGAACTTGTGAGAACACTGAGCAGTTGGCTGCATTTGCACTAATGAATCCATGACTTGAAAAGTGTGAGGCATTTCTGAAGGGAGGCAGGAAGGACAGGAGGCAGCAGAGAAGGGCAGCAGAGTAATGAGAGGCAAGGCCAGCTATTCCTGAAGAAAATAATTTTGTTTTCTTCACATAGGCCTCTCTATGAGCAGTACGCATCTACTCCTCACTTCGTTAGTAGGACTACTACAGAGAGACACAGCACTATGTCACTACTGGGGTGTGGAGGGTAAAGCCTTGGAGTGCTCCGCAGGAGGAGCTGTCACCTCTGTGCAGTGAGGGAGACCAAATACAATGGCAGCAGGGGAGAAGGTTAGATGGTGAGGTTAGGGAAACTGTTTCAACAAAGGTAAGAAACACAGAAATTAACACTAAAACACAGTAAGAAAGGAAACAAAATGTAAACATACTCTAGAAAATGTTTTTTTGTTTGTTTGGGGATTTGGTTTTTTTGGGGGAAGGGGTGGTAGGAGGTGGAAGAGGGATGCAGTTTGCCCAATCAGAGCTGATCTTTTGTTTATTCTGCAACAGGAAGGGATGATTCCTTAATGGCCAAAATGAAAATGCCAGCAGGATGGCAATGCATAGTTCCCACTCTATGGGTTGCACTACACATTTTCATCTTGGCAAGAAATGTGATGAAGCTCAGAAAAAACAATCCCAGAGTATATTTAGCTACTAAAGCTGTGGCACACAAATGTCACATTCCCATGAGTCAACTCTTTTAAAGAACCCCCTCTTCACGCCCCCACAGATATTCCCCAAGATGCCTGCACTGAATTAAAAGTGAAGCATATGGATGGATGTGACATCATCACAGCACCCGTGTTACAGAAAAGAAAGCAGCAAGTGAATTCTGTACAATTAGTACAATCAGTAAGGAGCCATTTATGAGCACAGGAAAAGAAAACACTGTTTAAGGGATAAGACAACCAACAAAGAATAACACAAAGTACCTTGCAAAACAAAGAGAAAATGTTAAATTTTTTTTTCTTTGTGAATGTGTGAAAAGAAAAAGAAATCACAGCAAACGTGAAAACAAAATATTGATAAAAGGATAGTAAGCATAACATTTTCTGATTTAATTTGGTGTAAGAACTCTTTCCTTTGCCCTTTTAAGACAGCAGGTTGGTAGCAATTTTAGAGCAATTTTAGGCTCTGACTGGGCAAGGTAAGGAGTAACAACACACAAGTAGATGGTGATGGTAAACAACCATGCGGTCACCTCTGCCACCATTGTTTTGATTGCATGTAGACTACTTCCAGCTTTGTCAATATTCATAACTAGGCACCAAAGAATGCATGATATTTAAATGACTCTGTCGAGTGCTAATAAGGCCCTTTGGTAACTCTCTCTCCCTTGGGAGGGAGCCACTGAATGTAAAGCCACCTCGTCAGTTAGTGAATTGAAGCGAAAATGATTGGAATCCAACGGCTATACATTTATTAATATTTTCACTGCATGCTCTTTTGAAAGCTGCAACTGGCATACAAGATGCTTTTAAGAGCTTCCTTTCCATCTATTAAGCACTGTTTCACAAAAGATTTGTGAAGTAGGAACCCACACATAACAAACAGTGTCATTAAAATGCATACATGTTTCCACATTCCTCTGGGTACATAAAGGGCCAGATACTCCACTATTGGACATTGTTCTCCTCTCTGACTCCAGCAGAAAAGATGGGTTCAAGGATCTCTTCCTTTCTCCTTTCTTCTAAGTGAAAGAAAAATGCCACTTACTTTCAGAAGAAGTAACTGGATTTTCTAAGAAATGTCCTCTGACCTCAAACATTTTGGATACCAGGTGTTACTAAAAGACTGCATAGAAAGAAAGCCTTACTTTTTCAGCTGTTAACATTGCCGTGATTTATTGCTGAGAGCAAAAAAAGGAGTGCTAGGTAAATCACATACCATCTTTTGAAGGGCATGCAGGTTTATCTGCCTTCCCTCGTCTACAAAGGCAATACCAAGAAATCACTTCTTCTGAATTGCCCTTCTACAGCTGAAGAGCAAGAGCTAAGGAATTCAAAAAATGAGGATGATATCTCAAACTGAGCTTAAGTAGGAATTAGGAATCTCAGCTTTCTTCTCCAGCACCTTCGGTCCCTTTCACCCCAAGTTACAGTTACGAGTCTGAGTATTGCAGCTGCCTGAAATTCTTCCTCTGCTAAAGCTCAGCAGCCCACAAGTCTGCAGGATGCAGAGAAGCTCTGTGCCTAGGTCATACATAACCCTTACAGGGTTTTAGAAATTAACTTTTTTCCTCTAGATTTGCAGTTGCTCCCCCAGAATGCCTGAAAGATCAAGCTCTGAAAAACACTGTTCCAAGAGGGGGCACTTTTAATTCCCATTTGAAGGAAGAGTTTCTTCCATTTTTATAAGAAAAGCTAATTGCTGCAAGGTGGGAGACTGGTTTGCATCTCCTGTTTGAGTGGATTCTAATCTTCACATTCCATTTCCTGACAAGGAAACCAGATTAGTGTTTGCCATGGCATCTCAAGAAATGTTACTGTCTAATTTGACTGGTGTCCTTCAGCTGGAAAAGCACTTCAGGCTTTGTCCCTGCTAGACCAGCCAGGTGACAGCCATTGCCTTCATGGCTAGGAACCTTGAAGGCTCTTTGAGGTCAATCCCAGGGAGTTCACTGAGAAATCCAGGATATCCCAGCACCGTGGGAGGCACTGAGGATCTGGGGCTGTTGTGAATAACAGGCACAGAGTTCACAGATCGGGTCCAGATTGCCGTCAGCTGTTTGTGCAGCTCTGCTGAAGACTGTTCTGCAATGTTAATGTGCTCATCACCCCCTGCTGAAAGTCTCCACAGCAATGCAGAGAATTCAAGATTCACTGGGTCAGATGTAGGGGAAAGAATATGATTTAGTAACATACTAGTTTGGGCAAACAACACAAAGCTGGCATGTCAGTAGCTTCTCTAGGAACAGCTGATGCTTTTGTCTAATGAGTTTTTCATGTAAAATGCATGAACAATAGAGACGGGAATCCACATTTCAATTAATATTTTAAGTGTTTTATATCAAGTATTCATAGCAGAAAGGACTGAAGCTCATGTGTGTTCTTGCCCCTGGTGAGCACCCTAACCACTCAGCAAGTGAGTTTTGCTCATATCCATCCTCCTTCTGGCCCACAGAGTACTTAATTAGTCCATACAGAGTGAAACATCTTCAATAGAGAAGAGATTGAAAGAAGTGATCTAAGAACACCCTGAAGAAGAATAACAAGGACTCAGATCTCTTTAGGCAGTGGAGCTATTTGAACCTAAGTGTCCTAAATACAACGGAACCATTTTAACCTCTTTGAGAGACAGATTAAAAGGAGCTTGGAGAACGACAGAGAATGTGGAGGCACAACCATCCTTACACAGGAGAAAAGCTGCTTCTTCTCTGAGCACATTCAATTGTCAAATTTAGGCAATTCTCTGCCTGATTTTCACTAATAGCAAAAAAGTACTAGAGGTCAAAGGATAGGGATATTGCTTGTATCAAACCCATGTATGCTTCAGACAGGGCTGAACACTGAGAAACTACATTTAGATCCCAATATTTTGGTGTTTTAAAAATGCAAGACCTCCACATCTTTTAAAATGCATTAATAGCCTGCTAGCCACAGCTCTCAAAGGTATCTGATGCTCAGGTCTCAGTGAAGACAGCAGGACTTAGGCCCAGTGCCTAGGACTACTATTAGTTTTACTTCAGCAGTTAAACTAGAGCAGACTTTCAGTACCTTTGCCGTTGAGAGATGGAAATAATATGAAATAGCTGAGACCTGCTGTGCTGGGAATTCAGACATAAGGGCAATATAAAAGTGCACCCTTATGAACAACGGGAAGCCATGGATCTCCCTCTGTTAGAAAACAGGGCAGATCAAGTTTAAAGACAGCTAAATCCCCACTGTTTCCCTTCTTCCCGTACACATGCACAGCACAGTCTGCAAAGGCATACACTCTGTTTGTTTTGTGTGGTTTCCTCAGGCAGCAAATTATCTAGGACTAAGTCTCAGGTTGGCTGTTTAGTTTCAGGCTTTACGATAAGCTTTTAATTATAGCACAGGAGTTTCATTACATGTTACTCTGAGACAGCTGGAAGCAGTTACACTTTAGTCCTCCCCTCCCTCCCTCCTCACCACAGGATGTCATTTCCAAGGCCTTACCCTTCTTGTCTTGATGATTATGGGATGAAACTGCCACATATGGATCTGTATTTTCAGATGAACCAAGCGGATCCTTCCAATCCAGCATGCGTCCCCTAGCATCATAACCCTGTCGAGCGCGAGAGTCAGAAGTGGTGGTGCTTGGGACTAGGGAACTGGAGTGTCCTGTTTACATTATAAATACAGGTAGGGAAGATAAGTCTCATTAGTCACTTACCACACCACCTCTCCATGCTAAGGAACGGATGCACTGCTTTGCTTCTGTGAAGGTGAGCACCTTGTCTTAGGCTGAACAATGTTTCAACAGTCCTTCAAAGCATGGCCTCAAGGAAACAGGGGATTTGAACCTTCCATATCAGAGTGTTAAGAGATGCACACATGCCTGAGGCTGCTGCTGAGCTGGTGATTGTGTGCTTTTACTCCACAGAATTAAATGCACGTGGAAGAAGGTGCACACACTTAGATTCTAAGTCAAGCATTCTTTGCCTGGATTCAATATACATGCCTAACTGACAGCAAAGTGTTATGTACTGGCTGAGTTAAAGAGGAATTTTTAAAACAACTTAAACCAAAAGGCCAAAACTGAAGGGGAATGACAGAGGAGTTACAAAATGGTGACATCAGTGGTTTTCTCCCCTATGTCCCCACGGGAATGAAAGGCAGCCCAGCACTGGTGTGCTCACACAGCAGCATTGCCCTCTGGATGGGAAATGTGCAGGGACTCTTAGCTGCTCACACCCTCTTGCATCACTGCTCTTGATCTTGTCTGAGCTGATGGTTCAAAATGGCTAAGCATGAAACTGAGTGTCATTTCTGCTTAAAGTGATGGTAAAGACAATGCCTTACTACATGGATCTGTCCAAGAATCTGTGGTTCCAGCAGGACAGAGGTCTCACGTGCCTTTTTTCCATTATAAGTACTCTTATTATTGTTATCATTGTCCTGAGTAAGGCTGATGATCTCCTTGGCTATCAAATACTCTCCAACAAACAGCGCATTCACAAGACATGCTCTGCTAGTATTACTGCACTGAAAGATGGCAGCAACGTGGACTTCCCAGTGGCTTAGGGAGCTCTGCCTTTGCCTGGGGCAGGACATGAAATTCCATCCATACTGCAATATTTTGACTATGAAATTGTATGAAATTCCCTTTCAGCACATGGACCAAAGTGAATTATTTTCATCAGGACTTGGGTAGCTCTGGGCCTGGTTAATTTGGTGTGGAGTAACTATATTTTCCCTTACCTACTTTCCTGAAAGAGTCTATTAAAAGACAGTTTTTTCGAAACATGCTCAAACACAAACTAACAAAATTGGATTATTCACAGAGAGAGTGGCAGATAACACTTTCTCTTCAGATAACACCAGACGGACTGACAGCAGCCCTTCCTTCTCCTGCCTCCTTTATAACAGCCCAGCAAATTAATTTTCCCTCCTTAGATGTGAGTCTGCCTTGGAGAGGAGTCCAATCACCAGGCTACAGACTGCCCTGGCAGAGACCTCTCCCTGCTCCTTCCCTTGATGTTGTTTCACTGCTCAGAAACATAATTTGAGACTCACTGCTGCAGAGATAAAGACACAAGGCACCCAAATTTAAAGCCTCGTGGAGAAGGCACAGAGCTGGGCAGGTACAGAATGTGATTCTGTAGTTCATTTTAAACAGTCACCGGGTAAGTGTAAAACTTTCAGAAGCTATATCTCAGAAAGTCTGCTGTAAATGGCTTTTTAAGCCATCCAGGCCCAGCTCTCAGAAATGCAGACAGATGATGAACATAGGTACCACAGCTGCATTCCAGTAATCAAAAATCTAGACGTTGGCCACTAATGCTCCCAAGCTTTTTGATGCACCTATGCTATTTGTTTTATCTAGTCCTTTCACTAGCTTCATAGGACTGAACTACTGATGAAGTCAGTTAAAAATGGTGCAACATCTGTTAAAATGCTGCTATGATTTAAAGAAGTCCTGTTGAATATTAAAGGTCTTAAAGCAAGAAAATGTCTGTGCTGCTCTGTATATTTTCAAGGAGCTCTTTTGATTTATTACACAGGATTATATGCGGCACTACTTTGGACCACGTTTTGCATAGGACATGGAGACAGCTCCTGTAACCGGTACACTTAGCAAGGAAAATTGGTCACATTCACAGTGTTCTCAACACAAAGCCAACCGTCAGTTACTACAGCTAATCATTAACACAATTTATCTCTGTACCTCAGGATGAAAGCTTCTAATGACAAGGGCACTAAATTATTCTTTTCCTCTCATGATAAGAAGTGTGGTCTCTCCCAGCCATCTTTTTTTAACACAGCACATTAGAGACCGTATTTTGTTGAAGGCAGAGCTTTTAATGTTGCTCAAATAGAAAGAGAAGCAAAAAATTAACCACTACTAAAAGGTTTCCATAAGCCACAGCATTGCTAGGAGTACTGGTAACACATTTAGATCGATGATGGACTCTGACCCAAATGTGCTGCTTGCTCCACAGCAATGCTGCAGAAGGGCTGCTTGTTTCCAAAAGGACAGGTAGAGGTCCAGCTACTGAAAACACGAGCCCTTTTGAAGCAAGAATACACTGGAGCGTGAAAGCATTCACCCCTACACTATTTTATGCTTGTCAACTCCTGTGCTCATTCCCAAGAAATAAGAGAAATAACGGGACAGAAAACAGGCTAGAAAATGGAAGTTATGTGATTTCCATGTCCTCTTTTCCCTAAGGACTAAACCAAAGTGCCAGCACTCATGGGGCTTCAATCTCCACGTTAACACCCTATTCTGCAGCCACAATAACATGTACAGTATTTGGTCAGCCGACAAATAGTGCTGCACTCAACATCAGAAAGCAATTATTCAAAGCTTGATAAGGAGATAAAAGAGAAGAAAATCTTGCCAAGTAGTAACTACATTTTATATCTGTGTTTGATATGCACTTATATGTCTATAAAAATCCAGACACCTGCACACTTTAGGCTTGCCTAAAATGTAAAGTCCAAGGAAAAATCATAAGTACTGTTAAAGAAAAACATCTCTTAATATAGTAGTCATCTCTTAATATAGAGTCTAGAGGAAATGTGTTTAAGAGACATCTTCTGCGGGGGGGAAGTTTAAAAAATAATTTCCTAAACCTCAGGCTGCAAATACATTAAGAATTTCTTGGTAATAGAAAGCTAATGCTTTGTGAAGATATTACTGTGTACCAGATGCTCATTAGGTAGAGAAGGGTTTCACACAAACGTGGCATATCAGCACATCCGCTCTGTTACTAATGTGTAAGTCTAGTACATGCTGAGAAACAACCTTCCACATCTGAGATAAACTTTCTTCCATTTGATTTTGATGAAGAAGGGCAGAGGCAGATTAGACCTTAACAGACTGTTCCATTTGTGTTAGAGCACCATTCTGCAGACCCTTAGTTCTGGGCAGTGGCTGCTCCTGTAAGAAGTATCATGGTGCCCAGGTAGTGCCTGAACCGCCATTCCTGCTGGGTCAATTTCACCACTGAGCACAGTGGCACCACGAAGGTATGAACTAATTAAGAAGCTAATTAAGCTTCTCTCATAAACAGAGAAAAGATTGAAGTGGCGGCAATCCAGTCCCGGCCCTCTCAAACACAACCATCTTAAAACCTTTACAATGCACGCTATAGTTTATAACCTGTAGTAGGCCTTATTTTTCCATTACACCATTTTTACCGCTTTGACTGTTCAGACAGGCTCTTCTGCAATTTAAAGAGGCTTTAGCATATCTGAGATGTAACCAGTAACTCTATGTTAATATTAGTTAATATCTAAACATCTAAAAAAACAATTCTGCCTTTGTTTTAAAACAAACCATATGAAAAACCGTAGACACAGTGCTTTTCAAACTTCTTTGTTTAAAGCAAACACGGAAAACCCAAAACAGACACACTTTCAAAAAATCTGTTCTATGTACTTTCATTACTTACAAAACCTTTTCATTTGGAGTGCTGTAAATAAGTAACTTAAGGAGAATAAAAGCACTTAGTGTCTACAGGCACGCGTAGTGATACAGAAGGGCTGCGCTTCTGTAGCTATAGCTTGTTCTGAAGTGCATTTGTAAAATATAAGGAGTTTTTTTCAGGTTTAAAACAAAGACAGGGATTCAATATGTATTTGATAGTTGCTCTAATACGCACAAGTCATTAGGATCTTAGAGGTTAAGATGTCTGCGCACTATCCTATTAACAACTACAGCAACCTAATTAGACAATTAGAGGGAAAGGCTAAATCAATACCACAGAAGCAAAAAGAACTATGGCTAAAGGGGTAGAACAAGGGCCCAATTCACTAAGAACTGATGTTTCTAAAGGTAACCGAAGCTGCTTACAATTTTGCAGAGGAATCCAGGCTGATTTCCTTGTTTAAATATATAGCCCTTGCATAATTTCTCTTTGACCTTCAGCCTGGTAACCTCCTGGTATCAAAAGGGATGCACCTGAAGAGTCATCTGTGTGGACTTTGTACTTTACTTGTTTACAACTAATTAAATGAGAAAATGGAGCCCACTTGCCAAATTCAGGAGGAGGCTGACGCCGAGGACACAAAGATGAAGGGCTTGGTTCTCCTTTCATTCATGATGCTGCAGATTGGCAGTAAGTCTGCTGAAGTGACCTGACTTATAGTGCAGTAAATCAAGGGAATTGTGCCTTAAGAACTGTTTTGCAACTGGAGTTTCGGCAGTCATGATAGCTAGCAAACTCAAGCATGTTTACTGAGACTGGTTTTCTATCTCATGTCAGAGTGTTTTACACTCCTTATGTGAAGACAATAGGGGTGACTGGCACATTTCCTTTCTTATTTTTCCCTAGCAGGTGAAAAGAAAGACTGACTGAAATAATACCAGAATGGGTAATTTAAATAAACATAAATGTTAAAAGTTAGTTAAAGCTAACTTGCCTAGAGGTCACATTATCAGGATGTACCTGAAGGAGGCCAGTTGAAAAATCTGGGCAAGACAGGGCACGTATAGGAACCAATGCTAATGTTGGGTTAGCATTTTTCCACTGCCTCTGCCCGCAGGGTTCTATTTTAAGAACTGGGTTACTTTCATGGGGTCTATTTTTGGCTTTGACATGCTGGGACAGTAAAATGGACTCTCTTTTGCTACCTGCACTCCTTGGAACTGCAGCTTTTTTTTTTTTTTTCACTCTGTATTTTTTTTTCACTCTGCTGCTCACTTGAATCAGCTTGCTGTTTTCTTGGTCAGATTGAAACATCAGCTTTTGGTAAAGTACTAATACAGCACCTAACAGGATTCAGAACCACAGCCCCACAGCTGTAACTGTGCAGCCTACAGATGCACTTAGCAGCAGGAAATCTAGAACATTTCTGGCACATCAGCACTATACCCAAGGCCATTTTCTTTAGCTTTACATTTGGCATTTTGGATTTTATTATCACTGTTCCTTAATTACTCCCTGTGCATGGGAAATACAGTAATTTTCAAATTAAAGAAAGTGCAAGCTGTATATGCAGATGAAACCGTGAGTTTTCAATACATTATGAAATCTTCGATTTTGCACATTCCCTTCAGTGGTTTTCACTATCATACTTTCAAACAAGTTTCACCTGCATATTTTCCATTTCCTGGTAATAAACAACATGGGGAATCAGTTTTTTTTGTTGGTGTTTTGTTGTTGTTTGGTTTTCTTTTTTTACAAATGTTGAACAGTATTACTGTGCCTCCAGCTATTTATATTCTGCTGTAGTAAGCTGCCATTGGTTCTCTTTCGTACCTACATATTTTGCAGGCACGAGATGAAAGGATCAATTAAATGCTTATCCCAACTGAACACCAACCTACCTCCTGCAACATTTAGCCAAACACAGGGTAAATCTGCCCCAGCCAGGGGGGCTGGGGGCCTTGTACAGCCTGGAAGAAACTTCGCAAGCAAGCTCCTATCCCCCATGGAAATTTGCCATTGACTTCACCGGGAGTAAAAAAACATATTCTCTTAGCTTGTGGGTACTTGTTTAGGATGTCTATAAAGAGAAACGATTGTAATATAAGTCTAAGTTTGATTTTAAAGTGATATTTATTCTGCAATAATTCCTCATGAAGACATTTAATCTGCACTCCAAGTACCAGTATAATCCACTTCCAAATACACAGAACAAAGTGGTGAAAAGCACTGTGAGCACAGATTAACAGCTGCCTCATGGGAAACCGCTACTCAATACTTGCAGAAAAGATACTCTTCAGCTCAAGTCATTTAATTTGCTATGCGAATCTCTTCTTCTTAATAGGCCAGGCTTCATTCAGGCATTAGATACTGCAAGTACGAACAATATAAATGACTCATCCTAGAAATGATGAGAACCTTCAGGAATCAAGGCATAACCCAGGCTCAACTCACATGAGGAACAAGTTTATTTTCCTTATGAGCGATCTTTCTGTAACTCAGGAACAGTCCTGGTCCTTTGCCTAATGTATCTCTGACTGCCTGCTGTAGCAGTCATGACACCAGCCTGAACAACTCAGAAGCAGAACGTGAGCTCCTGTCTTCTTTTTCCTGGCAAATCAATAAGATGCATCACTGTACCCAAGTGTTCCTTTGTTTGATGTTTCAGATGAAGCATGCTTTTAATTATGTCTGCTGGCATACCATATCTGACTTTAATTCAAAGGAGAGAGTTTTGAGGGAAGACTAGAAAAGAGGAATCGAAAATCGAGAGGTATGACTTAATCCTAGTTGTGATTAGTGAATCAGGCCCTCAAAACCAAGACAAAACGAGTGAAAAAGGGTAACAGCTATTTGAGTACAAGAACCAGCTAACAAGTTAGTGAGTACAATTACTAACTAACATGAGGATCTGGGGAGGATTTTTAAAAACACCCATGAACTGACCATATACTGTGTTGTAAGACATTTCGTGATCAGGTGAAGCAGTTGAAATGTCTATGAACAAAATAAATTGGGAAGAAATATTAAATAAAGCAAAAGTATGAAAAATACATAAAAGTGTATTAGCGAAAAGTGATTCCTCCAAAATGGATCTGCTGGCAGTAAATAATGAAACTAAGAACTTCCTTACCATTCAGGGCTACGAAGGAATCTGAAAGACAAATAACAGGGGAAAAATTATTATTTCTCTCTCATTTTTTCCTTTTAATAGTTTGATGCTAGCAACTTTTTAAGCTTCAGCTGATAACTTATATGTATGTGATTACTACCTTAAGGACCCAGCCAAAACTGCTATTCAGACATACCCAAAACCAGTGTATGTCTTTGAAAGTGTTCATAACCAGCCCTGTATAAAGGATACCAAGTGGGAAGGCCAGTGTTCTCCCTGCCATGGCTTTCTTTTCAAGGTGAACTCCAAATCTAAAATGAAGCACTACAAGTGATGCAGACAGCAACGCGAGTCACTGAGGACAAAACTTAAACGACCTAAGACTATATGCAGTATTAAGATCAGCTGGGATAGTAGGGAATGAAATCTACCCCTGTGCAATGTCAAGCTTCAATGTACCATTCGAAGCTGAAGAGGGATTTAAGCAGAGGTAATGGCTTTGTTGTTCTTCCCCCAGGAGCAGAAGTTTCTCCATGAGCACAATGTGCTGTTTCTGAGTAATTTCCTACACTTCTTTTATATTTAACTGATGATATCTGGTACATTCCATGCCTCTCTAACCTGTTTGCCTGAGGAGAGCAGAACTGGCTGAAAAGGCCAAAGTTGCACCAGCTGGGAACTGACCTGATTTTGGTGCTAACCCATTTTACAGGAAGCACAGGAGGGACTATGTGTGCACCTCCTTCACAGTCTTACGAGGCAGACAACATAACCCTATCTTAGGGGTGAGGCAGGAAGGTGTAGCTGGGAAGACGTACATGTAGAGCCTGAAGTAATCCTTGTACACCTTCAAGCACGGTGACCACAATAATAACTGGCACCTGAACAAGGATGCACAAGGCATGAGAATGTTCCGTTTTCCCCTAGGGCAGCTGGGCTGCACTGTATCCCAAAACACACTCTAACACTCCATTCTTTCGCTCTGTATTCCAAAAGTAACGACTTTTTTACTTTACATTACTTCCTCGGCTGCAGCAGTTTTACTGCATCTACAGGCATCAAAGCAAATTGCACCAAAAAGAATGTGATTCTTGATCTCAAAGTAAGTTGGGACTTAGAATTAAACCAACCTTGGCAAGAATATTTGCAATGATAGCTGTCCTAAACACATACATTAGCATCCCTGTTGGCTTGCAAATCAGCATGCAAGGTATCTCTGCATACAGTGCAAGATGTGCAAGCAAGCACCTCAGCGCAACATGTAAATGTTTAAGCTTTTAACTCATGCTCTCAATATCTAAGTTTACCATTAAAATCATAGAATGATAGAATGGTTTAGGTTGGAAGGGAACTCAAAGATCATCTAGTTTCAACCCTCTGCCATAGGCAGGGACACCTCCCGCTAGAGCAGGTTGCTCAAGGCCTCACCCAACCTAGGCTTGAACACTTCTAGGGAGTGCCTTGTCTTAGGCAATGTCATTAGCCTCTGACCTTTAATAACACTACAATGTAGAGCCTCTGCATAAAATCCACTAAGATTTACAAACTAAGTAGTGCCTACTTCTTCACCTGCATCCAAAGCTAAAGATATATTTCACTCTCTCTCTGTCCTGCATGGGAATGTAGTCCCATGCACAGTTTACAGCAAGAAAACAAGCCACTTCTGCATATTTAGAAAAACAACCCAATCACTGTGGCTGATAAAGACAAGGAGCACACAGTTTATTATATCACGCCTGTAGTCAGTATCTTCCAGAACTGAGATTTTCTGAATAAATAAGGGCTTTGAAGCCTGGTGTTAGTATAAATCACACCAACTGGGCCATTTTCTTTAAACACATTTACACAACCATTCATTCCTCTTCTGAGTCTGCATCATTAGCCAGCACTTGTTGTCCCTGTTGTGTCTTACATTGCCACAAAAGAAAGCCCAACAGGTAATGGTGACTTGAGGCACTCAGGAGGATGCTGTGACACATAGTAAATAGAGGGTAAAAGCTTTGCTTACTTTGGCAGTCGCCCAGGCCATCTGTATTGCCATGTTCTATGTCCTGTTCAAACGCCAGTCTAAATAATAGAAACAAAACAGTATGAATAACAACAGTCACTACCAGAAAGAAATTATCACAACAGAAATAAAGCCTTGCTACGAAATTGGCTGCTTCTCTGAAACTTCCATGTGAGGGCTAAAAAATTGCAACATGTATATTTGAGTTATTTGTCATTGCTTAATGGTTTCTCAGCTTCTGATAATGGTTTGTCTTCTTATTACTTTAAAAAAAAAATCCACTGCAAACAGATCTTTCTAAACTGTTAACTGTATAATATATATTACCAGAAGCAGTTAAAATCCTACCTTAACTTGTCCATTTACAAGTCAATGTGCACTGATGTTTAGACATGAGAAGGAAGCTAATCTTTCGGGAAGGCACTGTGCTGGGCAAAGACAATCTGTATTTCAGCAGTCATTTAGGTACTGGTGCTGGATGAGGCTGCAAAGCATAAGTCTAGCCCACAGAAGTCATTCCATTGAACTGAAGGGGCTCTACTGAGAAGCACAGGCTTCTCTAGCTGATACGCCTAGTGTCTCCTAATCTCTGCCTGTGTTTTTGGGTAACTAATGAAGTTGTTCTTCTAACTTCCTGTGTAGTCAACGGTGAATGATAGGAGCCTTGGAAAATCTCCAACATGAGACCTTGTTTACATTAGTTAGGATCCTGCCCTTGAAGCATAATTACCCTCATTCCCATCTCCACATTCTTAAAATTACTGCTTAACTGTAACCTATTCCAGTAGGGCAGCTAAGATCTTTGCCTCCTGTTGTCTAGTTTAGAAGTTCACCAGACATCTTCACAGCTGATCTGGATTCCCATCCCAGGTGCTATGCACTGGGTAGAGAATGACCTGCCTTGCCTTGCCTCCAGATCACTCTGCTGTCTTTGTCTCAAATGATCTACTGATGGGTGCAGCAGCTGCTTTGAAGAGGAAGGCAGAGAAGTTCCCTACAAGTTGCCATGGAAGTGTTAGAAGACTCAAGCAGTAAAGGAATGCTGGGAAAACCTGGTAAGATCATATGTATACTTTAACATTGAGGTACCAAATCCCCAGTCAGGTATAGTCCACACTCTCACAGCAAAGCATATACAACCACGTGTATATACAGCATCCCCTGTGGACAAAATAGCTTAACTGAAATGTCAAACTACACAAGACACAAGCACAGAGAGGGTAACTCATTCACTATGTGGTGAAGACTTGCACAGAAGTGCTACACTTCCACCATAATCCTGAAGAAGTACAGCTGTACCTCAAAACAGGCAAGCATGAGGTGTGTCAGACATGGTGAAGAAACGAGAGCTCTGCAATAGATCTGCTCCCTGCGAGGAGGCTTTCTTAATCACATTTAAACAAACCTTCACAGACTTCCATAATTATAAAATAATTAAATTGTACTGTTAAGCAAGGAGAGATCCAGCACTTCTCTGAATCTGCTTTAAGCTCTTACTGTGCTCTGTGATTCCTCTTAGTAATGCACAGTAAATTAGAAGGACTGGTTTTGTTTTCAGTGGACAAATTGCTTCAGTAATTTAATTTGGATTCTATTGCCTCTTTAATCAGCTGTGATGGCTCCAGTGTGGGCTGGTCCAGACATACCCCTCCAGTTCCCTCCTTTCAATAACATGCGGGCCTTAGTACAGCTCTTTCATTTGCTTCTTCCTCCTCTTTCAGCGGTTACCAATCAGCTGAGAGTTCACATAAAAAAAATTTGTGAGACATTTCAGAGGTGAATGCAAATAAGTTTGGAACAAACACTTCCCACATTTTTCCTTCCCTAAGAGCCTCATGTTTCAAATGGCTCTGCTCAAGACCGCCTGGCGCCACCAGCAAAGCTTCACGGCCCGTTCAGCCAGGGCTCTTACTCACTTGGAGCCAAGGACCAGCTGTGTGCACACCCCGCTCTCCTTCACCCATCCGCAGTAGGGGTCTCTGGATGCTATGCAGGCCCTTGAGAAAGAAGAGCACAAGGTGGCATTCATGAGCACTTCCACTTTCCAAATGTCTACTATGCGGGCTTCTGGCAGCCAACAGTAAGCACCTACTTTTTGCATTTGCCATGACGTTCGCAACGCCCCAGGGGAACTTTGACGACACAGGTGGAGAAGGCAACATACAGGGCACTGCTGGGCTTGTCAAGCTGCATGCCTACAATTCGCTTGTCCTCTACGCCATCGTAGCTGCACCTGATATGAGAAAGAGTAAGACAAAGTTATAAGCAAGTTCTGCTGGGAAACCAGATGAAAACTTAATGATTCCTGAAACTTTAAAAAAGAGTCACAAAAACCTCCTGACAAGTGTAGAATTGAACAATCTAAGGAAAAAGAATACATGATAGTCATGAAAAGCATTGATTAAACTTATGAGCAAGTATTAAAAATGCAGGGGGTGGGGGAATAAGAAGTAGAAAGGGACAGTTCACCAGACAAGCCTCTTGAGGGCCCTTCATTTTTTGTGTTTATTCTTATCCAGCACTCAAAGTAACAGAAAATTCTGCATGATTATGGCCCACTCAGGCATATTTGAGGAAGGCTGAAATGTGGGAAATTTCCCTTGGAGAGCAGCTTGCTGATTGTTGAGTTATTTGGAGAGAAATCAAGGGGTTTTTTTTATAGGATTAGAAAATTAATCTTCCTCTGAAGAATTTCACTTTTAATTATACATCATCTGCTGCATCAGATAGGCTATTTTCTACATATCCTGAATAAAAAAATATCTTATTGCAATGTAGAGACTGATAAGCAGACATCCCCTTTCCAAACACCTTGAAACCACTCAGAAAAATTAGTTTCTCTATCCACTTCCCTTTTCAGGGGTCAACCTACTCTCTGGGAAATAAGAAAATCCAAGTCGCCCATAACCAAGTACAAAGAATCAGATACACACTTTTCAGGATTGTAAACGCTCATCTCCTCCAGGAAAAGGCTGTCATTTAGGAAACCACTGTTTCCTGTCCGTGCCAAGAACTTCAGGATGATTCCCTTCTCTGATCCCAAGAAAACCACGGTGTAGTTCTGGTATGGCCCGGCAGCAGAGTCCACAGCAATTTTGGTCAGGCGGTATCTAGAATAACAATACAGGGTTTTGCATCACTTGGGATTACACTGCCATTTATTTTATCACCTTTCCCACAATATAATACATTTAAGCACTTTTCCTAAAGAATAGTAATACAAGTCAACAGTTGGGTTTTGGCAGGGAATTTTCATGTGGTATTTAGCATGTTCACATGTCCAATAGCTAGCAGAAGTGCTTCCAGAAACCTGATGGACCGCTGAGAGTCTGAGGCCATTTAGGAATTACCCTTCCTATCAAAAGCAAAGTACTAGCCTGGAAATTTGTTCAGACAGGGAAAGAAAATCACTAGAGTGATTTTTTTTTCTTAATTTCAAGCTCTGTCACATTAAAAGCAGCAGTAATGATAACTGATACATATTCAACTCTTTTTTTGGCAGGAAAAGCTGTGGCAGTGCAGTAGTGAGATGCTAAACACGATTCTACTTCACTAAAGATAATCACAGTGCCATTGATAAGTGAGTTCAGTACTGAGATGATACTAAATCTCTTGTCTTGGTTGGAACTACAGAAAACCTGGTACAAAAACCTGGCAGAAGATACATTGCTAAAACTAAATCTGATGCTTCCCATGTTGAAGACAGCTTGGCACAAAACTCTACCCTTGTATGGAGAAAGAGAGAAAAACACAGCAAAAGTCAGTCAAATTATTCAGTTCACAAGTGGATCGTAGGTAAGAGCATAGTGACCACAGCAGAATGGGAAAGTGTTTTGATAGGATGGGGATAGTGTATTTAAGGCTTGCTGATTTATGAGGCTTTGTTCAAATTGCTTTATTATTATTTTTCTCTTGTTTCCATAGGAAGTATACAGATGATGTGATTACTTCTGATTGTACACTTCTGTAAACATTAAAACATGCCAGTACACATCCCGACAGACATCTTCATATCCTGTGAACATATCCTGGCAGTCAAGTTTGTATCCTGTGTACATATCCCTGGGCTGTCTGCTGATCCTTGCCCTAAGTTTACTACAGAGATGTCTCAAACGCTGGCCCATAAGCAAACAGGCGTGTCAGCTTTCCTCACACAACATTTCCTCCAAGATCCTGTTTCAGCACAGGATGTTTGGAAAGCACAGAAGCTTTTTCCTATCTTGAAAGCTGCTCAGGGAGTTTTGTGGCACCTGCTCAGTGCTACCATCACTGGCTGGATTCATGCCACACACACTAAGGAATTTACAGAATTTGTGAATATTCTGAGCAAAGCTGTTAGTACAACATGACATCTAACAACGAGGACAAGAGCTGACTTGGAAGTACATACCTGACCATTGTTCTCAGGAACCAAGGTCGATTGACAATGGAAGGCACAGCCTCATCCATCAGTGGATGTGTTTTGATGAAGTTCAGAGTATCGTCTGGGAACTCATTAGAAGTTATGTATTTTTCTAATGATGTAGAGCCAGCACAGCAACCAGGCCTAAATAAAACAAGAGGGTAAGCCAGAACACTTATTTGATGCCTAGGGCAAATCCCCTTTTGTAATGAGGCCCTCAGTGAAATCTGACATGCATTAGGAGGGTTTAAATGGCAGACTGAGAAGTCTGGTGAACTCATTCAGCCCCTCAGGGGATGATTAAAATCCTGCTCTATCCTCCCCTCAAATGGATTTGTCACCTAAAAGCTCAAAGATTTCTTCAACTCAACTATGACACACACAGTTTGCAGTTCATCCGCTCACATGAAATCTAATCACTGCATGTGTGCATTTGGCTTGACGTTGTCCACTGCCACAGGTGCTCTCTGATCTCTAACTTGCCTGGTTGACTGCTCTTTGCTGGAATAAAAGCAGTTGTTAGCACAGAGAAGGAAGGTGACTTTTTTAGCATATGTGGAAGAATGCTGCTTTCAGTCCTTTCTAGTAAAAAGTGGAGTATTGGAGAAGACAACCCAGCAAACATCCATCCCTTCTTTCAACTTGGATGGGATTATTTGAGCACGGTGGCACAATGATGACTTTCACTGACACATTTTTTAATCATTTTTGACAACTGGAATGCAAATCTGTTCACTCTATTCCTAAAGTCTATCTTATTCCTCAGAAGGAACTTAATTTTCCTGCCTGCTCAGGTCATCTCTACACTGAAAGTAGCAAAATGCTGTGGATATTATTAATATTTTGTGAGTTATTTTCTCAAACATAAAGGTCCATTTGATCCCATTTCCTAGATCCCTATGAGTCTTCAAGACTTGAGACATTGTAAGATGGGAAGATGAAAGATGGATCACCTGGTTATAAACACACTACTGGGTCAATGAGTATGGTCCCACAGAGCTGTGCAACAAACGCTATAGGCAGAGATCATGTGCTCTGCTTCTTCTATCCAGAATATTTTGATTATCTTTTAACTGCACATGGAACTAGCAATAGAGGAGAGAAGGAGAAACCAAGAGTATCTCCAGTCTCCTAAGTCTTCGCAAGGGCACCCATTCATGAGGTAGCATTCTCGGAGAATTCCAGGGAGCAGCTTATGCTTTCTGCCACTGTGGTGGGTAGGGTTTCTCTGTATCTAATCTTGAAACCTATTTTCTTCTAGATCCTAATCAGATGATTGGATTACTACTGTCTCAGTCTTAAAACTGGTTTAACTGAGTAAACATAAACCCAAATAAATCCTGCTACGCATGGCCAAAAAGGAAAGTGAGGTCCTTGAAAGGCTCCATTATGTTTCTGAGAAAGGTTAAGATCAGCAGGAGCACTAATATTTCTGTGTGATATTAAGATAGCCAAATAAAAATGACCTTATTTGAAAGGCATCTTATGCTTCTTATGCATTCAGTCTAAGTTAGAAGTAACTGATATTTTTGCTGTTAAGCAGACTGATGACCAACTGTTACATGTAACAGTGTTCAACAGTTCAGTTCATGCTATTTCCAGCTGGCTTAAAAGTAGTAGTAATATCCCATCTTCATCATAACTTAGCCTACCGCTGGTTCATGCCACAAGCTCGTAATGCAGTATTCAAGGTGCTGGAGCGTGTCCAGAGAAGGGCCATGAGGATGATCAGAGGGCTGGAGCACCTCTCCTATGGAGACAGACTGAGTTTGGGTTATTTAGTCTGGAGAAAAGAAGGCTTTGAGGAGACCTTACTGGGGCCTTCCAGTATCTGAAGGAGGCCTACAGAAAAGTTGGTGAGGGACTTTTTAGGATGTTGGGTAGCGATATCTGTGAGGTCTCTTCCAACCTTGGTGATACTGTGAGACTGTGATAGGACTAGTGGGAATGGAGCAGAACTAGAAGGGGGTAGATTGAAATTGGATGTCAGTAAGAAGTTCTTCACCTTGAGGGTGGTGAGATGCAGGAACAAGTTTTCCAGGCAGGTGATGGAAGGCCCATCCTTTGAAGATTTTAAGGCCAGGTTGGATGGCACTCTGAGCAGCCTAATCTAGTGTGAGGTGTCCCTGCCTATGGCAGAGGGGTTGGAACTGGGTGATGCCTGAGATCCCTTCCATCCCTGACAACTCTGTGATTCTCTTTTTCTTTCCCACTGAAAGAGAAGATTTCTCTTTCTACTCTGCCTCTTCCCTGCCAAGTCTCTGTCTGAGTAAATTCCAAACAAATGACCTTGGAGCCTTCATTAAGGCTTGCCACTACCAAGGCTGCCCATTATATCAATGAGTTGTTGAGACACTGCAAAAACAAAAAGAAAATCCAGCAACACTGCTGGCAAGTGCCTTACTAAGGCTCAGACCAAAACCAGACACACTTTTATCAGATTTTCCAGTCACTTCCACAATCTTCTGTTGGGTGACAAACTCAGAATAAAGACAGCACAGGAATGCTACACTTGGCAACCATAGAACATGATGCACCACATTTGTAATTTGGCAGAAGCTCAGTTACCACCATGAACTTTCAGATGTGTTTTTCTTTGAAGTTATGTAAGATATCACAAGCAGTGTAATAATACATACATTAAAGTGATAGACCTTGACTGAGATAAATGAATGATGCTTTATCTACATGCATATCACATTCTCAGAGCAAAATGCCATTGATGGAGATGAGTTAACAAGTGCCTGTCAATCAGAAACTTGTATGAAACGGGTGTTTGTAGGAAGCAGGAAGAGTGTAACAGAGGATCCTCATGCAACTAAGAGGGTAGTGGAAACACACAAAACAACTCATAATAGGGATGAGGTAAACTGAATCTCCATTTCCATGTAATGATGTTTTTTTTCTCCCCATGATGTTTCCTCTGTGGCATATAAATTGCATATTAACTGCAGAACAGGTGCAGGCTCTGTAATGAGACATATCTATTACTGAACCAATTTGCAACAGGTGTGTAACTCACACCACTCTGAAGTGATAGATTACTCTGACCAAGTGGATCTGATACTGGCCTGATTTATGTTACACAAGTCTTAAGTGGAAAACTTCTCACCTGCACACTACAGATCCAAATGCAACTCAACTTCTATTTTACTGTTACAGTGTGCACCTTAAATTGCACCTGCAATTTAAAAGGCTCTTCAAATCATTAAAAACCTCTGTTCCACATGCAGGAACAGAACTATATCACTAAACATGAAATGTACCTGGGCTTGGGCACTCGTTCATCAGGAACTGGTGTCCACGTGGAGTCTGGAGACTTTTGTTCTTTGAATCTCCCAGTAAATACATTAGCGATGTCAAGCATGTCATAGGCACAGACTGCAGAGCCAGGGATGCTGCAAAGTGACATTTCCCAGAAATTGTTACTCATTCTGCAGTTATGCATAAAATTTTGAGTGAAAAACACGCTGTATAGAAGTCTTCCTGTCACGGGCTACTCAATCCTGAACCCTGTAACCTCTGGGTACTGACAGAAAAAGCCAGCCTCATGGAAAAGCCTGAACTATACCAATCAGCAGACAGTCCTGCCAGCAAAATTTGTTTCAAAGCTTCTGTAGAAAGAAGTAATCACAATAATCCTGAAGAAGGGAAAGAATCTGGGAAACTCTGCAGGGCACTGGCAATGCATGAAGAGTAACAGCCAGCCTAATTCACAGCCCATTATTCGGAAATTTAAGTTCTTGTAACTCACAATATCTCTCACAGTTCCTGTCACGCTTCAGAAACATACTCCAGACAGCTCAGAAGCTGGTGCTGACCAAACTGGGGGCATGCCGCAATGTGTCACTGACCTGGCATGTACACATTATTACTTCATACTCCCACAGCCTTATCTTCACCAAGTTTTCCCAATGGAAATGCATTAACTATGCTCCAGAATCTGCTTAACTCAATGAAGTGTAAAGAGCATATAGAAGCAAATGGAATTTTATTTTTAGATCACAAAGCTGTAAATTTCAGCTTGTTGGCTATTTGCATGTAACTGCAAGACAGCATTGTCTAAATGTAATTATGTCCTTACCTATATACTTTCTGAAAGGATTAGGGGTTTCTCATGGTCAGCCACTTGGAAGCATGAATTTTACCTTCTTCCACCTTCCATTTCTATATGCATCAACTACTGTTTTCATGTCTGACTTTCACCACTTGATTTTATCAGGTAATTAGCATGGACCTAGATGGGTGAGGCTTTCAGTCCTGCTTTTAGCTAGTGGGATATTACACACCAAAGGAAAAATGTAGGAACTATAATACTGTTATAGATAATAAAACTAAACTCATAAAGATATATATATTAATAGAAAAATAACTGAATGTTAAAGATTTTAAAATTCTTATTAGTGAAAGAAACAACAAATAGTGAGACAGTCTTACTTTGCTCCTCACAGACTGTGCTTTTATATGGAAGGAAGCTTCATAGCTCTCTGTTAATGGGATACTACATACACAGCAAGAGTTTTAAATGAGGCAGCCACATGTATGTTGAGGTAAGAGTTGGTTAAGGGTACATTTCACTACACACAGGACCTCATTCTAAAAGACAGCTCAAGATGCACTCAAGCTAGGCCTTGCGCTTTGCTGAGCTAAGCCCTAAAGAAAAAGTAACCCTAAAATCTTGAGGAACTGTGCTGAATACACAGTTACATGTCAGTGGAATGATCACTGTGGTGAGAAGCCTGCAGCAGTTTTAGTCCTGAGAATGGCAGTTTGAAGGTCCATAGCGTGATAAAGCCATAATGATGGGCAACTGCAGGTCACAGCCAAGCCACCTCTTTGCCACTGAACTACAAACCATCACCAGCTCCTACCCTGGGTAAGTCACACTGGACTGGAGAATATCCTCCAGCTTACTGTAGGGTGAAGCTGTGTTCCAAAGATAAAAGATACACATTGGAGCTTTTCATCAGTGGAAGGTGAATGACAGAGACATGTCCATGCCAGTATCAAGTCTCTTACTGAGGTGTCTCCAAGCCTATGCCATCTTCAATGTCTAGCAATAACTGGGGCCTATAAAACAGTACCTTGATTTTAACAGCAAGTATTTAGATAATAAAATGCAGGGTTTAAGGAAAAGTGTTACTCATGACACACCAAAGGAAATACTAGCAGAGTGGGAGGACAGTCTCAGTTTTGAGATAATCTGAAGATACAACCTTTCTTTCTGATTTTGTATCTCTGTTTGTTCATTGGTTTTTATTAAGCCTGTTTGCATAAAAAAAATAGAATATTGTATTTTAAGCCAGTGTTCTATATTGGTAGCATAAATATTCCACTGCAGTTCCTGCTGTCTAATGTCAAAAGGAGTGATTATACATCACAGGCTTCATTTGAAGTTAGTTCTGTGCATGACCTCACTGAGGTAGCCAGTGTCCAGGAAAACCAGATGAATATCAGCAATAAAGTTCCCCTTTCAGCTCAAACATTACTCTGTGAAACAGCAATGTATTTCTTAATTAGAAAGCTACTATTTTTTTAACTTCTCTAGGAGACCTCAGTAATTAGAATCAGTTACTCTTCTAATAGCTTCTGGAGAAACATAATACAACGTGTAATGGTAATAAATTCCTTGCAGATGAACAAATGCTTTTGGAAAACCATGCAAACAATGAAATGCAGGTGTTCTGGGGACCCTCCTCCCCAACCAAGAAGACAGCCTATGATCTTGGCTTTCCCAGGAGAAAAGGCAAGAGTCAACAGGGGTGCACGAAGTAAAGAGAAGGAGTGCTAAAGGGGTTAGATGCAAAAATGACGGACCTCATCTGCTGTGAGGAAAAAAATAATGGTATTTTTTCCCTTGTAACAGAGTTGCATATGACAAAACTTCTTGATGGCGGGCCTGAATTATTTCCATGTAAAGAAAAGTACATCCAAGTATGTATCCAGATAGTAAATGGCTAAAAGCTGCTCTAAATTATCAGATATAAAATTCAGTAAGCAATACCAGGCTAACTTAAAATGAAACATAAACTACCGGTAAGCCCCTGCTACAAAATAATTACACTGTCTGAGCAATCACTTCTTGTACCTTCATAAAGTAAAAACAAAATGCAGTGAAAAGCAAAACATAGAGGAAACAGGAGGTAAAAGGTTATTGCACCTATTACCTATTATATGGTGTGGAGAAGGTTGCTAAAACAACATCCCGGCCATTGAAATGGATAACATCTGTAACTGCCTGCAGTATGTTGAAGTAGAAGTGTGAATCGCCAGGAACTGAGCAGTTCAAACGAGCCTTGAGAAAGGAAGTCCATTGTTTTTCCAGCACTCTCTGAGATCCTCCCATGTCATTCTTGCAAACTTGAGCCACCCTTGGGAAAACTACCTGGAAGGAGTAGAGGAGAAGTAATGGAGAAAATTAAATGTTTGTTTGAACTAAAAGACATTGGTGTTCTGTTTTTAAAACATTTGGACTAACACAGCAAGGTGCTTAATTTAATCCCACGTCTCCATAATCTGTGACAAATAAGAAACAGAGAAAAAAATCAGCTTTGGAACAGCGTGCTATAAAAGATAAGGCTGTGGCATTTACTATACAGACATAAATCCTTCAGGAGATCTGTTCTCAACCCATATAAAACTCATTTCCATACAGACTGCTTAGCTTTCTATTTCCCCAAACAAAAGCACATTTTATATTCACAATCCCTGCAACCCACACTGCCTGCTCTGATTCTTGTGTTTTCAGCACTTAAAAACTATGCAAATCTTGCTGGGCTTTTATTCCTGCCCTCCACCTTTGTGACCTTGGTCAGCTTTTCTGACTGCCTCGTCAGAAAGCTATTGTGAAATTAGCAAAAACACAGAAAGTATTTAATTATTCTTTACAGAACAGCAGTGCACAGAATTTCAGCCCCTGTTTACTCAGCACTCCAATTCAGATTTCTTGAAGAAAAATATCACCCTCCTCTGGAATTAAATTTTAACAATTGCCTATTATGTTGAACTAACTACACTTGCCTCATGCTTTACATGATTCGAGAAAAGATCTCCAAGCATACACAATACAAAACCATCCTGCTTCCTTTTAAGACAGTGCAATGTTTCACTCCAACCAACCTTTTGGCTTGAGCAATAGGAATCTTCTCAAAATTATGACCTTGTCATCATGATTTATGGTTCTCATTTCAAGGTCACTCCTAACAGTATTGGTCCAAGAATAGCATATGTTTTCCTCCCCCTGAATCTAACAGAGTCATCCAAGGCAATGTCTTTGCTCTTACCTTTCCCATGCTGTTGTACTCCACCGCTATTTCCCGGAAGAAAAAGTAAATGTAATTGCCATAGTCTACTGCCTGGACAAAGTATGGTTCTAGAAAAAAAAAACAAGAGATCCTATTTAGGCATCATGTACAGCATATAGCATGCAAAGAGAAGCCAAATGGGTTTGAACTAAACATCCAAGGGTGAAACGCCCACATCAAGCAGATTTGCTCAGTTTCCAGAACAAGCAATATCACCACTGCAGAAGAGTCACTGTCTGGGGACAGCACAGCTGGGTATAAGTCTGTACAACCTCACTGCAAGGTAGGTAGGTGTTTGCCACCAATCCATCTGCCCTGCATGGAGTATAAGGAGAGGAAAAGAGGCGATATATAATGGCATGCCTGAGGGGTCCAAGCAGTGCTCTTTACGGCATGCAGGCTGTGTGTGTAGGGAATAACAAACAGTGTAACTGTTTCTGCCCACACGTGTCTGTAGCAGCAAGCAAAGTGGGACAGCTAAAGTTGACACCTGGCAAAACATTTCTGTATGCAGAAAAAGACTTCAAACTATGGCTTTGCTCACTGTTAAAATCACTCCAAATGCTAACTATTCATAACGCCTACATGAAGCTAAACAGCACTGTTCTTAACAATGAGGGCATTCAGAGCACAGAAACTGCCTAATTCAATGGCAGCTGTACAGTCCCTATGAACCATAAAAGAAAGGCTTTGTGCAATATTCCCAAAACTTTATTTTCATTGATGAATCTTAATGTTACAGGACAAATCCATACTTCATGAAACCTTGACTGTTACCTAACACAGTCCTGGGGCACGACTATTTTCAAACACAGCCCAAGCACATTGAGGCCTGCAAACTTTACATCCAACAGCTGTAAATTAATGAATTTCGCCTTGGAAAGCTCACTTGGAATATATATTCTACTATACCATGCTCACAGTTTCTGTCAGGTCCAGTAATCTGGGGTCGGGAGAGGAGGGAAAGAGATCAGTTGGTGGAGTCGCCATCCCTGGAGCTGTTCAAGGCAGGATTGGACGTGGCACTTGGTGCCATGGTCTAGCCTTGAGCTCTGTGGTAACAGGTTGGACTTGATGATCTGTGAGGTCTCTTCCAACCCTGATGATACTATGATACTATGACAATTTAGTTCCTTCTTTTTGCCAGAAAGCATGGGTGAAATGAAGTGACAGAGACATCTGTTAAGAATCCAAGACTCTCATCAGAGATGTCACTTTTTTGTTTGTTTGCTTGTTTGCTTGTTTACCTACCTTTCAACCACTTCGAGTCATGTTTAACTGTTCGCAGAGTTGGGCTGTCTCCAAGGCTCCGGTATATGACTGCATCTATTGCAAGAAAGTCAGTCACTGTGGCAGAATACAGCTTTCCCTCTGCAGGGAAGGAAAGACGAAACAAGATGGGATGAGCATTAGAAATAATATAAGAGCTTTCTCTCATCAACCAAATGAGATGGGGCAAAAGAAATCATCACAAACTCCTTAGGAACACTGAATAAAAAAAACAACTCCATTTAGGTAAATGAGACTGAGCAGCAAGCAAGCACGACACCAGTTTTCAAAATGGTAGTTTCAGAGAAACTCTGTGGGAGAAGAAGGCTTATAAAGTCATTCTTCTCCAGTTTAGGTAAGGCATACCGAACTACCCTACACAGTTCCCCTTTGGTTCAATGCCCACAAATTCTGACAACAAACTAAACACGTAGAAGTCAGGGCAAAACTGTTACGTTTAATAGGGAGGGGAAAATAGATCTTAGGGACTGTCAGCTAACTGATACTTACGTAAATTTCTCTCTTTGAGAGCACTTCTCCTGCCAAAGATCAGTACCAAAACAAAACAAACAGAAAAAAAAATAATGTGCAAAGAACCTAGGCAAAACAGGGATGTAAAAGATATGGAGGAGGCTTGATTCATGCTTCTTTTCTAAAATGTATTTTAGGCATTTCCTGCATAAATTATACATTTCTCTCTCTTTACAAAAAAAAAAAAAAAAAAAAGAAAAGAAAGAGGGAAGCAGTGAGAAAAGAGCCAGAAAATGGTGCCTCAAGGATAAACAGAAGATGCAAAACTATCAGCAGGTAATTGTCTAATCTTTTTGCAGGTCATGGTAACTGTATAGGGCTGTTTTCATGTGTGAGATAAATCCTGGAACATGATGTCTCAGAGAAGCACAAGCATCTCAGCAGGCTAACGTTTGTCTCTGGTGTGTCTGCTGATGTAGACATAATGGCCTATATCTCCTTGGACAAAGATTACATTGGGTGTTAGGCCTTGAGGGAACCAGTACTGATGACATATCCAACACAAAGCTATTGGTTATAGAATAGAATAGAATAGAATAGAATAGAATAGAATAGAATAGAATAGAATAGGTTGGAAGAGATCTCCAAGATCATCCAGTCCAACCTATCACCCAGCCCTATCCAATCAACTAGACCATAGCACTAAGTGCCTCATCCAGGCTTTTCTTGAACACCTCCAGGGACAGTGACTCTACCACCTCCCTGGGCAGCCCATTCCAATGGCAAATCACTCTCTCTGTGAAGACATGAGCTCCTATCATTGAATATATATAGGGGTAAAGTTTAATTTCCAATCAAAATCAGACTGCTAAAATTTTATTAGCAGGACTGTACTTTTTATTCCGAGCCCACAAATCCCATAATTATTACACTATTGAAAAATGGGCTGTTTTTCACAGCAAAACCAGAAAAAAAAAACTTGGAAAAAAAAAAAACAACAGGGAATGAAACCAATTTCAAAATAGAACAAAAAGCTGAATTTTTTAGATATGGATGCTCAATGTTAATACAATCCATGCTTCTTTTCTTTCCTGCCAAATTTCTGAAGACCATGTGACCAATTACACTTTGTCCATACCAGCTACAACAGCTACAGATTGGAAGCAGAGCCATATTCATGTAAGTGCACCCAACAGATCCACATGAGATCTATTAGTGCCCTATAAAATATTGTGAAACTGCTTTTCACTGCATTCAGAGAAGTTATCATGTGTATCAATATGTACAGCACATCAAACAGTGATTTTCTGAAGCTGGTAGATTTATGGGATATATTGTACAATAATTTATTTGAACAGTATCAAATTTAGTCTGAATCGCTATGAAAGAATATGATAATTTCTATAAATATTCCTTTTCTCTTCAAATAATGCAAAAACTTTTTCAGGGACAGAGTAGGAGTCATCTAAACAAACTTCATCTGAATATGAGGAAAATGGTTACATCCAATTGATCATAAAAATTTAATTGATCAGTATATTGAGAATGTCCTTTCTGAAAGGTCCTTCGCACTACTCTACAGATTGGGAATCTGAGACACAGGAGGTAAGTGTTTGACAGTGTTTCTCTCTTTCCATAGTTTATTAATTACTTGCTACTATCAGAAAGTGTCTATTTTATGTTCTGCTGACTGTAAGAAATTACACACCAGTACCAGTATCATCACCATTATTTTTGAAACAAAAGAACCCATTTATTTACATGATAAAGAGTTAAAAATAATGTCAATATGCTATAAAATTACTTCTCTTTGAGGCAGATGATACCACCTCAAATACTGTAGTGCTTAATACAGCCCCTTGTCCACACTCAATTGAGAGTGGCTTCCACACTTGCACACTCCTAAAATCATCAGAGGCTGTTGCTAAAGAACTTCCACATAGCACCCAGGCTCTGCTTTCTAGTGTCACGTCTGCTGAGGAAGACTCGTGTTATCATGGGGGCCTTCTTTACCATCTATTTTACAGCCAAATCTAAATCAGCAGGGTTTATACTAAGAGAACTTCAATAAACAATTTAAACAGGAATTTCTGAAAAGAAAATACCACACAGCAGGCCAAATTAACCCCACTACTAAGCACTCCTTTTTTTTTTAAACCATTGTAGTAGAAATCAGGACTAACAATATTCTGCTGCATGCAGCATAAATCACTGTCGATCAACACACTCTTTTTTTTCTACTACAGCTGGTAATATCACATTGAGACATTTTTCTGCTTTAAAATGAAGTTACTTTCTCTTTTCTTCTAGATCTAGAAGAAGGAACAACTCAGTATGTTTCCTAACTTCCTTTAATTATGAAGGTTAATTTAACCTTAGCTGCTAAAAAAGCATATCCTGCCCTCTTCTCACTGAAGTTCACACAAGCCTTGACTGTCCTTGACCTTCCAAAAAGCTGGATGAAGACAGAAAAGGTGCCTCACACTGGTATGGCAGCGTAGCATCATGAATCCAGGAAATACTGAAAAACTGAACCAGGAAACTCAGGCTTCAGGCAAAGTTTATGATAGTGAAGTTAACTGCAGAGAAAGGAAGGCTTCTGTGCTAGTGATTTCCTTATGAGTTCTGTTTTCAGCCATTATTCACTTCTTCAGCCATGTTTTAGATTTTGTCATTCTAGACTCAAAAGATACACTCGTAAGGTAAGCTTGGTCTGCAGGACAGAAAGCAAGAAATTCATCTCCATCACTTTACCTGCAAACAATGCAACGTTGGCATGCTTTGCATCATAGGGGCACCTGGCCATTCCACTGAATTCATCTCCCAGGAACTCCAAGGTATCCATCTGAAAAACAACAGGGAGCTCCTCAGACAAGAAACAACACTTATTACCCAGGATGGAGCTTCTAACAGTGTTTCTCTCCTTTCTCTAACTGTGCTCCTGACTATAAATTAAACACCTGACAAAAATCACACTGTTAAATAAAATCAGTCTGAAGACAATGTGTCAAATAAGTCACACGTTCTTTTGGAGGTAATCAGTCTATATTTTATCTGCACACAGGCTTTCAGTAGAACTGTAACAGGCTATGTGGTCTGTGGTTCTGGCAAGGATTCAAAATTTATCCTCAACAGTGATCCAACAGAAGCGCTCTTATACACAGAAAAAAACTGCAGTCAGAAGAAACAACACTAGGACAATTATCTGTGTGTGCATTTTTCTCCCCAAAGTCCAGAGATCCTTCTGCTCTAGTCACAGCAGTGGTGCTCTCTTCCTGGATTAGCATACTCAGAAGGATGCTCTCCAAGTCTTACGGTATCAATTGAGCCTGTGTCACAGAGAAATCTTCTTACCATCAGGCAAGAATTAATCTGTGCAGGAATTGTAAAATGTGAGGTTTAATTGTAACTCTTGGGAAAGAAATTCACCCCAGGCACTGTTAATGATACATATATACAGATCAACATTACTAAGTTCAAGAGGGTTTAGTGAGCTATGGGGGAAAGGTACAGCTATTACATCTTTAAGATTCTTACACTACTGTATTTTGGGAACAGAATCTTTCTAGCATATTCAAGTACCTTGAGCAGCTCCTACAGTATAAATCACATACAGTACAGATTCACAGAGCATGAAAAATAACCCATCCAGCACCATCAACTACTCCAATCAATTTTTAGCTTATATGTTTCAGCACCCAAATCCTCCAGTGGTTGTCATAATTTGTTCTCTGTCATGTATCCTTCCCATAAAAATCCACTCAGAGTGGAATTAGTTGTGTTTGCTCAAGGGCTGAAAACCATTTCACTTGACAGTGACAGGAAATGAGTTACAGTTCTAAGCAACTTTGCCTGCACAAAGCCCCATGCTTGCATTGGCAGAGCAGAAGAATGGACCTGTTTTCTTTAGTGATCTCTATATAAGGCAGCTGTTGGAGAGACCTTCTGCTGACACACAGAGGCATCACTACCCAGTGCCCGCAGCTCAGCAATAGGTGAGGAAGTCTGCAGAGACCATGTCTCACAGGGAATACCTGGGTAAAGGTAAGGGAGGCTATTTATAGCCCTCACATCAGGATGGCATGGAAATCTGTGTTTGTATTAGAAGACAGCTTTCTAGTGAGGGGACTGGTTTCGATTTGTTAGCTGCTTTAATGGCCTTGAGAGCCACAAAAATGACAAACTCTTCTGGAAGACCAAATACAGCATGAGACCCACAAGTTTTCCTGTACATTAGGAGCAAGATACAACAAAAACAATAAAAAGAAAGAAAAAAAGATGAAATAGATATATCACGAAGTCAGCATGATGTAGGCTCTTTGTTTTATTCAAATCTGATTCTTCCTCCAGAGACTGAAAGAAAGGATTACCCTGCACTTCTCTTTCCTGTTTCCTAGACTATAGCCATCACACTGGCTAAAAAAGTGCAGCAGCATTGCAGAAAGCACAAGAAGTCACATCAAACAACCACTACGGAAGCAATTTTCCTGGGTCTTAACGTCTTTGCACTGTTTTTTACACTAAGTCTGAACTCATTTAAATGAATGAGAATTCTGCTGTGAATTTGTTAGAAGCAACATCAGCAAAGCTTATTTTTTTTTTTCCTGAAGAAGTGTAAGAAATGACCTGTGGCACACAGCAGTGCCTGGAAAAGCAGAGACTGGATTCCAAGGGTCCAAGTAAAATCATTTCAAAACTACTCCAGAGACATTCACTGCGGGATGCTGTATCAGATACTGCTGCAAGACTGTGAAAGACAAATATTTGAACAAGTGAGCCCTGTTACAATACAGATAGTGGGGACACACTATGTCAAAGAAAGAAAGTGAGGTCAAAGAATTAATGTGGAGTATTCATGGACCACGAGAGTTCTCTAAAGTGCTCCAGGTAATTCTTTGCCTTTGCACAACCCCAGTTAAGGAGGAACGTGTCATCTGCCTGCTGTACATTTCTCTGTGGAGTCCGCACTCAGTCACTTTTACAGCACAGTGTCATAGGATCTCAGTTCTTGTAGGGAAGGTAGGGGTTTCCATAGTGTTGGGTTCCCAGCACTTTTTTCCCAGGTTTTGCTGTACTAAGCCCTCAAGCATCTTGAGAACTGGTTTTGGAACTGAGAACAGTACAACACAGACATTTAAAACATACAGCCTCAGAGGTAAGCCTCAGCACCAGTCTATGACTTGACATGGGTGTTTGTGACAAGCCAAGGAACTTTCTGAGGAGTGACTGCATCCCTAAGCGGAGATCTGAAGGGCAATGCAAGATGGCAATAAGCTCTTGATCTGCAGGAGTTGCAAAGATGTAGGTAATCAATTTGAGCAATCCTCAGAAATCCAATCAACATCCAGTTCTGCAGCACTGAAACAAGTGTGAATAAATTTCACAGAGCTGAATGATGCATTACTGAAAGACAATCTCGTGCTGTTTCCAGCATAGCCACAATAAATCCAACATGAAGACATGACATAAATGAAATCTTTCAAACAGATCACATACCTTATAGTTTCTGCAAGAAGGGTTGAATGCATTTGTTCCACAGATAAACAGTGTATCCTCATTTCTTTTCAGGAGAACCTTAATAAAATTGTGACACTCATCCTGAAGAGAAATAATAAAAAAGTATTTCAGCTACTGCATTTTAGGTGTCTGGTTTTATTTTTATGCCAAGATATTTCATTGTCAGGACTAAAATGAAATTGGCTGGTAGCCACTGGGATATTCTGGGCTTTATTTCAACTATGTTTAACTAACAATGAGCAAAATCCAACTGATTTATAGTCTAGTGGTTTAAAAATGGCTCCAAAGAACTGATGATATGATATGATATTATAGCTCAGATTTTGCTACTGTATGCACAGGTGAATTCTGTTTGAAAACTGTTGCTTTCTGCAAGAGTGAAAAATCTGATCTTATTCTCATCTATGTTACTGCAAGACAGTAGCATCACCAGTGCAATGTATTGGCATAAAGCATATATAACTAGAAAGAGGAAGCAGGTGTAAAGAATTAGAGTCTGCATCTAACTCTGATGCCACTTGTGCTAGTCATAGCTCACAGCAGGGTAAAACGGCTTTAAAAAACAGCTTCTACAACTGTACTCATTCATGCTCTCTGATGCTTTACACAAACTTCTCAGTAACTTCCTTTAGGATGATGGACAGCAGCATTAAGATTCTCAGCCAATGTTAAGCAAAATCAGTACACTAAGCATTATGTCCAAAATCCTCAGTGCTTTCAGTATTTCAGAATATTGCTGTGGATCCTGTTGTAATGTTTTATCACATTAAAAGTAAACTGGTTTGCTAATTAAAGCCTTCAGTAAGTTGATGGAGAAAGCAATTACTGGCAAGAAGCGAATGGCATGATCCTTTCCATATCACAGACAGCAGTTTGAGATAATAGTGAGACAACTGAAGTGGCAGATGCAGAAGAAACGAAAATTGCCTACCTTATGTTTTCCCTTCATTCTGCATGTGTCTACATCAGCTTGTCTAGACTTCCACGTCAATTTCTGCAAGAATTGAGAAAGAAATCAATTAAAGCCCACAGGTTTTTTGCATTTGGTTTCTGAAGTAGAAGTCCCTTAAGGGAAACTAGTTGTTGAACATGTATTTATTGAAAGCTTTCTGCACCCTTGCTCCGTGATTAATTCACCACAACAATGAAAGATCAGTGGTGTGGAGCATTCACTTAATTTTGTGTTGCCATCTATTCATTACACTAGAAATTTATTCCCCCCCCCCCTTTTTTTTAAACCTAAACCAATGGAAATCAGCAACAGGCCAACTGATGACTTTATCTGCTAAGCCTCTCCCTTCACAACATTTACAGGTGAATCCTAGGATAGATTTTTAGTATTGAGTTTCAGGAGTGGCCAAATGTGGTAGGCTGACTGATGAGAATACATCTGTTAAGACTCTTCCTCTAGAACATTAACAGGTAAATCTTAGGCTGGATTTGTTTGTAGTGTTTTGGGGGGTGGTCAAATGTGGTAGATTGATTGATGATAATAAAACTTTACTTCAAAACATATTGCCTAAAGCAGTAATACCTTAGGCACTAATGAAATAATATTCCTGACAGTGTTACCCATCAGTAAACTGAGGCATTGTACACTTATAAAGGGCTCCAAGCTGGAAAAGTAACTATGAGTATTTATTTCCATTACAAGCCTGTGCCCTGACTTTTTGACAAGTAATTGGGCAGAAGCTCATCTTCAGCATCATTCACAGTTATGATGAAACTCTCTCCCCTCCTACAGTGGAATTCATCCAGTGCCCAAATTTGTACAATCTTCTGCTGGGCCAAGGCTGTGTTTTGCATGTATTAAACAACACAAATGCAATGCAAAGGAACTGAAGAGAGATTATTTCCATATGGTTATGTTAATATACAATATGGTAATGCAGACAAAGCCTTTCTTAGTTTGAATGCAACTTCCCATGGAGATAATGTGAATACATCTCGAAAGTGATATATAATAAGATTTTATCTAGTGAACACTTGCATGAGTGATTAAAATTTGTGCGCATGAAAACATGTAAATAGTATTTGATTTTTGTGATGAAAATTTCAGTATATTTAATTGGTATAGTGTAGCTGTTATAGAAAACTTCTGAATATAAATGAATAGATGTTTGGCAGATGTTTCATCTGGGACCTCACTGTATTTCAGTACAGATTGCTTATCAGCCCAGCTAAATCATTTATCAGCAATTCACAGAGGACACGGCTGCTATTCTAGCTTTGCACAGATATGATTAGCAGTGCCATCTTACTTGCTTATTACAGTTTTTACAGCAGCCCTGCAAGTTTGAAACAGTGTCATCTTCCTATTTATTTGCATCTTGTTCCAGTGTCCTTGGTCTCTGGATGACGACAAAAGATACTTACTTTGCTAAAATAAATTTCTTCCAAATGTGACGTGTCCATATCAACAGTATAAATATGATCCCTGCAAACAAAAGCAAAGGAGTGCAAAGTCAAATGCAGTAGCCAGACAGTTCATTTTCTATCAAAAGAGCTATCTATCACAAGATAGCCCACAATCTGTTAAAAAAAAGGTCACAGGTCTTACCAGGGAACATTACCGGCAGCATTGCTTGCTCATTCCTTGTAATTAAGAACTAAGAAAACGGCTACAAAACTTCAAATTGCCAAAAGCAATTATTTGAAGAAATTAGATGTTCAAAAGGAGGTGAGCCTCATATTAATTTCTGCTCTATAGGTCTCTTACAGCAGATGCATGTAGATATTTCTGCACATCCTGAAATCAGCTGGCAGCCTTTGCCAGATTCCTGGGCTAGCAGTCACTGTGTCACGTTTAGTCTTTCAGTGTTAAAAAGTGGATAACTCTTCTTTCCTTTTTTCAGTCTCTTACCAAAAAAAAAAAAATTATGCTTAACCTCAGCTGTGATAATTTGTTTGACAACATGGTAAGCAAAAGGCTTACAGCCACTAAACTACTCCCATAAATTATTTTTCTTTTTACACACTGATGGTCAAACAAAATTGTAAAATGCTCTTCTGAAAACAGTTCACATTTCTTGCTTGCATTTACTTTCCTGTTTTCCTGAGAACCTGCCCCTCTCTGTTAGCTGCCAATCTCTCCTTGGAAAGAGGAAATAGACTCAGCTACTCAGGTAAACAGGTATTTTTAAATACTTTCCTCTGCGTAAGCTGAAAACTAGTACATCTCTGTATGGACCTAAAATGTGAGGGGGGAAAAACCCAACCAGCCCACAATGTTATAGTAACTGCCACATGAAACTGGGGCTAAGCATCTCATTTTTCCTTGAAATAACATTGTCTTTTTGCAAAATGCAGGGAGTTGTGCTGCTGGAGCAAGATCCACAGCATTGGAGGGGTCTGCTGAAAGTAGGATACAGACTGTTTCAATTTTTAAAGTCACTGCTCTCAAGGTTAGCTTCTTTTATGGTTTTGGAGAAACAGTAATAGTCTCTTAAGTAGAGCAAGCACATACTGTTACAAGAGGAATAAGCAACACTTCTCTCACGTGGAGTAAAGAGGCAGCATTGTTACAGGGAATTGGCTTTTTAAAATCTACTGCTTGCTACAGCACTTGAAGCTGTATGCTTTGTAAGATGCCAAACTGAGGAGCTGTGGCTTCTCTTCTCCAGACTCTGTAAAACCAGAGCTGTCATTTACTTCCAGGACTGGTTTAATATTTCAGTCCATTATTTGCCTAACTTTACTGGCAGAGCACTGGTCAGTACTGGTGCTAGACTAAAACTAACAGAATGGTATCAGCTTCATAGATCACTGCATGGTTCCCTTTTTATGTACTTCACTCTTCGTTGCTGTCAATCCTAATATAAAAAAGTGGGAACAAGATCTCTTGAATTGCAAATTAGGTGTGGCTGAAGCTCTATAAACCTTCTAGCACAGCACTTGCTTTTAATCATTAGCCTTGCTCTCCAGTGGTTATGATTTTTTCCTTTCCAAACAGGACAATTAGAAAATACAGTGCTGGTAGTCAGAACGACTTGAGTTATTTAGCTCCCTTCTCAACGAAAACAGCTTTCAAGGGACTTACTTTCTGGTTCAAGAAACAGTTCAAGGAAATCTCAGATGCTAAGTTACAGGATCATCTGAAAGAGGGTTAGTACTGGACAAATCACATGTAATTTTCTCATGCCATACATAAAACAGAAGTTGCTGGCAATGTAAGCAGGGAGCGAAGGAGCTGTCAAATTCAAGGGAGGGCTCTCTAACCACAGACAATGTGGGATTGTGCTTGCCCTCCTTTTCCCACTGCTGCCCAACTGCTACTATCCCCTAGCTGTGGTATGTGTACAGTTGGCTGCTAATTAAGTTATTCTAACACAAATTGACTTAATCCTAGAGCTTCCGTTTTTCCCACCTCCAGTCAGCAGAACTGAGTTTTGTTGCCATGCCATAAGCTTGTGGAGGAAGGGAATTTAAATAATGCCACTGGCTGTGCATGACCCCTGGCCACTAAGGGCCTTGTCTGGAAATGTGTAACTGCAAACGAAGAGGGAGCCATCCCTATGGCTTCCTGGGCTCAACAAACTGCTTTCTTCATACACATGAGGCGTGGCAATGTGAACAAAAGCTGCCACTGTACAAGACAATAGGAGGAGACGTGGCAAACTTAGAAAAGGATGTATGTGGGTGGGTGGGTGTGGGTGAGTGTGAGTGAGATATCAAGGGTGTACCCTTCCCACAAGAGAAGTAAAAAATAAAAAAAGCAATCTGTGTCTTCGCAGACTGCAAGCCAAATATGTGCACAGCACAGCTTTACAGGCTTTGGCTGAGTTATTCTAATTGATGTTGCCTGATAACATGAAATAAAACCTTTCCAAAGTGACACAGAATTTTATTTGGTAACAGCTAATCTAGGAGTCACACACCCCATATGACAAAATAAGCAACTGACAGGCAGAAACTGTGTTCTATGACAGTCAATCAATCACAGAGTGTTAGTGGTCCTCAAGTCTGAGTTAGACCTCTCCTGCATATGGAAACTGTCTGCAAAGTAAAAACTCATTTTCTAAAACAACCCAGCAAACAAAAAAAAAACCAAAAACCCCCAAACAAAACAAACAACTCCAAAATAAAACCCATGTTCCACCATTTGTTTCAATTGTTTTTCAGCTCATCAGGTATAAACATAAACTTAGCATTGTTATAGTTTCATACTTAAACAGCATAACAGCAACATTTGATACGATAGCTAAGGGATTTATGTTAGCTACAGTTTTCAATTAATCTTGTTACCAAACTCTTTGAGAAATACTTTTGATTGTGTACACATCTGCTCCAGTTTCAAGATTTACTACTACCTCTACAGGAGATGTGGTTTCACAGTTATAAACCTTCATTCATAGAGGTTATCAAAGAATGGCTAATTTTCTGAAGTTTATTACTTAAAGATTTTTAAGTTGGATCACACAAGCCTCTCAGCCCAGCAGGAATTTTATTCAATAACCTGTGGAGGGGGAAAAGAATACGTCAAAGAGTTTTAGAATTACCAAAGGAAAAAAAAATGTAAGGAGATTTTTTTTTTTGTGGTTGTGTAAGTAGAAAACAGACCAAGTCTTTATTCTTTTTTTTTTTTTTTTATGGTAGGTCACAAGACAAGAAGTATATAAGGACTCTCATAATAGTAAATTGATACAAATACATAGCTACACGATATGCAAGAATGCATACTCACATACTAGTGCACATACTATACCCCTCAGTATTAGCTATTCTGTATATAATGTGTGTATACAGTGGTTTCATACCCCCAAATGTTTCACTGGGTTTGCCTGCTGTAATGCCAGCTTCTTGAGCACTGCAGCAGTGTAATTGTGTCAATCTCAGTCTGGGAACAAACTATGGATACAGTAGAGCAAAATCTACAAAGTGGATTTGCCACCTTATTACTGCAAATGATTTCCTAATTTAAAGGAAAACAAATAAGGAAAGCAAAGGGAACTCAGCCATGAAAAGGAGGAAATCCTGTCACCACCTTTCAAACTCCTTCAGCCCACTCCACCACCCAGCTTGTTATCACACTAAATGCAGGAAAAATACTAATCCCCAAACTCAATCAAAGCACAGGGAGGCCTTGCTGTGAGGCTGCCCCCTATTTGTGCCCTACAGCCAATGGTGCTGCAGCTCCCATGGACGGGTACATATTTTGCCCAGACTTTATGCAATGGCTTGTCATGAGTGAGAAACCAGAGTTCTGCCACCCAGGCACTGTACAAATGGCCATATGCAAGAAGTCTGAAGAAGCTAAGCTTAGATGAGATGCCTTCAATACCTGGCTAAGGGAATTAGTAAAAGTGAGGTGTTCTGGCAGCCAGGAATGTGATTATGTTAGAAACTGCACACAGTGATGCTGCTGGTGTAACACAACCAATTACTTGATGCTTAGCGGAGATTCACAAGCAGATCTCCACCACAAGACACATATGACCAGCCAGAGGATGGAGATTGGCTGTTTGAGAAGAAAGCTAAGCAGCTCAGAGAGGCTGGCAAGGGCTTTGAGAGCATGGGTGGTGGTGAGAGGCTGCCTGTTCAGCATCTGTTCCCTCTCACCTCCTGGCCATCTCAACCACCACTTTTCCCACCTGCAGGAACAGCCTGGCTCTCTGTGGCACACACAGAAGGATGTATATTTCTCCAATGACAAGAAGGACCAGAAAACAGGCAAGAAACAAGCTGCTGCCAGGGGAGAAGCTTGTGTAGAGGTCTCAAATAGGATCTGAGTTCGAGAGCTACTGGACTACCTACACTTGCTAATCTAGACCCTTCTTGCATTCAACTTGCATCCATCAAGTAACTCCCACTCTTTAAGACTGGCAATTTGCTATAACAGGCAGGGAGAGGAAGCGTTAATGGCTGAACTGTGCCAGGTTGGCAGCTGCATAAACTGGTGTAGTTCCACTGAAGCCAATGGTGCCACGCTGAGCTATGAAAACTAAATGGGTGGCTCTATATGCAATTTTTATTAAAAGACACATGCTTGTTATCTCTACAGCATAGCTCTCAAAACAATTTTAAATAATCCAGACACAAAATTCAATTAACCTTGATGAATACATCAAAAGAACAGTAGTAAACATGTTTGCCTCTTTTTCAGTCTTAATATACTAAAAACATGCCTAACCCAGCAATGTTATAGTTTAATAACTTTTATCTGAAAATGCACTAGTGCATCAGCAGAATCAGGCAGAGGTGCGTAGTCCTGAAAGGGCTGGCTCGGCACCTCAACACTGAACTTTAGTTGATTGATTAACAAAGCTTCCAATACATCTTAGTAGCAGGCTGCAAATCTCGCTCTGAGTGTGAAAAAAAAACTAACATTAACCTTTCTGGAAGAGAAAAATCTCATAACATCTCCTTCTTCCTCCTCTGAAAGTGGCATGAGAGAAACAGCAAAGAGAGGGACTACTGACCTAGCAGCAACGTAGAGGGTCCTGTTCATGACCATGACCAGCTGGATGTCCAGCCGGTGTCTCTGCGTGGTGTTCCGCCCTGGTTTGTGACCCACAAACACCGGATACTGTCTTGTATCTGCAGGAAAAGTTAAAAAAACACATGGTCAAAAGAGAATCAGAAACTAAACAGTGCTAACACAGAGCACCATGTGGAATGGCTATGGCCAAAACCTGCGGTTTCTGTTCTGCCCTGGCAGCACAGCCTTGGGTTGGAAGGCATGAGCACAGAGAGCTGCAGAGTTCTTCAAGGTTACGGTCTTTGCAGCTGCAAAGGAGAAAGTCATCACCTTTGCAGAAGACAAAAATGGTGAGATCTTAAGACTGTAAAGCTGTTCTGGAGCTCTTGGCACAAGGGTACAGGGCACTTTCTCACAGTTTTTCTTTCACTGCTTGCAGAGCTTTAATGCTTTCTCCTGACTGCCAAAGTGTGTCTAGCAGGACAAAGCTGTTTCACAGTGGCCCATCAATCACCACAATAACAGGACTGGTAGTAGTTAAAGCAAAAGACTTGGCTTTTCTTGGTTCAGACTGCGAGATCCTGGCGTTTCCTACATGATTGGCCTGCCATACCAGTACAGCTGTGGGATTTGTGAGAAATGGTGGGAAACCACCACCTCAACTTTATAAAATTAAAGTCACTGTGTATCACCAGACTGATACTCCAGTTCTTCTGGCAACAGAACATTAATACTGAGTGGAAGCTCTGGATGGAGCTCATGCTGTCAACCAGTTACTTTTTCCCCACTCTACCAGTCAGCAGGAACATCTATTCAATCTATTATCACGCTGGTTTTTTTTTCCCTTGGGAGACCTCAGCATACACAGGGTGTGCTGATGCTCCCCAGGTGACCTGTGCATACAGCCTATAACAACAGCAAACACTTCTGACCACTTCTGCTATTAGATTTCATGTGTGTACATTCTCATTACATCTAGACGCACAAGCTAGGTGGCTAGTTAAACAAGGAAAATGACAGTTGGAAAGCAAGTGGTGGATAAACCTCTCACTAGTTTCATCATCAGTGCACAGCTGACTAGCATCTAGCTATACCTGAGCCTTTTCCCCATCGTTTTCTGAGAAACCTGGAGCTGTTTAAGGGAGTCTGTTTGTTTAGAATCTCAGCTACTGCTTTAGTGTTCTCACCTATTCTCCTCTAAAAGTATTTCCCTTGCTAAATATTGATTTGCAACATGGCTTCAACAAAGCACCTGAGAGTGCCATATGTCAGAAAGGCTGGTCATAAAACTGAACAGTAACAGGAACTTCCCTGCAGATCAGATGCTGAGAACTCTTGCAGAAACAAATTAAGACAGCCCAGGCAGAATTTATGTTCAGAAGTTTAATCTTTGTGACCAAGTCCTACATGCAAAATGTCAAGTTTAACTGTCAGACTGTTCTCTATTCCGTACTTTGTGCTCCGTAAATAACAGATGTAGCATGAGCTGGGAAGCTGTACATTTATGTGTATTTTGGCACATCATGTGGCAGAAGAAAAAGTTATCCCATGTTCCATTTCTCCAAAACAACCAAGGTTGGCTATTTACACACTAGCAAGGTCAATTAGGGCCATGACCTTGGAGGGTGAAAACGCTGGTTTTAAAGACTCAGTGGTCATACTAGACATAATTCAGTAGGGTTTGCTTTGGAGCAGTTGCTGCCCTGTTTCTCTATCCCAGAGTCCTATTAGCATTTGGAGCACATGAAGTGACGTCTTTCAGCTTGGTGTTACCCAAGTTTACGGGTGCCAAAGCCACTCTAAATCACAATAAGCAAGGACAATCAAGAGTTTCACTTTAAAATCAAACTTCTAACCCAAAGGAGGCTTAAAGATAAGCATATTTATTGCTGACTTGTTACTTCTTAGAATACTTTTATAGATCCAGACACTAAAAACTTCCTTTTAAATATCTGAACCTTTGGGACTTAAGAAGACTTTCCTTTGCAGTAACTGTAATTTAGCTGAGGTAAATGTGAAAGAATCAGCTATGCTAATTCTGACTTGCATAGAGAAATGCACAAAAAGCTCTCCTGTTTAGGCAGCAAATCTCAATACTGACTCACAACTGTCTGTGTTACCCTAGATTTTGGAGAGTTTGACAATTACTGCTGATCAGAAAGAAGAGATATTCTATTACAAAAGATCTTTTATATTGATTTGGGGTTTAGCTGCATTTCCAGCTCAGTAAAAAATGCATAGTATTAAAGTGGAATCCATCAGAGCTAAAAGATGTAAGCTTGTATTAGATCAATAAAATAATGTTTTCAGAGCTCACTTACTTCAGTGTGCTATGCTTCCTACTCTGAGGGGCTTCACTGGTTGTTATGAACTACCTTTTCACAAGTCAGGTGAGGGATACTTTCATTATGGGGCACAGCATGCAATCTTCCTTTGCTGCTGGACAGAGCTACTTGAATTGTGTGCCTGAATCACAGAATCACACAAACTTCCAGGTTGGAAAAGACCCTCAGGATCACCAAGTCCAACCTACAACCCTGCTCTTCAGGATTTACCTTAAACCATATCCCTAAGCACCACATCAAGAAAGCTATAGGGCTTTGGATGAACAAGAAGTTTAGCACCCAGTAGTCATAAGTCAACATGAAAAACATCTTATTTCTATGTTACTAATTGAGAATTGGCTGACCTGAGAACATCAAGAAAAAAAACAAAACTTTAATCATTGACACAGTAACAAAATACTATTGGTTTGGATCAGTATTAAGCAAATTGAGTCCTCTGGCCTCTTATACTTACAGTTGCCATGCGAAATACTGATCGGCTCAGAATCTTCTGGGAAACCAGCCCCAGCGAAGTGTAGCAGTGTGAAATATAGCAGCAAGGCTTCTGACCTCATAGTAGTTCAGCTGGGAGGCTTCACTTCTTCACTTCACCCTGTGGAAGGCAAACAAGGACTTCAGTATCTTCTGTTGATTCAGCTTTAAGCGCTACATACAGAAAGTTAAAAAGAGTCAATGCAAAGTAGAGGGAGCTTTCTTTCTCCTCAAGCCTCTTGCCTGAGGAGGTATGTCATATTTCTAAGCAGAAACTGCCCTACCATGCCCCAGCAGTTGCCACATCTTGCTTGAAGATAGATGTAACTGTCTGTGTGTGATGAAGAATTTTCCCTCTCAGCTGCTTATATGCAATAAGGAAGCTTCATCTCCTGTACTGATTGACAGTTGACAAGAGTTTTCCAGGAAATATTTTGTTTTCCCCTTCTTTGGTGTATATAATTAGATGATGGCATGATGATACACACCATAAACAACAAAAAAAAAAGAAACAACAACCCACACTACATTACTCTGGTTAAGAGATTAAGGTTTATATGACGGGACTGATTCATACCCTGCAGAGTTGTGAATCAAGTGAAGAAACACTGAGAGAGCTTGATGGAGCATGCAGAACATGTCACTGGGCTTTACCATAAAAATATGTACCCATAAATTTAGGTGCCATAAAACCAATACTCCAACTTGTGATAAAATAAGGGAGAACAGAACTGTCTAAACCTAGCGTTTTCCCCTGTGTTCCACTGATGCATTCACTCATTCACATTTCATGTACAAAAATATCCCTAAATCTTGAAGATAAAAGGAACCACAGGGGCCTTTGGATACAATGAAAGAAAACAGCACATAATACAGTAAATAGCTCATAATTCCCAGGCAAATTTCACAGAGACGTTGATCTGCAGGGGAAATGTGTGCAAAAGTGGGGTTTTCTTTTCATCCCTTCCACAGTTTCAAACCTTTGATGATGCCTGCCAAAGATTCCTTTTGAACAAAGCTATTTTACAGTAGTCTGTCAGTCATTCAAGATTTACGGGCAGAAAGTCAAACTTCATAACCTACATAGTCTTTGAAACTTAATTTGGCAAACAAAGTGCTAACTTGCCCTTCTGCAACAGCATTTAATATTAAATACCTATGCCTTGCTCGATGCCAAAAAAAGCATTAACAAATCTTAAGTACTGCATTTTCATTTTTTTGATTCCACAGACACATCTGATTCCTCATCTTCTACCCAACTGAAAAATGTCACAATAATTCATTTGCTTTATCATATACTTGCTTTCAAATAAAATTCCAGCTCATATAACTAGATTGGAATAGGGAATCAGTTACAAGGCCATAAAGTCCACTAGGACTAATGATTTATTATACTCTGTGTTTGGCTTTTGTTATTCAAACACATAAACTGGAAACTTGGCTGATTCTCTATTTCTCTTAAGAAAATGAGAGATAGACTGAGACTAGGGAAAAAAATAATGTAAGGCAATGACTGACACTTGTACTGAACAAAGTGTCAGACTGATGGTAAAGGACAAAAATAGCAAGAATAAATGCAATACAATGTAGACACTGTCTATTATACTTTATGTGAGAATACATACTAGGAGATAGTACATCTAAGCCCCAGGAGAAGTATTTCTATCTATCACTGGTTAGGCTGATAGCTGTGTATGATTACTGATACATCTACGTCTGCCTCCAAACGCTTTCTGTACCTGTTTCCTCCATTTGTCTCTTTAATCACCTCTTACACATTCTCTGGATTCTCTGGGGCAGATACTGTTTCTTTCTATTTGTTTCCATGCTCAACGAAACATCATTTGGACTCCTTAGGAATGCCCATAGTAGAAATAAGCAGCAGAAATAAATATAATACTTGGAAACACAGCTTCCCTCAAAGGGGCTGAATTAAAAGTGAGAGATACACAATAAACAGGTTAATACCTTTCTCCCTGAACATTTCTTTTAAATGTGATTTTACAATTTTAAAGAATTTGCCCCTGCAAGTACACTGCAAAGTGACAAAACAAAAAAACCCTTAATGTGTAAACAGTATTAAAATTCTTTCTTTCTTCAAATCGTTACCATCTAATGCAGAAGTCTTTTCTGAAGTGCATATGAACAGCAGTGGCTTAATATAAAGAACTTATCAAGCAATCCAATTCTTCCACTTAAGCCTTATTCATCCACAGTATCAGTTTGTAGGCTGACAATTCAAACCACTTGGCTCACAGTGAGACTCTGGAGCATAAGAATAGCCACATTCTGTTACTCCCTATCATCTCCCTATCATCTCCTATCTAACAATGTGTGTATGCTATGAGAAAAGCATTATGATACTGCAGACATATTGCTGCCACTCCACTTCAGAGCTTGAAAAACTCTTCCCTTGGGTGATTCCACACCATCATTCCCTGCTTCTCATTCCAACACGTGTGCCATGCTACATGTATATGTATGGGAAACAGCTTCCAGTAAAAAGAACAACATCCAGCATGCTTACTTAGTGATTTTATTTGCATGTTATTGGGTCAGATTGTTTTCCTTTTATCTGAAAAGAATTAACTGACAAATGAACTGATTATTTGCCTTCTAAGAAGAACTAATCACCAAGTTATTAAGTATTTGAAATTCTCCATTGTTCTTAAGGGTAGCTTCTTGGGAAGAAAAGAGAGGGAAAAAACCCTAATTCTCTACTGCTCTAATGTGAACATAGCTGTTTAAATTCATATAGAGTAAATGAAAAATCTCTGCTTTGACCTGTAAATCCAAAATGTCTACTTTGACCTGTCAATGCCTGAGGTTGACTACAGTTCTGTATCAATCCCCATGCCAACAAAGTAACATCAAGTAGGACACCAGCTGCAGCCAGTTTGAATTCAAAAGCAGCTCCGAGGCTCTGAGGTGACCTTATTGTGGCCTTTCAGTATCTGAAGGGAGCCTACAAAAGAGCTGGGGAAGGACTTGTCAGGATACTAGGGAGTGACAGGACTAGGGGGAATGGAGAGAAGCTGGAGATGGGTAGGTTCAGGCTGGGCGTGAGGAGGAAGTTCTTCACCATGAGAGTGGTGAGAGCCTGGAATGGGTTGCCCTGGGAGGTGGTTGAGGCCCTGTCCCTGGAGGTTTTTAAGGCCAGGCTGGATGAAGCTCTGGCCAACCTGATCTAGGGTAGGATATCCCTGCCCATGGCAGGGGGGTTGGAACTAGATGACCCTTGTGGTCCCTTCCAACCCAGACTGATTCTATGACTCTATTCTATGATTCTTTACTAAAAGGTAATTTTTCAAACAAAACATTACTTCTGCTGCTATTACAATGGCTGAAAGAGCCATACAATTTCAGCTGAATTTCAGAAGTGCTGATTCAAGAAGGTCACACTTATTTTTAGTAAAATTTCCTCTTCAGCAAACACTCAACACTGGTTGGCCTCCTGGGAGTGATGGAAGTATTACTGCAACTATGCTGAAACTACTTTCTAATCAAATGTGCTTGTGAATATGGTATTTGATGAAGCACGAGTAGATCAACAGGGATGTTGAATGAGTACAGCCATTGTCTCCACACAAAAGTTTTACAAACGTCAATGAAGACATCTTCACTCACTGTAGATCAGTTCAACTTGGCCTGCACCAAGCAATACTTGTGGAGGGTTAACTGACCCTAAGAAATCCAGTTCTCTTTGTTTAAAACATGACTGCTGCTCCTGTTGAAGGAAGCTAGCAGTGACAAGAAGAGTGAGTTTTGGTGGTGTTCTTTTATTAGCAGACTTGCTAATAAAATACAGTCCTGCAAGCATTTAAGAGCATGTTTTATAATTTATGTCTAATGTGATGACTTGTAGTCACTGACTTGGTGGAATAGATCAGTTTTATTCTGAGCTTCAAAAAAACTCCAATTAGGCATGCTCCTTGCATGCCTAAGACCAGTAAAAACACAACTTTCTGCAACATAGTCCAGTGCTTTCATTTTCTTTCTTAAGCTGATGATTTCAAAGCCATATGTGAATACACTTGTTCTGGTTACTTCTGTGTTCCTTCCTTTTTGTCATACTATGATTAAGTACAAATAAATCATATAATATCTTAACATATAGAAATCAAAAGTTTTGCCTTCCTAGATGGAATAGTTTTTCTAGTTGCACACTGCAATCCAAACATGAACTGCCTCTAACTAGGACATTTGATTACTAGCGCAGTGCAGTTTCGATCGCTATTTTATTCACTCACTCAAAGCCTCAGCTACACATATAGGTGGTATATACCCACCACAGAGGTTTCACATAGGAACATTTAATTTTTCAAAAAATCATGCTGCTGGCATGAAAGAGTTTCTGAAGCTAATTATCATTCCAAATCAAGGAGAAAAAGTCTGATTTTTCTGTGCCAAGTGCCCTCCATTATGGCTACTGTGCTAGTTTGAGCCTAGCTGCCATGTTTTGGTGAGAAGAACTAGATGATAGGCTGTAAAATGAAAACAATGGTGTCTACTTCCCTCACAGTCTTGCTGAGATGAGTAGCAAGGAAAAGCAAAACATTAGATAAGGTCACTTCTGCTCTGCACTTCGTGCTGGGCTGTCCTCTTCTCTTTGCCTGCTGGGGAGAAGCTGAGGCTGCTGGCTGGACTCCATCTTGCTTTCTAACCTCACCCTCCTTTTGCTTGGCTGCTTCACCTTGCTTTTAACCCTCTGGCCGAACCTCCATTCTTCCTTGGGACTGGGGTAAGGTTGAGAGGGGTAGGGGGAAGGTGAGGGGTGGTTGAGAGTCCCTCCTGGGGACTCAGGTTTCTGGGAGGGGAGTTGTGTCTGCATTACCTTTTTTACCTTGTATATTTCTGTATATATCTGTATATACTGTAAATATCTGCTTGTAAATTGTGCCAGCTGTAAATATAAGCTTCATTCAGATTTCCAGAGCCGACTGAGTCTAGTCTGGGTAATTTCTAAAGTGTAGGGGGGCGGGGGACACCCAAACCATCACAGCTACCCATGGCTATAGAAGCCAACAAGAAGGCACCATGACAATCCCTGCTTTTTGCCTTCTGGTATTTTTGGCATTTAGCAAACAACACTCCGGGTCAAAATGCATATAGAGTAGCTGCTTGGCTAAGGAAATGATTATGTAGATGCTGCCAAAATACCCTAGTAATCAGCTTTTAAGTTCCAGAATGGTTATACAAATCACATGAAAAATCCTAAATGGAAGAGTTATCTTCCTGGTATACTTCATGAAAGTGTAAGGCCACATTCGGTCTTGAGAACAAATTCCACAGCAGCAGTGACTGAATAGACACATTCTTAAATATTGAAAGGAACACTCCTCCATGTTAGAAGATCTCCCATCTTGTTGCTTGGGCCTCACTGTATGCTCAGCTAACCCCAGTGTAACTCTCAGTAAAATCCAAATATGTAACCATGTCAGAATTTTCCCATGACACAGTAAGCCTGCTTAGTAATAGACAGATCGTGTAATATTCGCTTACTACAAACCTCCTTTATACCACGGTGGGTTATGTTCATATACAACAGCTGCATATTGATCCATGAATTATTAAGGTTAATGTGAGAATTACCAGACAAAATTCAATGGTCTGTGTTACGCATGAAGCAAGACCAGGAAAAATAATAGCCATAAAAACCCGTGACTGTCTTAAACAGTTTCTTTTGCTTCTACACACACGTAGTAATAACTTATTCTACGCATACGTAGCAGTAACTTATTCTACACACACGTAGTAATAACTTATTCTAAAAAAAAAAGACAGTAAGTCTAGTCAAAAGGAACAGCATTTCACCAAACAGTAAGGAAACTAAAGTAGCTGTACAAATTTTAATTACTACATAAGGAAAAACACACAACCAGAGAAGAAGAAGACACTTAACTGACCCTGGAAATAATCAGCAAATAGCTCTTCTCCTCACATACAGCATCTCTTATCCTGTGAAAAACAAAAGGATCATAAAAAAATATGATTTGTGTAACAGAGGTAACAAAAAGATTTGAAATCTACTTCAGTAAGAGCTTTGAAGGCATGCATGTGAATCAGAAACCCACGTTCTACACCAGTGTCTCACTGAAAAAAAATTACAGAGCAAGATCTATCTACTCATACATGAAAAACTACATTTTCATATATACAGTACCTGCTTTGCCATGCCAAAGGTAAAGCACAGAAACTAGCCAGTGGACCTGACTGCTCTTGCCTGCTATGGTACAAATTTGCCACGCAGCGCTGGCAAGTATCTTTCATCTCCTTTGGCTAAGCCTTTGGAAATCTGAGTGGACGATGTCACTACTGCTGCCTACCCCTCTAAATTCACAATTCCTAGAAAGTGAAAGACAAAAGTTCTCTGCAAGTAAGAGAAAGGAACTGGGAATAATGCAACTAAAAAAGATGAATACCAGTTGCAGGCTGCAGCTTCCAGGAAACAAGGAAAGTTAGGTCAGCAGAGCTGTTCTGCAAAGCATCCTTTGTCTATGGCTGTCTGGGTGGTGGGCTAGCTGCTGCTCAACCACCTCGTGTGGCTGCACCTGGCAGCAGAAGGGATCATGCAAAATGCTTGGACTGCGTGGTGCCAAGAGGATCAGACAGATGTGAGTGAACAGAAGCTCAGCAGGTGCTTGGAGAGCTCAAGAGCGACAAGACACAAGTGGTTATCAGTAAGACACAGCATAGAGTGCCAGACATTACAACTGAATTGGCATGTAGTAGGGCAGTGCCTGGAATGGCCAGCTTTTTTTGCTTGTGTTGTCCTTTCTCTAATGATTGCTGCTCAGTCACCTGAATGGTGGTGCAGGTGGCCACCAAGACTTAATGCCAGCTCTCTGCCCCTCATCACTACCAACCTCCAACATCTTTTTGTGACCGATTGTGTCACCATCATTCATCTTTCCTCTCCTGTCCTGTTCCTGTTGTCTCTACAGCTGGCCATTCATTCCATGTGGCCAAAAAAGCACTCTAGCACTCCAGGTATCTGGCCCTTATGCCAAAGAGGCTGGTGCATGAATGCACCAGGATAATCACCTGTACTCTTTAAAATCATGTGGTAACAATGAATCCTAAAAGCTGGTGAGGGAGGGAGGTAGATAATGCGCAAGGGAAGCCCCCGCCTGTCCAGTATTCCTTACTAACCCTCAATTATGTTTGTGCAGCACATTCTCATCTTTCGTGCTTACCAAGAAGTTCTCCCTGACTGTGAGAGGAATGCATGGGTGCCCCTCTGCAATACATGCTCTACTACCATTTTAATTGGATTCAGCAATGCTTACTCATTGCCCAGCTGCTGTGGGCTGCACGCCCAATGTGACGGTTAGACCCAAGAGAAAGACACCAATGACAGCCATTTTGCCTCATATAGTAAGCAGCATCATCTACCTTCATTAAAAAACAAACAAACACACAAACAAAACAAACTTCATTACCACTTTGATGAAACACAGATACGTGGACCACGCCGATCTTTCCACTGAGACTTGCAAAAATGTGCATGTAAATGACAGTATCAGCCAAAACAAAAAACAGTTTTCACATAAGTGTCAAGCTTGTGCAAGGATGAGTCCTTACCAGCTTTAGTCTGCTCTCATTTGCCACAAGGCCGTACAACATGCACAATAACACCCGCTAGATAGGTAACATCACTACCTCCTGCTTCAGTAACCGATAAGCTAAAAGATCTGGACAAGCCCCAGGCAGCAGTGATGAGCCTCGGCCTGCCAAACGGTAGTAGCAGGTGTCAAGTCAGTAGGCAAAACTCAGCATGCATAATGCTGGCAACCTGTCTTGTCAAGATCAACATTACTGCTCAATCCAGCGTGCTGCAGTAAGAAAAGGTAAGAAGAAATGGAGGACTTAACAGGCCTCCCAAATAGAAAAAAACCTTCTGCTGACCTGAGCGAAACATCCCTGATGACTGCAGCGTTAATAGGATGCTGCAGTTCAGAGAGGGAACAGTCAGATGGAAGATGAACATCTCCCAGATGGAATTAGAAGCATCTCAGGCCTATCGATTTTGGTTGTAACCTTTACTGTAAACAGTCCACAGGGGCCTCATCAGCCACCTGTTCAGTGATATTTGCATTGAAATATAGAGCCAACGCAAATGAGAAAATGGCCACAGTTCCTTGCTAAAGCATCTGCTCTGTTCCATCCCTCTGTCTATGCATCACCAGCAAGCAGCCAAGACATGGGTTTCAGAGTAAGGGGCAATGCAGTAGCACAAGCTCTCTTACATGGCACCAGAAACAACGAACACTCCATTTGTCATGATGTTGATGGTGGTGGTAATGGTATTATATCATGAAATATTTCACTCTCTAATAATTGCTCAGTTTTATACTAAAATCAGGCTTGCCAAGACTGGGAGGAACGCCATCTGTGCATGGAGGATGACTGCCAGAAACATTTGCAAATTTATTTTGGGGTTATAAACCTGCAGAATGGAACAAAGGTAATGCCTAAATAACCTCTTTCGCTCACCACCCTGAACTGCACAGAGCAACAGACTTTAACTCTGAAACAGCTTGGTCGGTCATTACAAAGATGTCTTTATTATTTTTAAAAGCCTCACTCATTTAGGAGATAAAAATAGCTTTATTGATTATTTGTGGGACTTCAGAAAACCTCTGTCAAGATTTTGAATTGATTTAAGAACTAAATGTAGCAATCACTAGCTTCAGACAGGAGAGAATGCCACCTCTAATATATACTTTGCTGTTTCATCTCAGCATGCTTAATAGAAAACAGATACACTACTAGCAGCACCAATACTCTCACCAACCCTTACTTTGCCTGGGAAATATCAGTGCCAGTCAACTGACCTTCCATTCTCTCATCTGATGAATGGAATAAAAACTACATAGCTGCAGGTTGACGCAAAGCTGTAATGGAGAAGAAATGTGGCCTCCCTTGGTTTCCCTCTCATTTTAGATAAAAAAAAATGTGAAACTTGAAGCTTGATGTGTTCACAGAACAATACTGGCAATTGTCACTGATTAAAAGTTTGACACAGCCCTGCAGACATTGTCTCAGTTGCCACATGCCTGGTATAAACATAACTTTAGGATCATGCAGTAATCCTGAAACAATCCCTACAGCTCAGCCAGCTCTTCAGGTCAGATTCTCTCAGATACTTACATTTGTTTCCTTTCACTGCTGCTACATACTTAAGTGGATGGCAAGCCCTTCTTCATCCCCTAATCACTAAGAAAAAATTAATTTCCAGTCCTCTTATGTCTGCATAAGAGATCAGATCGATATACAAAGGCATAGGTTAACTTTGAAGAAACAGTTAAGATCCCAAAGAACATACCACGCTTTTAAAGCTTGATGTAATCAGAAACCATTCTCCCTTGCTTCTGGCTAATGCAAGAAATGTTCATGCATTTAATGTGTGAACCCCAACTACATTCCTTAGGAAACTTATCCCATTTATTTGAAATGAAAAGTGTTCATTTTCTACAGGTGATAAAACAATAGAGAAATTCAAACCCTTCTATTTAAGTCATCTCTTAAGTAATCAAAGCACGTTGCTTCGCTTTTGCATAATTTGGCCAGCTCTGGCCCTGATTCTTTCAAGCAAAAAATGGACTCATTTACCTGGCTCCATCCACATTGAGTGAAACAGCAAGTTTTGCAGAGTATTTTTACAAAAGGCCTCAAGTGGCTTGATGCAACATCAAATCCCCGAATTCTGAATGGAATTTACTGTAACACTGAAAATGTTTAAAAAAGACATTACCATTTATGTATTGACTACTCCAGCTGTGGACACCACTCTACCCAAAAGTGCTTCACCACCTCTGGAGAGCCCACTGCTTATTCTATGCTGCAATAGAGGAGGCATGGCAGCAGGACAACTCAAGCCAAACCTCAGCACCACAGATTCATAGAATGGTCTAGATTGGAAGGGACCTCCAAAGGTCATCTAGTCCAACACACTTTGCAGCAAGCAGTGGCACCCTCAACTAGATCAGGTTGCCCAGAGCCCTGTCAAGCTTCACCTTGAATATCTCCAGGCATAGGAGATATCTCCTATAACTATCTCCCTGGACAACCTGTTTCAGTGTTCCACTACCCTCGTGGTAAAGAACTTGCTCCTAACATCCAGCCTAAATCTACTCTTCTCTAGCTTGAAGCTGTTGCTTCTCACCCTATCACTTACACGCTAGGGAGGGTTGCTCAGAACAGGGATACGCAGATACATCATGGTCAGGCAAGCTGACTCCTATGGTGGAAAAAGGGCAAGGCTTTTCCCTCTGAAAATCAGGCAAAGCTACGTTTGTCCCTGACAGACAAAACATTCTAGTAAGCAATGGGCTCTCAATATGTATGAATACTTTTAGCCCCTAACAGGTTTACAAAATCTGTTTTCTCAAGCTTCTCTGCATCTTGCAGAAGAGCATGAAACAGATTACCTCAAAAATGCAAGATGTTCACAAAACAAATGTAATCCCTGAGGGAAATTTCAAAAATGCTTGTGGACAAACACAAGCAGCTAGGTGACAGAATCGGGAGACTTCAGGTGCTAAGAAAACATTTAAATTAACTGGGAACATTGTCTCTTAGCATTACCTCTGACATTTCTCTGCCTCAGACATCTATTTCTTCACATGTCTATATGCTCATAGACATTCACTCTAATTGAAAAGGCTCAGAAATCATAGGAAAGGGTTTTTATTAAACCTTTAGAGAAATTTCATACCTCTCTACCTTTCATTATTTCTCCTGTGGCTCAAAGGTTTTTCTGCTGATATTTTTGGAAACCTTAAGGGAGTTGAATAAATATAACTAGGAGGAGACAGAAAAATCTATGTAGTTTGCTATGCAGTTTTTATTCTGATATGAGCATGATGTTTGAAATAATCCAGTTCCTGCAGTTTGGTAGTTAATTGCTAGCTGCAAGTGGCAGGCACTGAGCTTTGCTCTACCTAGATTCATGCCCAACAAATTCCCAGATTTTATACCATATGTAATTCAAATGGTTTTGTGGGCAAGTTAATACAAGGAAGTATCCTACCCTCAACAATGCCGTTTGAGCAAAAGGATCACCACAGAACGCCAACATGACACCTTTTTCACACTTCATTCCACCACTTTAGGGTTATTAAGAAAACAGAAAGCAAAGCAAGATGCCAACAGATACATATGAAAAATTCTACTTCCAAGGTACTGCTGAGAAAAATTATATTGTCTGTTAACCTGGATATAAGGTTAATTACTGCAACTCCATTTATTTTAAGGGAAAAGGCTATATGCAGATATCATCAATTAATCTCTGAATATAAAAAAATCACAATTCCTTTAATTAAGAGAACAGTACAAAATCACTTTAATTACTGGGGGTCTTATTGAAAGGAAACATGAAGTAGCTGATGTGATTTCAAGGGCAAACAAAACAAAGTTAAACAGATTATATTTGGACAGATACATAAATACACTACTGTCTTCTGACATACATTCACCCACAGACTGGGGAACACAAGCATCCTTACACATTTGTTCACACCTGCTTCTTAGCACGGCATGAGGGAATTAAGGCACCACAGAAAAGGAAGTCAAAGCAGCATTGACAAATGCCTGTAGTACAACTTACAAAAGCAATAGCTGTTATTATGTACTTTACTTCTTTGGAAAAGCTGTGGAGAAAAAGGTTCAGTGTAGCAAGAGAGAACAAGGCCACTGAGTATGACTGCCTGAATGGGGCATGATGGATGAGCTTCCTTGCAAATAGGAAAAGCCTCTAATCCATTCTCCGGCTCATTGGTAAAGTAAGGCAAAGTCATTCTCTTCTTTGGCGGGAAATATCCCCTGCCTTTTCGATACCACGTGCAGGGCTTTTGCAAAGGACAATTCAGACTGTCAGACAGATGAGAGAGCAACCTGTTACCAAGTCCTGTGCTAGGGGAGGCTCAGCTATGCAGCCCCAAACCCAGCAGTAGGGCAAAGATGTTTCTATATTGCTCACACTTCCTATGGCTATTTTAAGAATGATTTGCTGCAGTCAAGTTCTGACTGCAAGTAATGAGAAGTCATTTTCATGGCACCAGCACACAGCTTATGAGTGATGTGGGAAACATCATTACTAATACTCCAGCTAATTTTGCAGAGTTGGGAAAAAAACATGCTGTGTGCAACAGACAGAATGCAGGATCATACCTGTGATGAAATAACATGTACCAGCAGCAAGACAGGACTACTCTCACTCTGGGGTTCACCAAAGAAAGCTTGGCCCTAACCAAAACACTAACGCTTTCTCAGACAATCAAAGACCTACTCTCAAACCTCCTCCTCTTCTCTTTCACTCCCAACAACTTCACTCTTTGAAGGTGGAGGATGCATGAAAAGCAATGGTTTCTTAACTGAGTGCATCTATGTGAATTCAGTCAGACTTGATGAGTAGGCACCGTACTTAGACAGAGGTACACTATTTTAACAGGTCTTGCCAGGTGTTTTTGAACCCAAATTAATCCCGCCTAGTTTGCCTGACAAAACCCTGTTCCTCTGTGGAGGAACAGGGAATAAGACATCACAGATGGCAAACTTCTGTTATTATTTCTTTCTCTGCAGTTCTGGTGCTTATGTGATTTACATCAAATGGTGTAGAGAGAGTTTCCCCTAACTTTGGGTTGGCCTCAATAATGTGGACAATCACCTGACCAGCGGCCAGGAGCTGATTTACAGTCAATATCCAAATTCCTGCCACTGGAAAAAAAACCATAAAAATAACAAAAGATATTAGAACACAAAATGGAATTACTTTTTAATTAGACTGAGGGTTGCACACACAGACCATCCTGAGCTCATGAGGTCCAGGCTGGCATCAGGATGTGACGTTCTCAATTTAGTCCAATCTGGAAGCCTCATGTGAAGCCTTGCCTACATGTATGAATCATGTCTCACAGATTATGCTTCTTTGCACCACAGAACAGTGACACTCCAGCTTGCAGCACAATCACACAGCAGCTACAACTAAAGGGCATTGGTTTGGTTTTATTTATGCCAGAGAAGAGCTGACACTGGCATGTATTAAATTGTGGAGCACTGCTTTCAAGGGGATTTCAGAAAGATCTGTAGCTGCTCTACAGCTCATGCTATCTGCACCTGCTCACAGATAACACTGCTTTACCCTTTTGTATGTCTTCTAATTAGAGAAAACTCTATACATTTAGTATTTTCATCCTCATAGAAGTACACATCCTTACATATTCAGTTAAATTCTGCTAACTATATATAACTACATTTGCTTTTGGGCAAAGTCTTCCATCCAAATTGAGGACATGGAAATATCATATCCAAATTTCCTGTGAAATTTGAGGTTATACTTAACCTTTTAAAAGAAGACATTATTTTGGTTTGAATTCTCATCTTTCTCAAGTAAGCAAAATAGGTTCTTAGTCATATTCCACACTGTATTTCTTCTTCATTGTGACCAATTCAAAACAGAATCTCATGGGTATTGTATTTCTGTGTTAAACATCACTACACTAGCTTTAAGTAAGAGACTATTCTTTGCACATTCTTGCCCCTACAATCATCCTGTGCTAGAGTAGAAACCAATTTGGCATTTTTTATGACTATGCACATTGCTGATTTCTGCTATCCTGAACAGCAGAACCAATGCCACCTCCAAAATGGTCTGTGTTTTTGGAAGACTTCTCTCAATTACTTGCAGCAAAGAGATCCAAAGGGCATTCCTCTCTTCTGGTAAGGAAAAAAAAAAAAAGTAGCTTTGAAAGAAAGCACTTAACATTAAAAAAATCTTTTCCAGAAGCTCTCAGGGACCCTGAGAGTAACCTGACATCTGCTTTACCTGAAGGTTTTCAGCTATAGCTTTTCCTAGACATCAACCATAGAGGTACTTCAGTGGAACATCTCACACATTTAAAATACAAGGGGGAAAAACACATTGATAATTCACAATTTTCTCATTGTATTCTGGTATTTACCACAACTCTTAATTTAGAGCAAGAAATCACTTTTTTCCCTCTAAGCCAATTCCTGTACTTTTATTCTCTGGTATCCTAAAAGTAATACTGCTCCTGACAGTAAGAAACAGTCTGCACGGGATGTCCATGAAGGAGCATGCATCCAGGAGGGGCAACACAAAACTATGACTAGCTAGATGAAGTTCAAACTGGCAGTGATCTACAATATAGTCCTTTAAAGAATGGAATTGGTTTGTGAGCCTGGACACTTTGATGCTTTGCTGGAAAAGTCTCTGAGAAATGCTTGCATGATGTCTTTCTGAATCCTAAGGATGTCCCCACAATCCCTTCCCTTTCCAGCACTTACATACAGGGTCTCTCTCTCGTAAAAGGACTTGGCTTTCCTCACGCAAGAACAGATTTGGCTTTCCTTACACCAGAACAGACTACTCCTCTTATCACACAAACCCTTACAATCCCCAAAAGCTGAGAATGTTATTTCTGTTGCAAGCTCATGGAGACAGATGGTATCTTCCCTCCTTTTACGGATAGCTTTAAGAAAATTGTTAGTGATTCACATAAATGATAATAATAAAAAAACCCACAAAACAAACAACAAACAAAACAAAAAAAAAAACCCACCACAACCCAAAACAACCCACCAACCAAACAAACCAAAACCCCTCACATACCAGCTCTTGATAATCAAAGGATAAGTAAGCTTGGAATATATCTCTTTATGTACATTTTAGTAAAGCTGACTTGTAACATTATTTCTCTTAGATAAATGCTGGTAAAAAAATGCTGGAAAAACCAGGATAAAGAGATGTGGTAGCCTTCTCACAAGGGTTGGACAATGAAGAGCAAGCTGCTTTCTCATGGAGCTCACCAGGCATGCTACTTCTTTTGCAACGTGGAGACGGATCAACCTCCTTTCTCAGTCAGCAGACTCAGGCACCCTCCTTTCCCCTATCTTGCAAAGATAACCATTTCCCTCTGCCAGAAACACAGTGCTTGTCCTGCTGTGTGTTCCCCTGAGGCAGGACACAGTCATCCAGAAGAATTTTGCCTGACTGGAAATGCAAATGAGGACAGAAACCTTTTCATCACAACTTCCACTTCAGTCTCTTCTCTTGTTGTGAAAGCTTAGAAATGCAGAAGGTCAAACATATTGGGACAAAAATGCTAAGTCACACATCTACCATATGATCCTCCTTCCTAGGTCCAAGCAGGATTTATTGTACTGCATGAATCAACAAACACAAACTCTGTAAAAACCTTTCATTTCCAATATGCTGCTTTCAAGGTACTTATAATATAAACACAGACAAAACATATGCTCTCTTCAGTGACAGGCATGAAATAAAGCAGTTCTAATTAGTAAAAACAGATACAAGTTCAGGGGTAACACACTTTTGAATGAAGCATACTCAGCACCAAGCAGTTTTCCACCTTTACTCCGTATATTTTCTCTTTGATCCTGTAATTCAGATGAACCAATGATTTCATACAGTAGCAATTTTGATTACTGATGGCTGCTTTATCACAAACTAACCTGACATGACCTACAGTCAACCAATATCCAGCACCAGGTGAACAACACAGGGCACTACCATGCAGTGCACTATGCGGCCCCGTTCATGTCATCACTTCTATTGCTGGCTCAATCCACCAATAAACCAGAAGAACGTACACCACCCTCTGTCTGTGACTGGTGCAATAATAAAGTTTGAGCTAGAAACTGTATCTCAAAATACTGCTTGAAATAGTTTCATCTGTAAGTTTGCAGATGACACCAACCTAATAGCAGGTGTCGATCTGCTGAAGGGTAGGAGAGCCCTGCAGAGAGACCTTGACAGGCTGGATGGGTGGGCAGAGGCCAATGGCAACATGGAGACTGAACAAGGCCAAGTGCAGAGTTCTACACTTTGGCCACAACAACCCCAAGCAGCACTACAGGCTGCGGACAGAGTGGCTGAGAGCAGCCAGGCAGAAAGGGACCTGGGGGTGTTGGTAGACAGTAGCTGAACATGAGCCAGCAGTGTGCCCAGGAGAGCCAATGGCATCCTGGCCTGGCTCAGGAACAGTGTGGCTAGAAGGACAGGGGAGGTTATTCTGCCCTTTTGCTCAGCACTGGTCAGGCCACACCTTGAGTACTGTGTCCAGTTCTGGGCTCCTCAACTCAAGAGAGTTGTTGAGGTACTGGAGGGTGTCCAGAGAAGGGCAATGAGGCTGATGAGGGGCCTGGAACACAGACCCTAAGAGAAGAGGCTGGGGGTGTGCAGCCTGGAAAGGATGCACAATGAGAGAGCAATGAGGACAGACCTCATTGCTCTCTACAACTATCTGAAGGGAGGTTGTAGCCAGGTGGGGGTTGGTCTCTTCTCTCAGGCAACCAGCAACAGGACAAGGGGACACAGTCTCAAGTTGTGCTAGGGGAGGTATAGGCTTGATATTAGAAGGAAGTTCTTCACAGGGAGAGTGACTTGCCATTGGAATGGGCTGCCCAGGGAGGTGGTGGAGTCACCATCCCTGGAGGTGTTCACAGAAGACTGGATGAGGCACTTAGTGCCATGGCCTAGTTGATTGGATAGGGCTGGGTGATAGGTTGAACTGAGTGATCTTGGATGTCTCTTCCAATCTGGTTGATTCTATGATTCCAGCAGAAAGAAAAACAAAGTATCTTCACTTGCAGAAGACACTAATGCACTGGAGCTCCTTTTGGCTACTTTCCCCTAAACTTGTACTTTACTACCAGAATGTCTGGCACACTTTTTAAGGGAAAAAAAAAACCAAACCTAAAAAAAGAATACTTGTGTTCAAAGTCAATTCCTATGCATGTGGATAAAGGGGGGTACAAGAAAAAATGTCATGAAGTTCTCTTGATTCAAATATCGAAGTGTTCTTTGACCCATTCTTTCTCTAAACAAACATTTTAGTCACTAAACTGTAAAAATACTGACATTTGTGTAGCATAGCAACATTCATAACAACTGACTTCCAACATCACAAACTGCTCAGATCAACATTTTGCACTCAAACTAATCCAGTCAACTGATGTGCTCTAGTCCAGCACCAAGTCTTTAAAAATTGAATCGAATCATGCACACACATGGGATGCATTCCCAAGATAGACAAGTTATTGCTGGCAGCTTCAGCAGGGACATAGCTTTGGAGCACAGTTTTGCTGTTCAAGGAGCACAAATCATGTCAGTGGAAATACTAAACTCATAATTATGCATTTGCCTTGGTTTTCCATCATTACCAACTTGTCAGTTAAAGTGACTTCTTTTCCTAGCTATACCTACAGAAATTAGACAAAGAACAGTTGTCTTTTTCCTAAACAGTAGAGTAACATTTGAAAAACTCTGGGTGGGGTCTAGGAACAGTTTGCAGAATTCACTGTTCAGTCTTCATTCAATAGCAAGAGAAATGATGCCCCATATTTTGTCTGTTGTTTTACAGACATTTTTCTTCATTCTATCAATCAAGTTAAATTGTGTTTAATTATCAGACTCCAAAAGGTGGGTTTAAACAGAATAATCTAATCATCACAACAAATCCACACTTAAAAGCAAACCTCAGTCACAATGTCTTGCATAAATGAAGGTTTAACATGCAGTTACCAGATGATACAACTAAAACAATACAATTTTACTCAACAGTCATTAAGTTTCATTTCTAGCAGTAAAAAAAAAAAAAAAAGGGTATTATTACCCTTGATTTTAAACAAAGAATGAGAAAAAAAAAGTCCTGAAGGACAGTGTCATGAGCACACAGGATAAGACAGAAGAACATATACAGGTATCTCAACACATTACAGCTTTCTGTTTAAAGTCATAGCCAGATCTAGTATGATATAAACAGCAGCAGCAATTCCCTTGGGACTGCAATGTGTGAAGCCACACACAAAACACTTCATTGATGTCTCTTGGGGACCACAGGAGGCTGAAGGTCTATTTTAGCTAACTATTATCCTCCCATCACCTCTTCCCAAACTTACCTTCCTCTTTAACAACAGCAGGAGCTGAAAGACTTAACTATGCTCTGCTTTGAAGATCCTGCACTTAATAAAGCTCTTTAGGTTTGATTTCTAAGTAGAAGTTCCTGAAAAATGAACTTTATAAAGCTTAGTACTTCCTGTCTTTGGTATCCAAAACCACTAAAGTGTCCTGATAAAGTAGCAGGTATCTGAGAAAAAAGGAACAAACACCACTGCACCTCAGTCTCACGCTGCTTACAATTTACTCCTCCCCCTCCTCTTATTTTGCTGACAGCAAGATGGACAATACATGAAAATTTGATTCTTGGTAAGCCGAGTCATGCAAATTAGCTTAATGAAATAGACGACTTTGTGTATGTCCCTTTGATACTGATTAAGCTCAAGTATCCACTCAGCTAATGACTAAAGCAATACCATGAGAGCTCTTGTGGAGGTGTCACAGCCATACTTTTTTTTCTAAATGGCCTTTTACTCAGCACTTACTTCTATCACAGATCCTCCTGGCCAGGAAAACAGGTCAGCTTCCAAAGAGCAGGCAGAAGCAGTTAACAGCTTAAGACACAACTGATGTAACATAAAAATATGCAGCTACTTTGCACATGTTGGGCCTCAACATATAAAGGAGATATGCCTTTGTGGCCCCAGTTTTCAAAGCAGATTACCAGTGTACTGCAAGGGGATGCTTTGACTCTGTAATTATAGCCCTTTTAATAATGATCTGTTCAATGGCTGCCTACTGCTGGTGCTCAAGACAGTTTAATCACTATGCATTCGCCTGTAGAGAACTAACTATCCTTTCTGTCATCTGAAACATGGGACATGTGTGAAGGCGGTGTAAACGAGCTTCCTCTGAACTAGCTGGCTAATACACTTTCACCATTTAAAGCCTAAATTATAAAATAGACCAGTAAAAGTGATAATGCATTGCCTCTTATTACAAAAAGATGTTTCACCTCAGCTGCACTAGACGAACAGTCACTCCTTACCAACCTTATACATATATTATTTATTGAGCACCAGCTGCGTGCTCAGGCACAGCACAGAAGCAGAGAGATGTGCTCCCCACTTCTGCAAAGCTTTTACACTCTAAAGTGGTGGAGTCTGGCATTCATTTTGCATGTCGAAATCCCATTGAATTCACTATGGGGAGCAGCTGGAGAAGCAGGCATTAAGGCATTTATGCACGCCAGTATAGTATCAAGTGGTAGGTATAGTGAGAGGCAAAATTCAAGCAGTGCTCCTATATGGAATATATTTTAGGCCTAGTGGAAACTCCTCTGAAGACCAGCACAGAAGAGGTATGAATACACCCAAGCAAATGTAAAGATGCAGAAGATTACACAGTATGAGTTCAAACAATCCTTTGTGTTGATGCTGTCTGAATCTCTCAATATCCCACTGCTATGTGGTTGCTGTCACAATCTGTTCTCATACTGTGATACCTTCCACGCAAACATCCATCAATGGATGAACCAATGTCCAATGTCCTCCAGTGCTAGGGATTTTTAGGACTCCTACTTAAACACCAGAAGTGGCCCTAATGTGGAAAGAAGACACAAATCACCAGCACAACCTTCAAAATGTATTTTATACTTGAGATTAAAGTCTACTTTCAGACTCCTACAAAGATTTCCCACACTGAAGAACAGAAGTGGCTGAAGGTACAGTTATATTTATGCACAGTGGATGGAAGATTCTGAAAAAGAATCGGGCAAAAGCAAGGTTGATGTGTGAAAAAGAAGAGAGCAGACCTGAGTGCAGGCATTGCAAAGCAGAGAACAAAGACTGTGAAAACTGGAAAGCTGGAGGTTCACACAGGTGAAGCAGACTAGGGAGGGAGAGTTGTCATGGCATTTGGACATGGAAAGGGGGAAATGATCAGAGGGAGATGGAGTGAAAAATACGAAGATGAGAAGAACATTTCAGAATGAATATAGCTGTAAAAAGACAAGAGGCAGAAGGACAGATGCAGATAGATGGAAAGGAATCTTTAGAAATAAAGGACAGCACTTTCAGACAAAGGAAGAAAGACAAAAGATTCAAAGGAGATTCCTAAGAAAATGGAAATGAGAAGGACATCAGCTGGATGGAAGGCACTGAAGGAGTAAGAAAACACAAAGTTACCAGCATGTATCACATCCATTTTCAATCAGAGTCTGTGTTTGAAAATTCAGTATCATGAGTGTGCGTTATTTCGTTTCTTTACCAACTCATCAACTTTTTAGTCTTGCAGGAATAATTCAAGAAGAAAGAAGGACAAGGAAGTCTTCTGCATATCTTTTGTCACTTATCAAAGGAAACAATGATGCTGCCCTTCCAGCAGCTGGCTCCCAAGAAGACTGCAGGTCCCAATACGATGGCTATACCCAAATGCAGGCTCACAGCTTGTGTCATGTGGGTCTCCACTGGATGAAAAGACAATTGCCTATCACTTCTGCAAGCACCTCTCTGGTCACAGGCCATCTAAACATGTTAAAATACATCAAATACTTTCTTAAATGCAATCTTCTATGCATTTTAATCATAAATGAAAGAAAAAACTAGCTTTCAGATCACAGGTGGGAAAGCAGGTGGTCCACCAAACCACAGTATTACTTTTTTTTGAGATTCAAACTCAAAAACTCTCGATACTACTAGGTCAAGTGAATTTTGTCTGTGCAGGAGGACTGGCCTTATGTTTCAGAGATACAGGATTTGGAGTTTGGGAAAAGCTCCCTCTGTGTAGACACACTTTCCTGAAGCGCAGGGACTTGTTATAAAAGAGCAAGAAAATCTCCTCCTGCAAGAGCACTACGGTAACACCTCAGTCAGCAGGTGATTTGGAAGGCATTGACAAATGGCCCAAAAGGAAGGGAAAAGACTTCTAAGCCTCAAGGTGAATGGAAGAAGTGTAAGATGGGAAAGCCAGAGCTGGAGGAGAAGCACAGGCAGTAGGAGGGCACCTGCAAGAAACAGGGAGTAAGGATATATGCAGAAAGCCCAATACAACATGTGTCCAACTTGCCTCATGGGAGCTGAGTAGGTAAGTCCAAACAGAACAGACCTCTATTTTGATATAGCTGCAAAGATAAACGTGCTTCCCATGAAACTATTATAAATCCCCCATCTTCAGGGTTGATTTAAAAATTGTAATTCAGCTGTTGCAATTTGTATCGGACTGAAATTTGGCAGTCCCAGACATTAAATCAATTCCACGTGAGATGGGGATCTACAATGCTCCCTTTTACAGCCCGAAATTGTATTTTCAAGGGTTTAAAGTGTTTTCTACACTACTCCAAAGTGAAAGAAAGACAAGGTTAATTTCTTAAATGAGGGATTAGATTAGCTTCTTTCAGTGAAGTCAGTGGAAAGATCCCCACTGGATTTAAAGGATCAAGTCAAAAATATAATTATATGCCTTCAGGATTCTTTCTCTCAAACCCAATTTTAAAACAAGGCAGAAATATTTGAGAATATATAAGTCCCTAGCACATGCGGTAGACATCTGACAACTGCATATCACTTAACAACCTGCCATGTTGTGATGTCACACATTGCTGTTTCTTACATATAGTCATCATTGACTTCCATGTGCTTTTCTTCCTTTTTTTTTTTTCCTCCTTAATATTCTTATTTTAATGGGGTTACACCTCCTGCACAAGGCACACAAGGTTAGTATCCCATATGGCAAAGATCAAGAGCTGTGCACTGCTATACATTCAAACTGTTTAAAGTATGCAAACTGTGGGTCTGGATCCTGAAAAAAGACATAGGCAGACAAAACTGCCATTTAATTTAATCAACCCAGTGGGAGTGTAGCCAGCAAGTCAGACCTCACAAAATTAATGTTCTGCACTAGCTAGTCTGCTAGTTTACGCTATAGGATGTGTCGGGCACTGCGAAATGCAACATACCAAATTCAGCCTCATACAATCCTACAGGAGGAACATTCTGTTTATTTATATGGAAACGTTACTACTAAACAAGCACTGGAACCAGGGAAGCGTGGTTGTTAGGAATTTTGTCCTGATGAATGATGTCTCTAAAAGGGCAGAACTCCCCACACACCCTTTGCCTCTCTGAAGCTACACTCTTTTCACCTGTTTAGTTCATTTCAGGAAGGACCTCAGGAAAACTCCATACTGCAGCCTGGGCTAAGTCAACCAAAAACCTTACAAGTTCCTGAGAGCTGGCAACTGCATCTACACAGACAAAACAATCACACAAGTCTTCTTTCTTTAGGATGCCGAGCTAAAAATATAGCCATTTGCATTAATTGCTCAGAATAATTTCTGTCCTAAACTACAGTGTGAATTGTACCCCCTGTTGAACAGATCCAAATTTAGCCATGGAGATTCAATGAGGCTGAGCTTTTCTCTGCCCCTCTTCCCTCTGTGGATTTCAGACACTTCCTTTACCCTGTCCTCACACAGTTGTTTGTGATTAATTTGAAACAGTTCAATTTCCTGCTACTCATAAGCAAACAAAGCACCCTCTCCACCAGCCCTGGGATGTCTGCTTGGCTGACTTTAAATAGATGAGGCTGACCAGATACTGACCACCAGTTCAGCAAAGAATGGGCTGTTGTGCAAAAAAGCCTCATCCCCCAACCAGGGACCCAGAAGGCACGGTGCTGCCATTGCTCATCACAATCCCACTGTCAGCTTTGGAGAGGTGCGTTAGAAGACAAGAAACAAAGTCCTTCATTACATCCAGAAGACCTCATTGTGCAAAAATCCCAGTACAGATGGTGACAAGTGGATAATAATTTGTTACTTATTTACAAGGATTTTAGAATGGGAAAGGCGCACAAGGGAAAAAATGCTTCAGCTCTCCATGTCGGAATCTGGCAAATCCCCGAGCCCAGCTCCTCCTGAAAAGCTCAGTGTGCCAGTGTTTCCTGCAGGTACTACTTCACTGTCGACAGCAAGATGTTCTCAGCAGCAGAATAACAGCTGCACAATAGAAGCAGCAACTGAATGGTTGAACAGCTCTCTATACAGGCATGGTGTGATAAAAACCTGGTGTTCTTTTGTGCTTCACAAAGCCCCTACTTTGCTGACTCCAAGTTCAAATCTCATGGGCTATTAGGAGAAGGAAGACGGACAATGAATTAACATGCATGGTAGAAAAGAATGCATTTTATTCTGGAAACCAAGCCTGTGCTAGGAGCTGTGTTACATCCTAAATACCAAGCCAGAAGCTGCTTTCATGTCAATTAGAAGGTACCTATTTCAGCATGGAGGGATCAAGCACTTAGTCACACTGCAACACAAGCCTGTTCTTCATGATGAGGTGTAAGTGGAGCATTTTTTTCTCACTAGTTGTGCTACCCAGTGGCGGCAAACACAGAAGATATAAAGCTGTCACTAACTGGCGGTCTTGCAGCTTATTTTTTAAAGGTTGGGAAATGTATGATTTTTCCAAGTTCCCAGTCTTTTCAAAGAGTAAATCACAGACAAATAAACAAGAGGTGAGAAATTCCCTTCAGACTGCTGTGTGGAACCCTGTACTATCAGACAGTTAAGCCACTGATAAGTCATTTGAATCTCCCCAGAGGAAGAAGAAGAAAAATTACTAAAGTATCAGAAGACAAAGGCAGAGCAGGACTAGAGTGACTGTTCAAAGTGGCAAGCCAGTTGGCAACTAAAATACCAGGTCTCTGTACTTGCTCTTTTTTGGGGGCATGGGGGTTTCTTTAATGCTTTCCTCCCAACATTCAAAGCTGATTCCTCCAGCCAGGCAGCTATGTCAAGTGAAGAATCATTACTGTATGGGTGGTTCATCAGTAGGTACCAGTACATTAGTTCATCTTTGCTACACCTTCCCAGTCTTCTCTTGAGAATATTTATGACTTTGCTGTGAGACTCAAGCCTGCATGAGGCCTTTGTTTATTCATCTGCAAATCAGTATTGGAATGCAGTACCTGCCTTGCAAGGAAGTTATGAGGCTCCACTAATTCTCATAATGTGCTTCAAAATAACCAAATAAAGGATGCTAGGCAAGTGTATGGTAATGTTACCGTTCCCTGGAAATTCCCTCTTTTCCTAGTTGGCACAATTCTCCATTTTCCCTGCTTAATTTTAATCTCTCTCAGGCCTTGGGCTACAGTTTATTGCTATGTCTCTAAATTGAGGGCAAAAACTATTTGCAAATGAAATTCCACTAGCAAAGTTGAGTCAGTGTCAAGAGTTTTTAGTATACGCTATGGGAATTAGAACAACCTACACTGACAGTAACATAAAAATTCACTCCTGCTGCAAAAGCTTTTTACACAGCTCTCTAAAGACAAGGAAGTGTTTGAAGGTCAGCAATTGGTTTTGTGCCATATGGACCGAAGGCTGAATATCCCTGTGAACACTTGCACAGATTTGAAGGTGGGGGGCAGGTGCAGGGTACAGAGAGGAAACAGCCCAGCAGTAAAGGTAAGCTGGAATTACAGGTTGGTCTTGCTAAAGCAAATTATTAATTAACTAAAATTAGCTTAAGATCCTGAACTTGCTAAAAGAGAAATCAGGAAACGTAGTCCTTCCACATATTAGTCTTTAAAAAAGCAGGTGTCCTGTCTATTTCAAGAAGATTTGCAAGTTCTTAATCAATAAGTCATAAAAGATGGCATACTAAAAATATAGTTGAAGTAACTGCTTAAAAGGAGATTGTCATGGACACAGGAAAGGGTTAACAATTATACACTGACAATGACAGTCCACCCACATAACTTGTCTGGCAGTGCTTAGCACATTATTTTCATTACAAGCTCAAATACTGTAGTAATTCTAGCACACGTGCTGCTGTCTTACCTGAAGCTGGATACCTAGGACAAGAAAAAGCTTCAGTTTCTGTAAAATTTGAAAATGATTGATTTATCCACACAAGAACTCTCCCCCATAGCTGTATCATGCCTTTGTTCGAATGTTTTTTTGCCTTCTGTACCCCCTGTTACTAAATTAGTTTTCTCATTTCAGTCTGTTATTTCTCTCTGCTAGATTAAAAAAAAAAAAATCCCTTCCATCACAAAAAGAGCATTAAAAAATGTGAAGCAGACCCTACCCTGGCAGACTGAAGAAAGCACTTCTGAAGGTTTGGAGACTCTGAAGGACAAAACACAGCCCCTCAGACACTTGTTCACCGACGTGGTGCTCCTTTCAGCAGAACAAAACAAAGTACTTCAAGCTTTGATTTACATATGCATCCTGCTAGTCCCAGCAAAGAATACCACGCTAGCAGTAGTGAAAAGAATGCAGGAGCTATTAGCTGTTTAAATGCTGCCCTACAGCAGAAGTCTACATTAGGTCCCAGTGAAATAAAAGATTCTTACCTAACTGTCACCCAGCGCATTCAGACTCGGCAGCAGTATTTGCTTCAGTGGTGTAACTCCCTATTTCCTCTGCTGTCAGAGTGAAATGAGGTACAACATGTGTTCTACTAGAATTCAAAGGACAGCTAACCTCCACGGTTCTCATTAGAAAGCGTACATTCTTAGCCTTTGCAGTGTTTAGTAACACGGTGTTTTGCTAAGCCAGCTTCAGGGGACTTTCCTGTGGAAGAATAAAAAGTAACAAATACCATGCACATGTACGTGTGTCACACGGTTCAATTCATTTGCTGTTTTCCTCTCTGCCTAGCAAACTGAAAAGCCTGGTTCGCAAATGACGACAAAGAACACCTATGTCCACATATAAAGAAATGGGTTTTTATTTTTTCAAGGTCATGGCATTTCCCACATTAAGGAACTTTCAGAATACCTTTTTTCCTAAATTCCACTCTCTTCTTAAAAAGTTCCGTTATCCACTTACAAGGCTTCCTTCTCAAGACCTTCTGCACTCATATTTGCTGACTCTGCTTCTGATGAATTATCGAAATGTTAAAACAAGCTGGTAAGTCTGAGCATTTTGACTTGAGATCTGTTTAAACCTACGTGGCATTTTTGTTTACTTGAAGATTATAAAAAGTTGGGCAGATGAAACAAGGGGGAAAGCATATGCCTTCACCTTTTAACAAAACGTCCTTTCGAAGCCAGTGCAGGCGATGACAGGTTTGAATAGATGCCAGCTGCAATTGGCGCAACTTTAAAGAGTACCAGAGGGTGTGCTCTTTATTTTTTTCTGGCCAGACCTGAGCAACTGTTGCTCGGATACACTCCTTGTTAATATACTGAAACAACCCCATCACTAGAGATTCCAGATAGAATGCTCCTGGGATCCACTTGCAAGATGAATTTGGCACATGAAAGGTGATCTATCTCTTTACGTTTTTCTCATCATTCATTTCTCTTTCCTTTTAGACAAGTGTTTTGAATCAATGGATTACTTCCGTCTCTGCTTTCACCTTTGTCCATCATTAAAATCAACAGAACCAAACAGCAAGCTATGTACAACCCAGAGTCAAAATAAAAATGCTTTAAACTACTACAGGGTTTCCAAACTGGGAAGTGGTATATACTGCTCAACATTCACCCCACATGTGCAGTTCTACATATTCTGAATTTCATCTTAAGGGAAAGAAAGCAGCCTTGATCTGGATGCAGACGAGAAGAGATAGAGCTGCACAAGGGGCAGCTCTGGATATTACTAGTTTCAAGGGCTGAGAGCACAGACCACTTTGACGAAGAGGAATGAAAGGCACCTCAACTGTTTCATCCCCAGATAAATACGTGCATGCTCAGAACAGTGTAGCAAGGACCTAGAACAAAATCATGGTTAGTTTTTCCACTGGTCTCACAAGACAAAGTATTTCTCTCTTCCTGTGAGGCACACACTGACCGCAACACCAACAGGAAAACATCCTTTTCAGATGGATATGTGCTGGTGAATATTTCTGCGTATGTTGTATGTAAAGGTTAATAACCTAAACAAAGCAAGTTTTGCAAATAATCACGCAGAAAGGCCTGCAAGTGACTGGTTCATCTGAAACTTACTCCCAAGCACATACTCCAGCTAACACGTTCTATTTCTGCAAAACCAGGCATTATTGAAAATTATTTAACTACCAAAGCAGCTCTGCCAGTCACAATTCTGTCCATATCGGTAGGTTATTTATTGGTCAAAGTACTTCCAAGCATATAGAACAGCGAACACAAGTCTTTCCCTTCAATACAGCATTAGATTTTTGGTTGAGCTAGCAGTAGTTGCCTTCGTCTGGGGAAAAATTAAGAACCAGCTGCAACTGAAACCTCAGTTCAAATCCTGAACCCCACCCACAGTTTCTTCACATTTACATAAAAAATGCTTCATCTCTATGCCAGGCTCACTCTTGACAAAGAAAGTATATTTATTATTACAGCACAGAGATCAGCAAATACAAAGTTGTCTGCTTCTCAGGGAATCTACTGAATCTCAGATGGTTTTCCTCAATGACTGATGGTACAATGCCTCAAAAATCTTGAGGATCAGATCTCCTGTGAGATTGTCAGGTACTGGAAGACAAAAGCAAATAGCAGGCAAAAAGTCAGAAGCTAAGCAAAAGAAAGATGAATACGGAGGAGTAGGCACCACTACAATCAAGATGTGGAGAGAAGCGTATCTGCAATTACAGAGAAGAAAGGAGAAAGGCTTGAAATATGAATCCTTCAGAGGAAGAAAGGATTTGGTCGAACTGCAGTAAAGATTAGGAGCTTGTCAATACTGGGATCCTGAGGAAAGTCAAGACAATTGAAGAAAGATGTGAATTCAAAGTTAATTCTTAAAACGTACTAATCTTCCAAAGCATGCAGAATTAAGATGAGGTAAACCAACTTCAGAGTAAGATCATTCATATGGGGATCAATGATTTTTAATTCAAGCATAGTTGTAGATAACGACTTTTACCTATCTATGTCCTGGAGAACAAGGACATGGTGACATACAGAAAAGAAGATATGAGAAGATAAAATACACAAAGAAAAGCAAAGACCTGAAAAAGCTGGGTTGGCAAAAAAATGGTAAGGCTTTATCCTAGCTGGTAGGATCTCTGACGTCCTCACTTATACTCAGTTTCTCCAAAACCCTTATATATTGCTGATAGGTTGTGAAAGTCTATTCTGCAGGTTCAGCAAGAGACTACATCCTAGAAGGTTCCTGTAGATGTTATGAAAATCACATAACCTGCTGTGGCTAATCAGCTGGATATCCTGTGCATTACTACAGGAAATAATGAAAGCAGCAAAGACATTTCAAGTAAGAGCACAGGATATTTCACCTCCCTTGTTCCTGTTATTTAAAATTTTAGCTGAGGCAGTAAGACTTCAGGACTTCAACATGCATCAGACTGCTTCTTCACAGACTAAACCACTTCCTACTTCAATCCTGCCAGCAGTGGTTTGCAAGTTCCCCTAATTCCTTTCCAGCTACCCATATGACATCTGCACACACAAGGTGCTGGCTTTCCTTGCTCCCTTCAGACAAAAGCTTTTTGAGACTTTTTTTTAAACTATGAACTGTGAGAGCTCACTGAACAAACAAAAGTACGTTTTCTGAAGTAACTGTTGCTGAATTCTCTGATATGTTTTAAGCTATTACAAACAACTGCCTGATATAGGGCAGCTCTTAGTTTCCAGCCAGTCTCTGCTTACTCAAGTTGTGCCACGGCAGGTCTAGGCTGGATGTTAGGAGGAAGTTCTTGCCAGAAAGAGTGATTGGCATTGGAATAGGCTGCCCAGGGAGGTGGTGGAGTTGCTATCCCTGGAGGTGTTCAAGAAAAGCCTGGATGAGGCACTTAGTGACATGGTCCAGTTGATTGGACAGGGTGGGGTGCTAGGTTGGACTGGATGATCTTGGAGGTCTCTTCCAATGTGGCTGATTCTATGATTCTATGATTCCAACACAGGTCCAGTCCTATCAAATGAGATTTCAGTCCTGTGAAGTGCAGGTGTTGTATTCCACAAGGCAGGCAAAAATCCTGAGGTCTACTGTAATTAGTTTTCAGATTAAGCCTGGCAGTTCTGTATGTTTCATGTGCAATAAGTAACAAAAATTTAAGTGTTCTAAAATTAAATGTAAAAAGCCCAAAGCATGGAAATATTTTTTATCCTTTCTCGTTTCACAATATAAAGTTATTTCTGCTTTTGAACTGCAAACTTGAAGAACACTTTTTTTGGCTGTCTCGTAGGATTAGTTTTTTTGGTTCAGAGCCTTTCAGTGGCTCTGAGGGTGAAATGGACACAGATCTCTGCAGCCGTGCTGCAACACGACCTTTTCAGAAAGTGAATTGTCTGATGTTGGCACAGAGCTGCCAGGTTATGTCCTCAACTATTGCTTCCCAAAGCACCACTGCGTGTAAAGCAAAGAAGGGAAAGAAGCCGTGAATAATGTGTCTTTGCATCCTACCAATTTCCAGGAATAGTACGACCAGCCCCTGGCTGTGACACAGTTTTCACACACCTCTCCCCAGCACATCCCCAAGACAGGCTTTTGTAACTGAGGGCTGCTCATCATGCCACGTGAAGGATTCCCACAGGTTTCTGCCACTCTCAGGGATCTTACAAGCTGTTAAAGGCAATGGGAACTTTCTTCTGTAGAGTATGCAGTCAGGTCTATAGCTTCCTCCCCCACCTCCTTTCAAACCTGAAAATTACAGTATTGTTACTTCTTTAGAGCAAGGCGTTTCAAAGAGCTGCAAATTAGCTATGTGAGGCTGAGTTGAACAATACCTCCTAACCACTGTGAATTCAGTAGGAAATTAATTCCCACTAAGTGACTATTTAAAAAATGTTTGTACACTACAGTGACTGACTGAAAATACAGTTTCTACATGAACTGAAGAAGTGTTTTTGTTTAAGTAACTATCAAATATTTGGTCTTTCTGTAAGGAAGAGAGGTACTGCTTAGCATCAGTTTAACGTTATCTACTTTACCTGAAGGCCATATCCTGTTTTGGAAAGTGGGTGGAAAACCTTAATATTCCCTAACATCCATAAGCCTGATTCAGTTATGAATCAGAAAATACTACAGTTTAGTATTTTTATATTCCTTTCTATGCAGAAATACTCAAGTAAATGGTTCATTTCCTGCATTTATTCTATAGGAACAATAAGCATTACTTTGTGCAAGCTTCACAGATACCAATAAGGTAAAACTACAAAGAGCTCATATCAAACAAGGGAGTGAGTTTATTGTAAGACTCAGAGAAGCAGAGTTTATTCATTTTCACAGAGGCCAGTTCTCATAAAGCCACAGGGCTTTTGAATGAAATCACCAAGCACCAATTGGTAAACCACCACACACTGCGCCATGTTAATGCTCCTCCTGTTTCTACAATCCAGTGCCTGCACACAAGAGGTTAAAAATGCAGTTCTTTGTCAGTTTGCTCTACAGAACACCTGGGTGGTGCAGGCACAGGGCTGCTGTAAATCCACTCACGAGTCAGTGAATGCACTTGCATCAAATTTACTAGACCAATTCCCAGCTCTTTAGAAGCTTTCTTTTTAATAGGGTCATTGCTAGACGTGATGGTGACTGTGGAACTACCCCTCGCCCTATTCAGAGCTACTTTTCACTTTGGATGTTTTTCTCTCAGTCAGCCCTGATTCAGTATCTTTGCTTCCTACTTTCACATAGAATAGGATTGAAAATCACATACAAATTCTAAAAAAAGAGCCTTTAAAAAAAAAAAAAAGCTTCACTGCAGATGATAGTTCTATGTGACACTTAAGATTACTGATGGCAGCCTAAATTTCTTGTATAAAGTTCAAGATTCTAACTGCAGTGTCAATGATCTTCATATTCTCCACAAGTTGTAAAAAACTATTTACTGAGTTACACTCTTCACAATTTCCCTCACGTGCTATCCTAGCACTCCTGAATTTTCAGTCACTCTTGGTTTCCTCCCAGAAATACACACTCTCCTCTCTAAAGAACACACAGAACTTGAGATACTTTTTACTTTTTTTGTTTTGCATTTTCATATGAAAAGTGGATGTAGACATATGCTTACATTTTTCAATCGTTTGCTTGCACTGGACTCTATAGTGACCTTGATAAAAGCACAGATCTGTGGCCTGCCCTTCAGAGGTATGCTGTACCTTCCAGTGCCAGAGACTGCTCTAGGAAGTCCTGAATATTCAGCAGTTCTGAAAGTCATGGCACCTCCCTTAAGCCTCCACAAATGCAAATGAAACTAAACAATAAGAGCAAACCCTTGGAGAAAATGGAACATTAAAAAACTCTATTTACTTACACGGGAAAAATTTCCAAATGCATTTCCAGTAAAACATTCCCTTTAGCATTGACCTTTATTATTAAGCAAAATAATAAAACTGATTGTTCCTTTAGTATTTTCACTAAAGCTACAGAGTAGACAGTTAATATTACACTTCTTCATGACTCTATATAGAAAATACCATTTGAAAAATCATCTTGATGATATATTTAGTGGTCAGCACCAAGTCATGATCACTGAAGGGGTAAGAATGAAAAAAGCTCTGCCTACGGTGCTTTTCCTGCACATCCAACTTTCCCAGTAAATCCTGTGCATAGGTCTCTGATAACTAATTCACTTTTCTCTTCTACATAATCATATGAAGCGAAGTTGTTTATCTGCATGTGCATTTCACTTTACAATGTTTAGATCCATTCTCATATATATTAAGTATCAATGAACTACCAAGAAATAAAGATGTCATTCTATATAACATATATATATCTTTCAACTTCTTTCATCTGAACACAAATTTTAATGTCTACAGATTTTCATAATGTCTCTTAATACAAGCTGTTCCTGATGACAATTTCTGAACTTGCAATGTTCTCATACAGAAGGCAAAAACATAAGCAGCACCAGTTTCCATTTAAGGACTGCAACTGATATGAACATCTAGCCTGACGGCAGCAGCCATACATTCATCAACACTTACAAAGGTTGCCAAAAGTTTACAAAGAGAACTACTCTCTCAGGTATTACTTGCTACCAGTAACCCTGCAGTCCTCTAATTCTTGGTCTTGAAATTAGCACTATGAAGTAACTGTGGGAAGTTACAAATCATTCTGCTGTATGAAAAGCCTGTGAAAATTACTGTGTCATGAAGATGGCACATGGTTATCTCAGATTCCCCAGAAGTTTGCATATAAACTCTTCTGCTGAACAGCAGACCAAACCACACACCTGAAACCCTCCACACCTTCAGAAAACTGGGATGGACATACTGGCCATTACAACCAGAATTCCACCTACTCCAGTATTTCATCTTTAGCAGCCGTCATGGACAAACTTCCACCACAGAATCACAGAAAGGGCTGGTTTGGGAGGGACCTTAAAGATCACTTAGTTCGACTCCTTCCACTAGACTGGGCTGCTCAAGAGCCTGTCCAATCTGACTCTAACACTTTCAGGGAGGGGGTGACAAACACAGCTTCCCTGGGAAACCTGCTCCAGTGACTCACCACCCTCACTATAAAGAATTTCTTCCTAGTATCCAGTCTAAATCTATCCTCTTCCAGTTTAAAGTCATCCCCCCCTCGACCTATCACTAAAAGCCCTTGTAAAGTCTCTTCCCAGCTTTCTTGTAGGTCTCCTTTACGTACTGAAAGGCTGCTGTAAGGTCTCACCAGAGCCTTCTCCAGGTTAAACAGACCTAACTCACAGCCTGTCCACAAGAGCCATGACCACAAGAAATACTACTGAATGCTTTTAACATTTCACATACTCAAACTCTGTGGCTTTGTACCATTTTTCACATATTTTTGTGATTATCCAACCTTAGTGCTTTAGCTATCTAGCACCTATCTACAGAAGTGGATAGAGATGGGAAAGAAAAACAAACAAACAAACAATTTAAAAATTATGAAGCTCAGAAAGACCCAGTCTAGATTTTTTAAATATGCATTAATGCTTCACATTCTGACACCTATGTAAGTCACTAGGAGGCAAGTAGCGCATTTCTCCTTGGAGATATGGAAATCCTGCAGAGCACTGATGATAGGGAGCAATGAGTGAACAGATAGAAATCACCTGGGGGCCCAGCCATCTGCTTCTCACTCTACCAGATCAGAGGATCTCAGCTTTAAACCTATTTCCTACCTCAGCAAAAAGATGTGCTTTACCCACTGGCAAATGTACATCTAGATAGGACACTTCTCATTTGTTGATTAAAACAGCAATTCTCCTAACCAGGCTGAGTTGTGTTTGGTGGTTGCTTTTGTTTTTTTGTTTTGTTGATTGTTGTTGTTGTTGTTTTTTTTTGCTTTAAGAAAATGGCAACTGTTCAAAGCTGTTCAAGAAGGTTGAAACAGTTAAAGCAATCTTGACAGAGAATCAGGAAGCAAAGTGCAAGTTAGGTGGTCAAAAGTGTGTAATAAATACTATTTAACCTCTGACTGTCATTCATCACAATGTCACCAAGCATGTGTGATATACACAGAAATCCTAATAAATTTCACAAAAAGGCTTTTCCCACATGGCTTTTTCTGCTTCCAAATTGTTTAGGTTGGTCTGTGTTAAGCTTTACTCTTTTTTTTTTTTTTTAATGTATTGCATTATTTGGCTTTAAAGGAACAAAACACTATTTCACAAACTTTATTTCAGTGTTGATAAAGCATAGTACAAACTCAGCATTTGCTTACCAAATCTCTTCCCTCAAGACCACCCTGAAACTCTAAACAAGTCAAAAGGACCATACTGAGAATAAATATCAAAGACATTGCCAACTTTATCTTTCTATTTAATTAGCAGAAAAGCTCATTAGCAGAGGAGTTGTATAGGAGAGTATGCCTGAAGCCTTTGCTCACATCAAGTAGGTTGCAGTCACACATGCAGAAGGCTGCCCAGTGCTGGCAGCAACAGCAGTAGATGGCAGAACTGGGGACAGGAAAGTCTGTCCATTAATGAAGACAAACGCTGCAGCACACCTTGCTATAAAGTGAAATTTGGCATCTTCAGTGGGAAGGCAAGAAATGGATTTGATATCACTGAGCACCAATGGCAGAGCACATCCTCGCTCCATTTACCAGGTATGTTTTCTGTGCGAGGGAGGAGCAGCAAGTGAGAAAGACAGCTCACTTCCTCAGCATCCCAGCGCTGACCTGTCCCACAGACCACTGCACCTTGAACAAACAAACACAGACATGGCTGGTAAACACCACCATCAGAAAACATACGTGATGATATATGTGTGGGTGGGAGGGGGCAAGTGTGCATGCCCAGTACGCATGACGTGAAGGGTGCAATTCACAAAGCAGCCATGGCAGTCTGTTTCTGGGTTCAAACAGCCTGCCACTAAGCAGCACTGTTTATAACTTAGATTTTAGCACGTGTTCAGCATGCAGTAACTAATACTCACAAAGTGCTCCAGGATCTGAAAAGACTATTTGAACTAAAGGCAGTTCACTGTAGCCTCTCCAAGCAGAAGCGTGTCCACCTAATTAGTGTTGGGACATTGTCAAGCATATCTTAGCTTAGAATGAAAATAAAACCTTCATTTACAATAATTTCAGGATTTAACTCTCTTTCTACTACGAATAAAATCTGGGGGACTTGAGGAGTCCCAGCTGTTACTAATCAAAATTATTTAAGAGACTAATGTGAAACAGCATGTTTGCGAAAGTTCACAATCACAGCAGAATTAAATCACTTTTACAGAGCATTTATTTGAAAAGTTCTGTACACAAACTTTGAATATGGCAGAGAACATTTCCTTTGCAGTTTAGGTTTGATTTCACCCCTGGAAACCGCTACAAAATTTCTGCTCGCTTGCAGCAGGGTTCTTTATTTACACTCAGTCTTAGTTTTAAGGTCTGTGACAAACGCCAGATTGCTCACGTTCATCACGACGCATGCAGAGCCACCACACACACTGCCCCGCCTCCTGGTACTCCCAGTCCAGCACTCTGCACTCTTGGCTCATCCTGCAGCAGCCGGCTCAGCAGGCTTTTCCTCTGCGGACATCCAGGTCCAGAGCTGGAAAAGGGGCTTTGAGTTTCACATGCCTCCTGGCACATCAGCAGCTACACCACCGGCATGACAATCACTTCTAAAACGATGATCCTTGTGCTGATCGCTACCCTTCCCCTACTACAAAGTAGTCACTTCCTGCACAGACAAGGTCTGCTCATCTTAGCAAGATGGAGGCCTCCTGGCTCCAGTGTCCAGCTTTTCCTTTTCCCCTTGCCACAGACAGAACCTCTCTCTTAAAAAACATGGGTTGGCTTTTTTTTTTTTTTTAATATATAATATATATAGTTTTTTTTTTAGGGATTATAACCACTGTGTTGAGCTAGACTTTTGTGTCTCTGCTGTGACTGCTGACAATTTTCCTAAACAGTGCCAGGTGCAGAGATTTTTTTCTAAAGGAACTTTTACTAGTTCAGTGGAAACTGGCCAAAAGCCATGAACTTGTTCCAGACAGCTGACCAGCCAGCTGCAAAGGGTAATGCCAATGCCCTTCCCTCATGGCTGCAAACATATCAACTCACCATTGGCCTGAACACAAGAAGATCATACAGACAATTAGCAGTTTCCTTAAAACACACAGATTGTGAAGCCCCTTTCCACCTCTTTACACAAGATTTATTACAACAGAATTGCTCACTGTACTTCTCTTCAGTGGCCCTTCTCTCTGCATTGCTATGTGTCAATCTCTCTTACCCTCGGGAAAAAAAAGTTTCCAAGCCAATCACTTGAGATGCTCAGCAATGATGAAAAACCTTCTTCTTTACCCTACCAATAGCTTGTCACAGAAGTTGAAGGAGTCTTGTGAGATTTCCATGGGCAAGGAGGAAGGTGTGGGGATGGAGGAGAGTCCCATCTGGGCTTTTTCCTCCCCCATCTACCAAATTTTGTATGAAGGGTAAAGAAATCAGGCAGAGAGATAAACAATGTCACTTCCATCTCCTGTATGCCATCTGTTTTTTCCCCTCCAAGCTTCCTATATACTTTAGACAGTGACAGCTCATCAGAAAGGAATCATCCCATAGCATACTGCCAGTTTGTAAAGTAGAGAGTACAATGGAATAAAGCACTCTCCTCCCATACCTCAGCATTTCAGCTAACCCTCTGTACCAGTACAGATACATACCTATAATGATTCCCTTTATCCTCCTGTTTCTAGAAACCGTTTATCCATCAGCCTTGACATTACAGCTACTATCCTTGCTCCCTTATAACCATTTATTCCTTTTAAGTCACTCTATGTATCTGTGCTTGTCCCAACACTCGTGGGAGTAACTGAGATCCACCAAAACCAGTATGGTACCATAGCTATATCTGCTCATAGTTTCAAGGTTTCTGGGTTTCTTGTTGACTACTCAGTCATGACATTATCTTTTCAAAGACAGTACTTTTAAAAGATTACACACATTAGAAGCACTGACATGCCACCATATAACTGACTTCAACTTAACTGCTGACCATTTACTAAACCCATCTTTCTCTTCATTAAAGTATTCTGAGTGAAGCTTTAGCCAAAAAAATCCTGTCAAGATAAAGTGGTATCTCAGCCTGGACTATCTTAGTGGTTTTACTATGGGGAAAAAAAAAAAAAAAATATATATATATATGTATCTGCAGATTATTCACAGCTTTCTTGCAAATCTCTCTTACAAGCTCACCTAGCAGGCAGTAACCTGACACACAAATATTTTCCAGTAATGTTTTCCAAACGTTATTAACACTTCAAAGACATCACAGTTATCAAAGTAGATGAAATTTTTATTAGTTATTCTCTTTCAGTGTATCCTAAGCAGGAAAACACATCTTCCCATCTTTTGCCTGCTTGCTTAACACTGAAAATATGCATTAGTATTAAGTACTAGATTCAAGAACAGGTTTCATTTAAGCTGATAAAAAGTGAGGATTTTCCCTGCACTTAAGGGAAATATCTTATCCTTAATTTTCCATGTAGTCTTGCAAGTTTCAGAAAAATGCTTAGTCTTATATCTCACACTGTAACTTAAAATCAACATGGAATGTAAAGCAGATTTCCTAGCGTTTTCTACAACAGAGACATGGCCAAGATAGTGTAGCTGTTACACACTTATTGAAGTCAAAGAAAATACTGCATATGTGTCTGGATTACAAGTTCCACCACAGAAGTGTAACATAGTATTTCACAGAATTTCCCACCTATTTCTTAAAAGACAACCAGTCTAGTTAGTATGAGCTGCCTTGTCACTCAGTGGCATCATAGAATCATAGAACAGTTTAGGTTGGAAGAGACCTCAAGGATCATCCAGCTCCAACCCCCTGCCATAAGCAGGGACACCTCCCACTAGAGCAGGTTGCTCAAGGCCTCATCCAGCCTGGCCTTAAACGCCTCCAGGGAGGAAGCATCCACAACCTCCCTGGGCAACCTGTTCCAGTGTCTTACCACCCTCACTGTAAAGAACTTCCTCCTAACATCCAGTCGAAATCTCTCCTCTTCCAGTTTAAAACTATTACCCCTCGTCCTGACACTACTGGACCTTGTAAACAGTCCCTCCACAGTCTTCCTGGAGGTTTGCTTCAGATACTGGAAAGCCACTCTAA
>WAAF01002834.1:0-82557 GCA_013400475.1 Tricholaema leucomelas | reverse complement strand
TAGTTTCCAGGGTCATCCTTTTTCCCTTTCTTGAAGATGGGTGTTATGTTCGCCCTTTTCCAGTCAGCAGGAACTTCACCAGTCTGCCATGACCTTTCAAACACAATGGACAGTGGTTTAGCAACTTCATCTGCCACTTCCTTCAGGACCTGTGGGTGGATCTCGTCAGGCCCCATGGATTTCTGCACATTCAAATTCCTTAGGTGCTCACAAACTTGATCTTCAATTACAGTGGGCAGAGCTTCCTTCTGCCAGGCCTTATTTTTGTGTATTGCAGAAATCACCTTTACTTGTCTGAATTTGGCAAGACCTTAGCTGGGGCTGGCAAGATGTCTACATATCCATGGCTATTGCATATTTATTTGCAGATGAATTCCTGTGCATCACCAATGCATTTCTAGTGCATCACCTTTATGATGTACTCAAGAAGAGAAAGTTTGGTGTCTTTCGTATTTCTTTCGCCATGTCTGATTTATTTATGTATGTGAGTTGTGTCTACATCTCTAGACATTTTAGCTGTGACACAATTTAAACACACAACTCACTTTTTTTTTAAAGTGAGACCTGATCAGCTGACACTGAAGAAACAGAGTTCTCTTCCTTGTGAGTGTATCACCTTTCTTTTACACAATAGCAGATTTCTAATCAAGTCTCTGCCTAAAACCACCTACAGGCTTGCAGATACAAGACTGAGGTGTGCATTGAGTGGAGGGCAAAGGTGTGAAGCGGGGTCGGAAGCAGGCATCTATTCATTAAGCAGTATCAGGATGCAAATAACAAATATACCACCGTTTTCCACAGATGGCAGACCCTGGGAGACAAATTTAAAGCCACACGTGAAGTCAAGAGCCCTAAAATCAGCATGTGAGCACTGGTCTCTTGATCAGCCAGCTGAGCCTTTCTGCTAGTTTCTCAGCCTGTGCAGACCTGGAAGGTGTTAGGTGATGGGCTGGATTCGACGATTTTGAAGGTCTTTTCCAACCTGATTGATTCTGTGATTTCAAGAGTACAAGAGGAGTGAGAGCAGAGTTATTCTGAAACATAAAAAACTCTCTTTGTGGGGATCTTGATTTGAAGTAAACAATCCTCAAACATGCTAACCCCTGTAAGTTCTTTTTGATAAGACTGGAGCAGTTGGACTTGTATCACAAAAGTAACTCTTAGATGACTAAAAGAACTGCTTACAGAATCTATATTTCACTTATTCCATATCTGTAATGACTGTTGATAAGAAAACGAAGCAGGACATGAATGAAATGATTTAGAAGAAGCATTGAGTTCACATGGGACTGACCTAAGGCAAAATCCACATCCAAATACACACTACTTAAGTTAAACAAAACCATTTGAAAATTGAAAAATAAAATACCCTTAGATTTGTGGGTCAAATCTGGGCTGCCTTCTGAGTCACTTCTAAACAAAGGAATTACTGGAATTACTATTTCTTTATTCTTCTAAACACTGGGGCAATAAACAGCTGTTGCAGTCTATGAATCTGCATATCACAAAAAACTTTATATAATTCTAAATTCTGGGGGCTTTTAAAAAATACAAGAATATTTAAATGTTCTTTTGAGTTACAGAAAATGTACTTAAAATAAGCAAGAACAAATGCTAGAACTACTGCCATAGACTATTTAACAGCTTAAAGCAACTTCTACCCTACTATTTGAACAGGGCAATGAAAATAATACTCTTTAATGGACACGGAGTTGTTAGGATTGGAAGTGACCTCAAAAATCATCCAGTTCCGAACCCCCTGCCACGGGCAGTGATACCTCACACTAGATTAGGTTGCTCAGAGCTCCATCAGCATGGCCTTAAAAACCTCCAGGGATGGGGCTTCCACCACCTCCCTGAGTAACCAGTGTCTCACCACCCTCATGGTGAAGAACTTCTTCCTTACATCCAATCTGAATCTACCCACTTCTAGTTCTGCTCCATTTCCCCTAGTCCTACCACTAACCAACATCCTACAATGTCCCTCACCAGCTTTCTTGTAGGCCTCCTTAAGATACTGGAAGGCCACAACAAGGCCATCTCAAAGCCGCCTCCTTTCTAGACTAACACAGAATCTCTGCCTTTTCTCTAAAATATCCAACTCATTTGCCTTAATTTCATCTGTGCTTTTAGTCTCCCCTTCCTGTGATTATTGATGAACTAAGCAGCAACATCACAGGAGCTCAAAATAGACCAAGCAAATGTTAACCTGGGACACCATTCTGCTAATACCCACAGCCATTGTTCCTGCTCAGTGCAAACTGTATTATTTTGTGTCCAACTGGTTGCACTTGCATAGTTTGATTCTCTTATCTATCCTGCAGGGCTGAGCAAAATGGTGCAGCCATTGAAACTAAACATAAATTTATTTTCTGTAAAAGCGGGGCTGAGACATGAAAGCTGTGAAAGCATCTTGTTAGCAATTCCTTGTGTAGGCAGAGTGTCTCACTTTAATCATATGCATTACGGCCTTCACCCGTCGCTGCAAATTCACTCCTAGAGCTTTTCTGCACATCAGTTTGGCTAACCCACTTTTTAAAGTCTCTGTTTAAGAAAGCTGAAAATTATATTACTTCTTATACTGCAACCAGCAAGAAAACACATACACAGACAAAATCAGTGCCTCTGAGGAGCATGGCTTGTGTCCATCACTTCTAGGTTTTGTTCTCTGTTCCACCACTCTCGTTATCATCTGGATGCCTGAAGGGTCTGCACTGAGATTCTGGAACACAAGAGGGCAGGCTACGTGCAAACGAAAACGCACAGGGTACTTCCCTTCGTTTTCACAACTTGAATAGCCTGTCAGAGAACCTGAGAAGCATTTCTCAGGTTTACGATTTAAAACAAACAAACAAAAAGCAACCAGGCTCTTCTACTGCTTTACTAGACAGCCTACTATAGTAACAGATTAACTCCTGCATTTAGAAACTGTGTCAAAAGGCGGAAGGTCTTTTTCTCTTGAAATTTTCAGCAATTTCTAAAACCAGTATGTAATAACAAGAAAAGTTAACCTGTCCTCTTTCCAGGATTTCATATGCAATCTAAAGAAAATGCAGTGGATTTCCTCTTGGTATGTTCCATCCATTGAAATCTTTAAGGCCCTCCCCCTCCACCCCCCACCCCCAAATGTATTTTGGTAAATGTGTTGTGTTTGTTCTTATGCAACCATGTTTTTTAAATGGGGGTAGTTGTTGAAGCAGGCTGTCATATGATAGTCGTCTGGAAGTAGGCAACACAGCTGCAAAGTAGCACCCCAGCCCCCCTACTAACGCATTCCCTGCCGGTTTACTGTTCAAAAATTTCCAGTACTAGGCTCTCTGAAGATGAAATATCAATTCAATGCCTTTACAGTACAATGCCTGATATTGTTTATGAGTTAATATCCTCCAGAATTTTCACATCTCAGCAATTAGTAGTCTACCGAAGTCAGCAAGGTTTATGTCACTAATATAACTGAGTCAGAGGTTATCTTTACTAGACAAATCTCGTCTGGTGAAATAAATATGGACATGCAATCTAAAGCAAAAACTTTGCCCTCATTTTTCTGTTTGATGTTAGCAGATCAAAAAGTTAGATCCTGCTAACCCATATTTTTGTGCCTCAGCCTAGCCCCTCTGCACTTATCTACATGAGCAGTGTAATTGATTCTAATGACATATTCACATATTCTAAGGCAACTAATTTGAACACAGCTTTGCAGCTGGGAATCCAGGTATTGGATCTTTGGAGCCTGGCACAAAGGAGATCAGGATTAGGCCTTCTTAAAAAACAATGGTGTAAGCATCTGTATAGGTGCTGCAGGCTTTTAAGAGCTTTTAAGTTTTTTAAAGTTCTTTCACATTTCAAACTAAACCAGATTAATGGTCATTTATTTTAAAAAGTCTGCAGAACTGATTTGCTGTTCCAAGTAAACTAATGCAAGCACTCTTTCAGACCCTTTCTCCTGGTTCTTACAGACCTCTTCCACCCTTCTGCAGCACATCACTTGCTTTTAGTAATACAGACAGGAAAGACATTGCTGAATTATCTCTCTCATTTGAGATAGGTGCTATTTGGGTTTGGGTTTTGTTCGTTTGTTGGGTTTTTTTGCATATGATGCTACTTCCAAGATTTCACCTACACATGAGAGACTTTATGACAGACACTGATGAACACAAACAATTGGTCAGAAATGTAAGTGGCACACTGAAATGGAATTAGAATATGTACGGCACAGAACTTAACTCTATTCTACACTTTGTGGTTTACTTTTGAAGTTTTTCTCTAATAGATAGTTTAACACATGTATGTGATGCTCAAGGAAAGTGTTCTGACAAACCAAAACTGCATTATTCTCCCAGTCAGCCAGTCATCGGTCTTCATCTCACACCTTTAGGTAATTAGTTCCACAATGGCTAAATCTGCCTTTTGGACTATATATGCTATTGAGCAAGAACAGGACCATTATCTTTGGTCTGGTGCTGTCAGCAGTGATTTGTTTTTGTGCGGTTTGGTTTTGGTGTTTTGTTTTGTTTTTAAATCTTGGGAAAGGAAGTGATCTGGCAGTATCTCTAGGTTTTATGCTTAGAACAGGATAAAGCAAAAAAGACGACACCACCCTAATATACACGTCTCGTGACGGAATTAATCAGTGTATCTGAACATGCTGAACTTTCCCACAACAGAATTAAAAGGAAACACCTTGCGGATAATAATGAAAAAGTGTAGTAACTCATGCAACTGGACCTTCCTCTTCCCATAACACCTCTTTAAGTATTCAGTTCTTAATTTCTTTTTAAAGAAAAACAAATTCCTGATCAAATTCAAGAATAACTTCTAAGTAAAAAAAAAAGGCATCTCAAAGTATCACAAGAAAGAAGTTAGTCTTCTTAGCTCTTTGTGAAACCTGAAAAGCCTCTCCTCTTTCATTGCTTTCCAAGAACAACCAAAACAATCTGCACAATGTATTTACATAAAATAAGTTGCTGCAACCTCCCTATAACAGGCTACAGCAAATTAAAAAAAAATAACTGTTACCATTTTCATCTAAAATGGTATGGATAAGTAATTTGTAATTGCAAAAGCTATGCATTTGTAATTAGTAAGTACAAATAATTCATAAGTGAAATGACTTGAACATTATTAGAAGTTTATACACACAGCACCCAATTTCATAAAGAAAACTAATCTGAAAAGCTGATATTAATATATGATGGCCTTCTTTCATCAGAGAGCTATGATGAAAAAGCCAGCACTAAAAATACTATGACCTAAAGTTCAAGATTGCAGTTTAAATGGCTGTGATCCTCTCTATATAATAAAAAAGGGCATTTTGAGTCAAACATCAGTTTGCACTGAGCCACGCTTATGGTGTGAACTCAAGAAAGATAATCCCACGGGACTCAGCTTCTGCTTTGCCATCAGGCGACAAACACTGGGCTGTACCCTGCATACAGAGCAAGCAGCAGAAAAGGAGCTCCTGATGGCACAAAGGCATCCCATTCTATCTCTTCCCTTTGCCCTGGTGTTTTGGTACAGGATGCAGTAGTATCCGGCTGGCTCACGCTGACTGCAACCACAGCATTTCCCGCACAGACCCAGGCACAGGGGCCAGGGCTCTGGCCAACCCTCTGTCTCTCCTTGCCATGCAGCTGCTTCAAAGCACCAGTGGGCAGGGATGTACTCTGCCTACACCCGGGACCAGCTGCAAGCACCAGGGAAGTCTGAGAAAGAACGGGGGATGACCTTCTTCTCTTTCAGATCCCTTTGTGAGCAAGCACTCCAAGCCAGCCTTTAGCCTTAGAAGAATATTTAAGCAGTAAGATGATATTCAACACATGCAAAATTTGCAAAGGAAACAGTGTAACATTGCTAGAAAGACACAAATATAACAATTACTTTCCCAGAATTTATTAATTTTTTTTCCTTGACAATATTAGTACATTTAATGCTAAAATTAAGTTACTTGTGGATGCAGAACTTTTATGATCAACCATAAATTAACTATACTGTATTATAAATGCAGTAAAGGCTTGTTGCTGAGGTGCTCAGTAAGAAACTCTTCTTTACTCTCCAACAAGAACAGAATTTGGTTTTCTACACTGACAATACATCCACCAATCACTCACTTAATCATTAATTGGTGTTAGAGAAAATACACGTTTATGTTACAGAGCTGCAGAGTGATTCTGTATCTAATCTGAAACTACATGGAGTACAGTAAATTCTAAGAACAAAAACACAACTGAATTTGTACATCTACAGCTCTTGACCTATGATATTTTTCCACTGTAACAACTGCCTTATGCAATCACCAGGTCCCTTCCAAAAGGAACTATAAAATGACCAGAACATGTAATTTTGTTCTGTCATAGCGTCAATCTGCTTGATACAGGCACATTCTGAATTTAACAGGAAAAAGCTGGGATTCATTTAATGCAAAATATGCATATACAACAGAGTAAAAGGCAGACTATAAAACTGAAACAGAGTATAAAGTGGCAAATACAGATTTTCTGTGCATTTACCAGCAAACAAAACTTTGTCATCTTTAAAATTCATGTGGAATTTCCAGACTTCAGTTGGTAGAACTCCTGAGGGTGGATTACAAGAACAGGCACATGTTCACAATCTGCTTGTTGATCTCACTTGAAAAACTGACAACACTGGGAAGTCCCAAACTGATGCTTTAAAACTCATCTCTAAATGCAACCTAACTATCTGAAAGTAAAAAACGTGGCTAATTTTCCTGATTAGTTCCAATTATGCTGAATTCTTTAATCTAAATTGCTCAGCTTTTAACAAGATTCTTTGCTTGATGTGAATATTCAAAACACTTATTGTTTGGTTTTCTTTTGTGACAGAAGATATGTATCACGTTCATATGTGCAAGAATGAAATTGCTTTATTTGAACTGGAGGGAAGCCACTTAATTCTGGAGATACTGTGATATAAGTGTAAAAGAAATGGGATTTAAATATCTGCTAAAACATGTGCCTTACTCCTGTCCACATAGAAGTAATGAAATTGTATTTCTCAAAAGAAAAACGAGATCATGACTTGCTCAGTAAAAGATATTTGTGCATTATTTTCTGTCAAGCAGAACTCACACACACACAAATCAGCATTACATTGGCAAGTTAGTCTTCCAACTACTTTACCATTTCTCTCATTTTTAAAAATAAATGCTACTTCTGACTACTCACAGCTCCACATTTCTGAAAGTATGTATGTTTTAATGCTGAATTTGTGAAGATATTGAAACACTAAAAATACTGCCAATGCTAGCACTATGTCTGAAAAAAAGTTTATTTCTCCTTTTCTACTTTGTAATTCAAGCTGCTCTGCAGCTAACAGAAGAGTACTTATTGTCATTTTATTAAATTTAAGGTAACAATAAACATTAACTCAGTCTCAAACATGATGTCATGCTGTATGTAGATAGGTTAAAAGAGAGCGTAAAACAAATTACCTGAATTGCTTAGGAAACCCTAAATGCCCTAATTTACTCAACCATTTATCAGCAGAACTAATGAAGGGCCTTTTTTGCTCTTGCAATGGATTAGTTCTCTGAAGTGCACAATTTTACCAGCAAGACAAAACAAAAAGCAAATCTTGGGAGTAAGTATCAGCTGGACGTTCACATAACAAGGCCCAGAGAGACATATGCAGAAGTTTCCTCTTTTAATCCAACTCTAAATAACGTTGGATGCTGTTCTCTGTTCCTCCAGAGCTCTTCTACTGCCAAAATAACTGCAACGCTTGCAAGTCCGAGTATATCTCAAGCCTTTCCCAAGGCACCCCAACACTATCTGAGGCACTGAAACTATGGCAACCGAATAAGCAAGCAGCTTCCATGATTAATAGATGAAGATCCCAGCGACAGTGCCTAGCTAGGCCATAATTCAGGAATGTAGGAGGAATTAGCATAGAATCCATCTCAATCTACCAATAAAAAGTAGATTTCAAAAGGCGCCAACAAAGCAGCAGTTTCTTTCTGCTAAAAAAAAATAAAAATTATTTTAAAGCTACAAACTGTTCAAATTCTCATTAATGTTTCAATGAATGGCTGCATCGAGTGCAAGTAATGGATAAATGTTCATGAACAATGGAGAAGAAACCAACATAGCACATTTCATGTCTGATAATCAAAGTCATACATAAGGATACTCAATACAGAGAACATCTGAGCAAAGCTGAGTAGACAGAGATAAGGAAGTAGAAACAATGTTTATTGTAGTCAGGAATATATTTGGACACAGTTTTTCCCATTGTGCTGGGGATTCATACGAGACAGTACTCTTTCTTGCTGCTGAATTGGAGCACCTGATCATATCTATTATATACTCTACACATTTTCATTACTAGAAGGCCCTGTGAGCCAGTTAGGGTCACTGCAAAGTTGATTAGAGTTAGGAATTCCTTTTTCCTTAAAAATTATCAAACTTCCACTATTATCTCCAGTAAAAATATTAGCATTGTAGTCCTCATCTACTAGATGGTCTCAGACTAAGGTGAAAAGGTATAATAAAAATACAATTCTTTCCATTTTGATAAGCACAAGTTTTAACTTGAAGCAACTGGTCAGAGAGATAACAAAAGCCCGTATCACACAAAGGGTATAACTCTACAGTCAAGGCATGGTTTTAATTGGGGAGGGTAAGGGAGAAGGAGACAAAGACTTCCCATACCGAAGACAGCACCCATGCTGTTGTTGCATGATGTGCTGCAACACTGTGCATCTGGCCACAAAAACTCTTACTTCAGCACTGCATGAATGTCATAGAACTGCATTTCTACCAAACATTTATCGGAAGCAGTTTTGTCAGTAGCTAAAAAAAAAAAAAAGAAACAAATCACCGAAAAAGTGTAATAGGATAGTCCATGACATGTGAATTTCAAGTATCTAGTATAAATACTCAATACAGCAATGCCAATTATTAACTATACTTTTAAAGAAAGGGTCATCAATTAATGTAGTGAATTACCATATGTCTTCACTCTAGAGATACAGCAACTGGCAGTTCTGTTAATAGCTGGTTTATCTACTTTGTTTTGTATCTCTATTTCAGTCACTAATAAAACATTTTAGGGCTTGAGGAAAAATTCCTTTCATAAAAAAAGGACTCTGCTCACATATACTGTAATGCATCCCTTCTTCTGGCTAATAAATAGCTACAGTTCTATACTAGGTAAGGCTTCAAGAGGTTTTGCAGCAAATTACAAGGTAATTCATGTTGGGGTTTTGTTACCCTCTTTCTTTTTTGAAAGGTTTTGTTTTGGTTTTTTATAAACCTTTTTTTTTTAATGAAAATATAGTTGGATCTAAACTTTAGCTTTCAGAAGCCATAAGTCTTACATCCCTATTAATGTTCACCTGCTCTACGAAAGCTGAGAATATTATTATTTTAGAGGGTCAGAACACAGATTTTGCATCCCCTTGCCTATTTCCAGTGGCCCCACTATAAACTATTAATAGCATTTCTAAGTTTGAAGCCACACAAACTGAAAATATTTCTATGCCTGTCTTTCAATGAACCCTTTCTAATACCTCCAAAACAACCTTATGTTGTAGGTGCCTATCTTTTCTTCCCTTAGTTCCTACAGTACGTATAATTCTGAATCCTTTCACATCTTCTAGCTGCTAAAATGGGATAGGCAAACAAGCAGCTTGGGAACTCCAGAAGACATGAGGGACATGCAATATGTATAATTACAGCACAGTAGGTGGCACTCTTCCCTTTAAATCCTAAAAGAGTGCCTTGAAGCTGTGCTGCCATACTTGCCATGTTGTAACCAAGACACAAAGCCATGCACACTTAATGGTCTAACACTATAAAAACGTGAACATTCAGTTATCTCCACGGTCACAGGGGATGGTTTAGTTGTCTCACAAGCAGCAATAAAGACATGTAAAGTCCAGTATGATAGATTTGTATTGAGCTGGGGAAGTCATCTTCTGCTTTCACACATCCTATGCACATCTATGCTGTTCCTTACTGAAGAAATCAATGTGATGGAAAAAAAATAAAAATATTCCTACAGAGACATGTCAGGCTGAGGCCCAAGCACTGCCCTTGATGCTTTCTTTTTCTTTTGAACATTGTTCATGGTTGCTGTATGCTGTTCATCAGCAGCTAGACTCTATGCTACTACTGATTGTATTTAACCACCAAAATAACCTCTATTCATATCTTGTCCACCACAGAGTAATCTTGATAAAAAGAATGAGCAAGAAAGTGCACAAATGGTCATCAATTAAAAAAACTACTGCTTATTCCTCTTATTTTGCTGCTCCCTTGGTAAGACAAAGCTTGTCACAATTTGTCAGACATGACTTGCTCCACAACACCCAGACCTTGGTCTGACTTAACACTGAAGGTCAGTGCAGCATGAATGTACTCTCATAGCTTCAGATCCTCAAAAAGTTTTTTGAACTAGGGTCTAAATATGAAAACAAAAACCCCAATCCCTATTTGAACAATATTTCAGCATCTGCCTTTACTCTTCAACAAACTATTCAGAAAAGCATGGCTTCGCTGGGTGAACAAAGCTTACTTGTATGAATGAGAATGGGTAGGATAAGTGCTGAAGATCTACTTTGTCGGTAAATGAATTGTAGTACAAGGTAAAACACTGTAGCATCTGTGTTGAATTATGATAGTGAAAACTTCTGGTTTAGCATGGTTCAACTTTTCTCAAGCATACGCTGCACCTAATGTAGTTCAACCTTATTTGTCAGAATGTATCCAGTTGTTTTCAACACTGCTACAGTGCATAGGAATCAGGTTCTATACACAAAACGTTTGTTTGTGTAGCGTAACAATGTGTTCTTGCAAACAAGTTGGATGCAAGGCATGTGTTAGCTTAGGTCAATTTAACTCTAAAACATTTTATTTCTCCCCTGCTATAAACCATGTGAACTCCTTTCACATGTATTTATGTATGGCTCTTCAAAACAAGATGACAAATTTCCCCTTCCCTTCACAAAGCATGCACAAGCAAGTTCACAATCACCTACTTCCTTTTTAATGCAAACAGTTTTAGTCTGGATTTATCACAGGTCATTAATTTGATCTCTCTCCTTTTCTTTCTTCTTCTTCTTTTTTTTTTTAATCTCAATGAAGGCAACTCCTCATCCTTAGCCTGACCTACATCATTCTTCAGTCTTTAATAACTCTGCTCCTCTATTTACAAACATACAGAGAGGGTCTACACTAACATTCACTTTTATCTTCAACTAGCTAGAGATGCTAGCTGGTTGTATTTCCCACAGATGTTAGTGTCCAATTATTTTTTGCTTCAAGTACCATGAGTTCAGCTGATAAGGTTGATCTAGCCATTAAGTAAGAATTTACAGTTTTAGTGCTGACTAACTGAGAATACATAGAACATCTGTGACCATATGATTCATCTTCCCTGAAAGTATTCACCCATGCTTCAAGCATCTGATTCCTACTATGTGAAAAGCAAATGTTGTAACTATACTTTATACGGTATTATGTGCTATTTTAAAATTAATTTAGAATTCAGAAACAAACCTGAATTGTGCATCTGCTACTGAACTAAACTTTCATGAAAGCCAGCAATTTTCTCCACTGAAGGGTGGTAGAGAACAGAGATCAGCCTTTCATGCATAGGAAATTGTTCAGCTCAAAGAGAGTTTGTAAATATTCTCTTTGTCTTGCACTTTATGGAAGCTACCATACTAAAAATGGGTTCCTTTTACATAAAACTATATCCTAGACAGTGAAATGCCTTGGCAACCATACTTTTGCAAGAGTGACAAACCTTCCTGATCTTACTAAAGCTACAATTTGCTTTCAACCATGTGTGAGGCAATTCCATTAAGAAAGGTGTTTGCTGGAGTAGACCCAAGTTTCCTTACCATGTACTACCCTAGCCTCACTAAAACCAAACCAACCAACACCTTCCAAAACAAACCAAAACAAAAAACCTCATAAGTTAACCAGAGGAAGATCATTTTGCTTTTCTGGTCTGAAAACAAATGACAGAAGAAGCCCTGAACATGAGAACAGCAGCACAAATCTTACTGAGAGAAATACCATAGACCCCTCAAAACCTCTGTGAGTTTGTGATTAGAAGAGTCTGACTGCTGTACTTTCTCGATCTGATGCCAAAAAGGATTTACCTGCCAAGTAAAGATTACTCGGATGAGAACGGCTCACTGGATACACTCAATGAAAACCAAGAGCAAGTCACTGCACTAATTTTTGTAAAGCAGGGAAATAGTAGCTACTAATATAGTAACCCTTATTTACTATCTTTGAGATTACCTGAATATGATTGGTGGATGATACTAAACACAAGTTAGCAGAATAATAAGCCATCTCAAGGAGAAGTGACAGAAAATGGTTGTAGACATTGAACTTTTCGGTACTTGTAACACCTGCAAGCTGTGTGTGCTCCTTCGGAAAATTAAGCATTCACCTTGCAGAGATAGGAATGAGCGTCTTGCACAATGTACTACGGGGCAGACTACAACCTTCAATTGTGCTATTCTATCAGTTAAACAATTTTCCGACCACAGCAGCTTAGATATGCGCCACACGGGCACTTGGCACAAGCGCACATGTTTACAAACTTTAAAAGCTGCAATTAGCTCGGGAGAGGAAATTTCCCTCTGAAGGATCGGTCACGATTAGAAAGACGGGGCCATCTGCCCAGGAAAACCCCAGCAGTTACCGCCTTGCAGCTGACCCTGGGAAGAGCCAGGCAGGAGAAGCGGCGAGCAGGAGGGCATCTCCGCTCCAGATAACCGCGCTGCAGCTCAGCCCCGCTTCCCCCGCCAGATCCCCACCCGCACCCTCGGGAGCCACCCCCGGGAAACGCCTCCCTCGGGCAGGAAGGAAGGGGCGGTGGGACGGCCGAGCCCTTGCAAGGAGCAGGTACTTTCTCCACGCGTGATGGAACCCAAACTTTTCGCCGCCCTTTACAGTGGCGGGGCAGTGCTGACCTCAAGCCGGCCCTTGAGGCTGGCTAAGGCGCCACCGCCCTCTCTGCGCCTCGGCTTCGCGTCCCCAACGCACCTCTGGCAAAAGCAGAGGGGAAACACTCGCGGGCTCCAGCACACGTGGAGCAGCGACCACGACTCCTAAAGCACCTTTCCCTCAGCCAAGAGCCTTCCTTGCACGTGCAGGCAGGAGTACCTGTGCCTAGGGAGAAATCCTTTCCCTTCTCAGCATCCCGTCCCTACCAGAGCATCAGAGGCACGAAGACGCCCCCGTTCCGGGCCCCCGCCCGGCTTCTCTGCGCCCCGCCGCCAGGCCCAGGGCTCCGCGGCGCCGCGCCGCCCGCCCTCAGCGCCTCAGGGAGGGCTGGCCGAACAGCAACTCCTTTGTGCCGGCCGGCTCTGTTATTCTCCCTTAGAAAAACTTTCTGTTTTCCGCGGATTTCGCCTGTCTCTCCAGGGGCAGGAGGACCGGGGTTCAGGAGCAGCAGGGTGGGGGCGCGGGCGGTAGGGAGCAGGAGCTGGACTGCCCCGCGATTCTCCCGGCTCGACAGGCCCCTCGAAGTGGTCTCGTCTTGCCCGGGCTAGGCGCCGGAGACCAGCCCGCCGGCCTGAGCTCACCATGCAGGGAAAAACCCCCGGCCCAGCCACTGGCCCGCGGGAGAGAGACTGGCGGCGCCCGGCCGAAAGGGGCGGGGAGCAGCCCTGCCAGAGCCACCTTTCTCCCCGGGCTGCGGGAGTGCAGCCGGCAGCCCCCCCTCCTCCGGGGCCGGGCGGAGAGGAAGGTGGCCGCTGTCAGCAAGGAGGGAAGCCCGCGGCCCTAGCCCACGATCGCGAACAAAGCCCGCGTTAGCGCCGGGGGGCTGCGCCGCGAAGTAAGTTTCATCGGTACCTGGCCCTTTTCCCCAAAACGCAATCCCAACCTTGGGGGGGTGTGAATCACAACCCGACCACCCCGCATGGAAGCGCGTAGACCGCGGGGTTACGCCTCTGCATTGAGCGCCCACATTGTCCCCCATAACAAAGACGCCAAAACATCCCCCCCCACCCTCCCAGTTCCTGACCCAGCTTCACACGATGCCGAGCGGCCCTAGGGTGAGCGGGCACCAGCTTCATACTCAACGGCCGCGTCCCGCGGCCGCCCAACTCCCGGCGGCGCCGAGGAGGGCGCGACCCCCTTAATGCTGCCAGCCCGCTGCAAGCGGGGCTCGGGGCTGGGGACTGGCGGGGCGGAGAGGAGCCGCAGCACCGCGCATGCAAACCGTGCCAAGGGACTAAGGAGGAAAACTAACACATCAAGCAGTTCTCTGTGTGTGGTGGTGGTGAAACAAGAACAAAACCCCACAAAAACAAAACCAACGGCAAAAACAAACAACCTCCAACAAACCAACCCAATACAACAACAACAAAAAAACCCCTCAACCAAAGCAAGAAATAAAAAAAACCCCATAAACCCAAAACAACAAAAACCCAAGCCACGAAATGCCTGGAAAGGGGCAACAGCAAAGCGCAATGTGTGCACTTGCAGGCGGCTCTTCCTCTCTTCCCCAGGCGCTGCAAACGCCGTCGAGACAGAGAGCAGCATCCAGGCTTAAACCATACACCATCCTTGCTCCTCCCGAGCTTGCCGGGGCGACCCGGGAGCCTTCCTTTTCAAGCAACCCCAAAACATCAGGTAGGGGATACGGACGGGGAAGTACTGTACCTTTTCGGTGCATGTATCTAGGCAGCTAGAGGACAGAACTAGCTGATGTAGTGTCCCATTTAGTAATCCATTTAAGGGGATCTCTCTGGGAAACTGGAGCCAATCTCTCCTTTGCAATCCTTTGTCATTACTACATGTGTGCTTCCTGGGGGATGGAATATTTAATATTTCTACTTTCTGAATTGCAAATGCAATTTGTTCACTTCCAATGATGGGCGAAAAGAAGGGCACAGGGAATTAAAAAAAAAAAAAGGGGGGGGGGAGAAAAGAAAAAATAGGAAAAAAAAAATGAAGGCGTTATCAACTCCTTTCCAGACTCAAATTCCACTACGGTTCCACTCCAGTAAAGTCCCCTTCAGTCGCGCCTCGGGAGGTAAGTCATTTCGGGGTCTCTTCCTGCTGCCTCTCTACCAAAAGTGCTCCCGGTGTGACGGCTGCTTCAGGAAAACTCCTAGTCTGGAGGCACTCGTCGTGCCACGGCAGGAAGGCGCAGTCGCTCCTCGCCCCGAGCTGCCAGGCATTGGACTGTGCGCGGCAAGGACTCGGGAGCCGCTGTCCCCCGCTGCCTGCCGCTGCCTGCCGCTGCCCTACCGCCCCTCCTCGCCCGCCTCCCGGCCCCTGGGACGCGGCTCCGCCGGCGGAGGCGGAGACAAAGCCTGGACTGAACTCAGGCGGGCGGACGGGCGCGCCCCGCGCCCCGCCTCTCTTCTCGCACCGCGCGCCACGGCGGGCGGGGCACGTGCCTCGGAGGGGGCGGGGCTGCCGGGCGAAGGGTGGGGTCTCGGCGCCTCACAGGGAGGAGGGGGTTGCCGAGTGCCGGGCAGGGGGTATGGCAGACGGAGCTTTGGGTTGCTGCGTGCCGGGGCGGGTGTGTATGTAGTGCCGGGGGGAGTGGTTCGTTCTTCCTTCCAGCGCTCTCTACCGGCGATGCTGCTGACAACGACACCGCCCCTCCGGCGCGGAGCTCATGATGAGCGTTACCGGGCTTATGTCGGGCAGGTGCAAGTGGAATGGACCTGCTGCCACCGGCCTCTGTCCCCGTCCCTGCGCAGCTGCCGTTGCCTCCAGCCATCACGTTTGTTTCCGCGACCGCGGGTCGTGGAAGGGCGGCGGAGGATGCGGAGGGGCCCGCGGGCGGCCAGCGTAGTCTTGACGGCCGCCGGCGGTACGGTTCCAGGCAACCGGCCGTAGCTCCCTGCGGAAGCTGCAGCAGCGGCCGCTGTAGAGTCCGGAGTGGCGACGGGGCCCCGCGCATGCAGCTGCCGGGCAAAGGAGCGAAGCCGAGCTAGCCCGCATCCCCCAGGGGTAGTCTCTGTGTCTCCTATGGAAGATGGGGGAAGGGTCGCATCTAGGGTCCGGCTCTGGCCTGGGCCGTCCGCTCGTCTTCTTTTCCCACTTGCCTACGCTCCCTCATCGGTGGTCACTTGCAGCGCTAATCCCTGTCTCGGAGCCGATCCAACGAGAAGCAGGAGCAAGCAACGCTAATACATAAAGCCCCCTTTCCCTGACCCCCGCAGTCACAGCTCATAATCTCCCCGCCCTGACACCAGTGCAGCGGGGCAATACGAGCGCTGTGCCGTGGACCACTCCGAAGCCGCCCCATCCGGCCCCCGCGAATTCTCCCGGCCCCAGTGCTGCTACGGCCCCAGGACAGCGGCCCCGAAAGCGGGAGATGCGGGGCTCGCAAACCTGGCCAAGGCCTTACGGGCTCTTAGGATATGCCGTGGGTGCGGCCGTTGTGGGGTTCGGCCCACCCGTGAGTCTGGCCTTTGGTGCCCGTCCGGCGGCCTCCCGCGCCGCTCTGACCTCTCGGAGCAGCGAGAACGGAGAAGCTGCGGGAATGAACTACGGTATAAACTTGACAAAACAGCGCGAAGTCGGTGAGCTGGAAGACGCCGTGCATATTTCGTGGGCGATGGCATGCGATCCCTCAAGAGTTCTAGCAGCTATTTCCAACCTCTGGATTTCGCCGGAGTTACGCTGCAACAAGAGCCTCCACTTATTTCAGTTCGAAAGGCTTTAGTTTCCAGAGGATTAATTTACATGTACAATTGCTTTAGCACGATTTAAACTGATTTTTCCCTCCCCCAAACCGGATAAAAACAGACTCCAACATAAGGAATTTGCTGTCAGACCACGAAGTATGGCATTAAAATTAAAATAATTACTTGTTCACGAAAGCTGTTTTTCTGCCTTTTATTTTCAGATAATGAAAGGAGTCTGAGAAATTGTTTTTCACTCAGTAAGATTTGGGATCTAAAATTACATGCACATTCATTCAGTTTCTAGTTGTTAGATTACAAGGGAAAACATTCATCTGTGTCAAGGAAAAGTCTCTTCTTTCCTTTTAGACAGTTTAAACAGAATGTATATTTAGGGTAATTTTCTGACCAAAGGAACTGAGATGTAATACTTGTTTTCTTTCTTTCCCTGGAAATCTAAACCAGAAGTTCTGCACCAAGTGAGTTCTGCACCACACTAATAGCCGGGGACAGATAAATTTTAGTGAAACTAACTAACCCAAGATCTGAAAGCAATTAGTGAAACTGAACTGGTACAAATAATTTTTGGGTACTGAGCATGTGTGAGGGGGGTAAACCAGATGAATGTACCTTGATTTGCCAAGAGTCCTAACCTCTTTTCCACAAAGAGGCCTACTATTATCTATGCTACTTCTCCCTGTCAGGAAATGGGAACATCAATGGAACACGTTCAGGATTTGTGGGAAATACCCATTCAAGAATACCAAAGGCTAACTTTCAATCATTACATTATGCTAAATCACTACATACGTTTTGAGGTGTTTGAAAATGCCACTTACTTTATTGTGGGTTTGAACTGTAAGCAGATCTAGATTGAGCTCTGTGCTTCAAATACAGATATGTATGCAATACTGAATGGTTCATCTTACACTTGAATTTCTTAATTGATCAAAAAAGGCTCTCTGACAGAGAATATTTTCCCTTCCTATATTTAGGGTTTTGAAAAACACAGACCAGATTTCTCTATTATTAAAGTTCTACAAGAAGCAGAAAGCAGTGAAAAAAAAAATCCTGTTTTCCAGACACTGGTACTAGCTAAGTCATCAGTGGCCAGAAGTTTCATATGCAGGTCCTTTTACAAAAGGGTTTTCCATTCATCCACACACCCCCCTCCAGTCTGCAGTGCTTAACTTCTTCATGTAAATCACACATTGAAGCTCTTTTTCATTTAGCCATCTTCCAAAATGAAGGTCAGTTCTTCCTGTCCTTCATTCTCTTACTGCTGTTTCTGCTCTTACCTTACTAGAATGGATTTGCAAAATCAGACAAGTCTTCACAGCTTAAAAACCCCACCTTTTCCTTTACCTGACTCCCTGTTCCCTCTCCTTCTCTGTACCCAATCCAATAAACTATTGTCCTCATATTTTCTCTCCCACTAAGTTTTTTAGGCTACTTTTATGGAACTTTAATGTCAGTCTCAATTCTTAATGCTGTCAGATGTTCTGAAAACGGAGACAACCTTACTTGTTTTGCTTAAATTAGTTAACAACTGTGGGTTACTCGTACTGTCTCAGGTGAGAGGATTTACTATCCTTATTGATGAGAGAAGGCATTGTTTTTCACTGCTTGCTTTTTGGCAGCTGCAGAGGTAGAGTGCAGTGGGTTTTCCATTCAAGATTTTTTTGGTGAGGTCTCCATGGAGCTGTGCATGCCTTATCTGAACAACTCTCACAAACTATAGAGAAGTTCTCCAACTCCCTCTAACCCTTCTTCAGAGAAGTTGTCTACCAAAGATTTGACTTGAATTTGTAAGAAAATATTACATCCTCCAGTCTTTCCTAATAGCATATGAAGTATATTGGCTTGAAGTTCCCGCGACAACTGGCCTGTGTTAGGGGAAGGTCATTTGGTTCTCCTTCACTGCAGCCACTGACTCTCAGTTTGTGTGAAGTTTGATGCCAACTGGCATGCTGCGCCCCATATTGTGTACATATACACACACACACACATATGTATATGTGTGTCATTTTTTCCTACTTTACCAGCTTCCCAGACACATGTGATTATAGGCACAGCATCCCATTAAATGTTGCAGGGGTGCAATGGCACCTTGTCGTTGAGTACATCCCCACTCAGTGTTTTACCATATCAGAATAATATGTGCAGTGGTCCCAGATTTGTATATTTGTTGTTATTGTTAGATGCAGTTCACTTCATTCCTGCCCCTATTTCAAAGGTTCTAAGTGCAGATAATATTCCTGTTGACAAGAAACGAAACACAAGAGTGGCAGAGCTGATGATTTTGGCACTATCTGAGGAACTGTAGGGTGGGTTTGCGCCATGAAAGGTACAAGATGGGTTTGCTGTCCAGGTGACAATCAGAGCCTGTAACCTTAGGAGGAGTTACAGTATCACAGTATCACAGTATCACCAAGGTTGGAAGAGACCTCACAGATCATCAAGTCCAACCCTTTACCACAGAGCTCAAGGCTAGACCATGGCACCAAGTGCCACGTCCAACCTTGCCTTGAACAGCCCCAGAGACGGCGACTCCACCACCTCCCTGGGCAGCCCATTCCAGTGGCCAATGACTCTCTCAGTGAAGAACTTTCTCCTCACCTCAAGCCTAAACTTCCCCCGGCGCAGCCTGAGGCTGTGTCCTCTCGTTCTGGTGCTGGCCAGCTGAGAGAAGAGAGCAACCTCCTCCTGGCCACAACCACCTTTCAGGTAGTTGTAGACAGCAATAAGGTCACCCCTGAGCCTCCTCTTCTCCAGGCTAAACAATCCCAGCTCCCTCAGCCTTTCCTCATAGGGCTTGTGCTCGAGGCCTCTCACCAGCCTCATCGCCCTTCTCTGGACACGCTCAAGCATCCTTTTCCCCCCTCTCCCATTCTGGCATCAGAAGTGTTGCCTTTACCTGTGGGGATCCATCTTACCACAAATAAAAATAAAATGTTGAGTGCAGGGGACTTCTTAGTGTAAAGAAGTGTTGACTTCTTTAATCTTACAGAAATTGTATTCACTAATCACACTTTGATTTTTGCCAAGACACTTGAATATCTGGCAAAGTAATTACTCCTACACAGAGAAAAATAAGATCTTTTAATCATTTTAGAGGAATTCACCAAACTCAGCTGTGTGCTGAAAAATATGGTTAAAACTGGGCAGATTTTTATGCAGCATACAGTTGTTCTTGAGCACACTGCAGTTAAAGGAAAGAAGACACGTAAAAACCAACCAGGACCCAATCCTCATTCTCATAAAATGCAACAAGCCTTTTGTGCATTTAAGTCCTGCAAAGTCAGGCTCACTGTTTAAAATTATGGGTTCTAGACATCTTACAGACCACTGTAAACCTGCAAAATTAAATTAAGGTAGATCATGAGTTGTCCTCCTGGATGTGATTTTTGAAGATCAATGACTCCTTGTAAAATTCCTTCTGAAGTAAGGACCTTGCTAGAAATGCTGGATGGTATATATAGATTTGCATTTCCTAATCACTTTGTTCAGACATCTTCCAAAGGGGTACCCAGATGACTGTAGTACACTCAGTAGGACCACCCAAATTAGTAAAAATTCAGGAAAGTGGTAACAATTTGAAATACTGGAAATACCAAGGACTCCATTGAAGGATTTGCCTCAGCCTGGGAACCCAAAGAGAGTTGCTCTCTGCTGGTTATGTGCAGGTTGGTCTCTACAACTACAGAGGATTTTGGAAGGCAAACAAGGCTGCAGAGCAGATGTTTTATGCAGGAGGCTGCCCTGGCCAGCCTCTGTTGTACTGTGCCAGAAAAATCAGCAGAAATTCATGTTGCACTGTGAGCAACATTCACATGTCACTGTGTCATCTAGTTCCCAGAAGAGGAGAGTGTTACATGATGGTGAAATAAGCAGACAATACTGTGGATAGTGGCTGGGCCATATGGCAAAAGGAGTGTTTCCGTGTTAAAAAACCAAAACAACAAAGCAATGGAAGGTCAAAATGGGAAAGTGATGTAGAATTTAACAGTTCTTAAAACTAACAGCAATTTGCAGCAATTTGTGATCAAATGACTGTGAGCACATATGGGTCAGATTCTCTTCTGGTGTAAATTTACATAACTCCATTCATGTTAGTGCATTGCAAAATTTGCCCAGGAAGGAAATGCATGGTAGCTTTTAACTAGCCTGTAGGGCTTCACAACAGAAGCATAACTGATCTGTTGTGTTCCACAGCAGTTGTTAAGTCACTAGAAAAAATATTTGCTATTGAACTCTATTGGATTTTCCATAAAGGCATCCTTACTTTCTTCACACATTGGATGTTGATGATCTCATATTAGTCTCTTCTAGTTAGAGTCTCTGAGAGGAAAATTAATCAGAAACTGTAGAGAGAGTATATGAAAAGAGTTTTCAGGGTTCCTTTGCCATTATTTTTATTATGGGAGAAATGTTTATGTTCTCCAGTAACTTCTTGATGGTTTAGTTTCAGGTCTAGTGGTCCATATTTTTAGTATTTCAGGAATTTCTACCCACCCTAGCTTTGCCAGCACTGTGCTTATATGTTGCATCTTTTTCGAGTACAGTGAGGAACTGAACAGAATAAAATAAAATCTCTCAGCTTCTGTTTCTTTTTATAAGATTAAGGTTTGACACTAACTACTGAGTTGTGAGAGCAAGTGAAGAGGTGTAGAGAGACTATCTGAAAACATGCAGAACCTATTTTGATTGGAATGTTAAGTCAAATTAATACAGCTTTCTTGGGGTAAATCCTCTGTTCTCATCAGAAGTCTGTAAAATTGGGAGCTTGATCAAGACCTATAGGAAAATGGTGATAAAAGAGATTTATTTTTGTGTTGGCTGTGTTCTTGCAGTGGATAAATATGGTCTGAATGAACCACTGTGCAGTGTCTCCCAAAGAAGCAATGAACATTTTAGGTCTAGGAGGGGGAACTAAGTGTGAAATTATTGTAATTGACAAAACTGAAAGAAGTTAGTATTATTATAATAAAAAGGTTTTAAATACAATTACTGCATCAATCTGAGAGCAAATCCAATTTGAAAGAGTAAGAAATGGTTAGTTTAGTAAGTCAAAATCATTGCTTTCAGTGTCCCTTCAGCTGAACTGAGCCCTTAGGAACACTCAGTAAGTGAAATTGCCAGGTAATACAATATTACCAAAGAGAAACCTTTAATGGTTTCAGTATCTGAAATAGAGAGGCTTTATTCCACTCTCTTCCAATACACACATTTTAATTCATAACATTAAATCTCATCCAGATGACTTTTTTCCCCCTTCTTTTACCCCTCAAATCAATGACACTGGGAAGAAAAAAGGATCTGTGACTGACAGACATAAAACCAAAAAACATAAAAAAATCAAAAACCCAAACCAATCAACCAACCAAAAAAAAAAAAACACAAACCAGAACAAAACCACCACCCCATAACAGAGAAGAAAAGAGCAGCCAGGACAAAATGAGGCTCTTGCTAAGAACAGTTATGAAGCAGAGTATGGAGTGAGGTAGAAGGGTGGAAACCAGAAAGAAGTGATGGAGGGAAGGAGAAAGGTTAGAAAGGGAACTAAAGAGAGGGGGAAGTAAATAGTCTTTCTTTTTTCTATTTGAAGCAGAAGATTAGCGAGATGTAGTAAAGCCAGGTAGGATGAATAAGATTGGTTAAACTTTGACAGATGAGAACTTGATAGAAAATAATCATTTAGTCAGGTTGTATCCTTTGATCCCGAAAGATTACTGAATTAAAACAATGAGAGCTGAGAGCCTGAGTTGCTGTAGGTTTACATTTGCTTTTAAACAATATGAATATTTTTACATACTAATGGAGAAATTAATGTCAAACACATTATGGTCTGCTAAGATATGGTAGAGTGATTGAAAATGTGTTGAAAGACATGACAAAGTATTTGGGAAGAAAAGAACATGTCCTGCTTTTGGCAAAGCAGTTTCATCAGTGTCAGTCACCTCCCTACACAGCCTGACGTGCTATTTGGAACTAATTATGTGTGGAAAAAGTGACATAAAATAACCAGGAAATAACAGTGCTGCAGGACATGGGTTGGATGGTGGATCACTCTGAAAAGGCACTGAGGCTACCAATGGTTCTAGTTCCTGGATGGGCTGGCTGTGAGCAAGGTATAAACAGGAGGTGAATGGAAACTCATGTCTAACATCTTCTCCGTGCACCTGCCCTTGTCAAAAGTTAGTTAATGTCCCCTGGTGCCTCATGAGGAAGAGCAGAAAATGATTTCGTGTCCAACACAGGACATGGAATGAGCTGTCAGTTCGTAGCGCTGCATGGCTTTTATGGGATGCAGTGAGGAATTGGCAGTGATGAGCTGATGGGGTCTTTTTAGTGATTTTTGAAATTGCTTTATCTAACACAGCTGAATAATTGGGGAAAAGAGCTGAAATGTATAATTTCCTTTTTTTTTTTTTTTCTTTCCCCCGATGAGGGAAACTGCCAGGATGGTGTTCCTAGCTCTGCTTCAGTTAACTGGTGTAGAAAGGCCTCTCTTTATGCCTTTCCCTGTATTTCAGTAGGTCAGGAAAAGTAATGTTTAGAATGTTGGAGATGCAGTTTCAGTAGCAAGTAACAGTCTGCATCTTGCCAATGGTATTTGTATTTAAAAATGTTTTATGCCACAAGAAGCCGCTCTGAAAGTAGTGTATCTTTGGAGTTAGATGTTTTTTACTCTGTTCAGAGGCAATAGCTTCTGGCCCATCTGAGGATGATGGTAACAGCGTTAGGCTAAAATCCCTTCCTCCCTTTCTTCCTCTTTCCCTCCCTTCAGGCTGGTCGTAGTCTGGAGCTTCCCAGTGATTATTAGAGCTGAAAAGCACTTGCTAATGAAACCTGCACTATTACCAGGGAATGAGGGAAGGGGAGTGGAGACTTCCTGTGTTTGCTCACTCCTGGTAATCATTAGCTAGCCCATGCTCCAGGGTGTGACTGTCTCAGGTAAATCACAGCCTAGGCATTCCAGCCCTGCCTAAGTGAGTTTCAGTCACTCCACTGAGACTGATACTAGAGCAGTAAAATTGAGTACAAGTGAGTAAAAGCTGTTTGGGGGATTTGTCAGTGATCCAATAGAAAGGGCAAGAGACCACGCAGAAACTGTCTGCTGAGAGAAGCCTGTTTGACTCATTGTGATGAAAGGAGGGTTTCCATTGCTTAGAGACACATACTGAATTACTGAGTCAAGCTATTATCCTTTCCTTAAACTATAACATCGAATATATTGTGTTAAGGAATACTTACTATTGCATATGTGGAAGTTTAGTAGATAAAGATACCTTATAGGTGCAGAAGTGGCAAGACCACAAATAAAGAAGAAAAAATGCAGAGGAAAACATCAGCTTGTATGAAATAAGCCACAGGCACTCTCATTTATTTGCCATCAGTGAAGAAACTCCCACTAGCTAAAAAATAAATTCATGTATTATTGCCCAGGGTATCATTTATAGCAATATTCTGTGTGACTAACTTTTTATTTGGTCTGTCCTGAAGACAACATTACTCCTTGGCTTTGGCAGGGATTTCCTGTGGATGTTGCTTGGATTGTATATTCAACCCTGTGTGTGGAATATGCATTAGCGTTCACAGAACATCAACAGAAAACATATGTGCATTTTAGTATCTACTTACGTACTATGTCAAAGATACAAATAAAACTTGGTTTAAGAATATTAAATTTTCACTTGGTCCTGCAATCTACTGAATCTTTAATTAGGGTATTCAGTTGAATGAACAACACAGTAGATTTATAAATGGCCTGTGTTTGACATGAGTTTAAGTGCTGGGTTACAGAAGTGGTCTCACAGAAGTTTTTTAGGCGTTTTGTCACTGACATTCATGGAACCAGAACATCACCCAAGATACAAAATACATAACATTAACCAGTCTGTAACCATGCCTCTTAACTCTGTGAAAACAGAAAATTGAGAAGATCCTAATTGTATGATGCAATAATTAAAAACAAACAAACAAACAAAACCTCCTGGCATTAAATTGGAAAGTCAGGCTCAATGTTTGGCCACACTAGAGTCAGTGGCAAGTTCATAGGTGACCTCAGTGTGTTGAGACACTGATTTTGAATTCAAGATCCAGATTTTGGCATAGTCCCTATGTATGTCAGATAAGACATATACAAGCTACCTTTTCCCACAGTCTACTTCATGGTAATGACATTAATATCCCATTCATGCCTCTTGGGAACTAGTTTCACAGTGATTCTACCTGTATTATTTAATCTCAGAGCAGTGACTAACACCAGCAGACGGATGTTCTTTTTTGTGTGTTTGCTTGCTTGCTTTCTTGCTTCCTTGCTTGCTTGCTTTCTTTTAATGACATTTATGTAATACCTTTTTGTTTGTTTGTGGGTTTTCTTTGGTTTTTTGACCAGTCCAGAATTTAAAAATAGACAGAAGTAGAGTAAAAAGTGCTCCTTGGATATCCTTACATTTTCCAGCTGAGTTATAAAACCTTGTATGTAGGGGGCTTATAATGAAAACTCTACAGTGACTGTAATGATGGTGGCAGATTATAATACTCAGGTTGCTAAAATGTCTAGTTAATGAACATCAGTAGCATTAGAAAATTACAAGGATGCTTTTTAAGGTCTTTGCACTGTGATAGATTTCTATTACTAATAGCAATGAAAGGTGTGCAGGAATCTATGGACACTGCCTCTTTCCTCTAGAAATTGGCACCATCTCTTATTAATTAAATCGAATACAGAACAATATAAATCTCTCGGTGTTTATTCCACTCATTTCATACATACTAATGAGGATGAGCTTCTGAAGCTGGTGGTTGGGATCATTTATTCAGCGGTGGGAAAAATAACATCAGGATTCAGACCCCCTGCTGACTTTGCACACTGTTGTGCTAGATTTATATTGGCCTACTAATAAGTAACTGAATACATTAAACAAGATGCTCGTCACTGCAAGGGTTACAAGGGACTCCTTGTTTTTCTTCCTTGTGTATTCTTTGGTGAGGAGATTAGGGGAGATGGACCCATTATGTAGGTCTCTCCTCTTGCATTTCATCTACCAGTTCAAAGCCCTCTTTTCCAAACAGAAACTGTGCCAAAGCTCTCATCAATCATTAAAAGTTGCAGCAGTTACAAACTCACTGATTTTCATGTGAAGTGCAACAGTCCTGCCTTTTTTTTTTTCACATAAGAAAGTGAATTGCACTATGCTTAGCAGTTCAAACTCTACAACACACAACATGTGTGATTAGTGAAGAGAGAAAATGCAGGCCATTCAGCAGCCATAGAAATGTCCCTTTAGAGCTCCTGTTTGGGAGGAAATACAATGGAACAAGCAAGCTGGGTATTCCCGTGCTGCATATGTGATTGGAAAAAAAAAAGAGGTGGGGGGGAGGGTTTGCAGGGAGTGGAGTCCTGTAGATCCACATTTACCATTGAACGACAGACTCAGCTTTTCAGCCTTCCAGGTTTAGGATGTCTGCTGTCAGACAAATGGTTCACATTACAAACCTAAAAGGCAACACCATCACCACGCTCTGTAGCAAGTGCCCAGTGTCAGTAAGTTTGGTAGTAAAGCACGGAAAACAGTACAGTATGACAAATATCAATGAATGAGAAGTATTAAAAATCTGTGTCTGTTCTATTTTCTCTGTCCATCAGTTATTAGAAGACAGATAAAATGCACGAGCTATTTAGATCAGCAAAGTGATCCTTCCCACAGATGAGTTTACAGTGCGACATGGGAAACTCAATTAGCCTGATTAGCTCAGCTTGTGTTAACTGCACAGGTAATTAAGTAGGGGTGACCACCTCTTTGAAAAGCCCCAGCTACACTATTTGGCTGTACACAAGAGTGGGAGGTGCTTTTAGTGTGTTTTGCAAGCAAACCAACAGAAAGAAGACAACAGATAACATCTTAGATGCAGGTTTGTGCAAGGAAGGCTCCTATGTAACTATGGTCTCCAAAATGGGTAAACAATTCACTTTTGGTTGAGTTGAAGAGAGGATTCCAGTACACAAGTAATTGTCCTCAAATTGTGCGACTGAAAGAACAGGACTGAATTAATTCAATGGTGAATAAGGAAATTGTTAAAAATAGTGGAAATTCAATATGGTCTGTTCCTTATTTGTACTTATATTTTTATTGTCTGTGGCAATAAAAGTGAAGTCTTGCAAGACATTTTATTCTGTGTTCCAGTTGACTTTGCACTGCACAGAACACCTTGAAAAAATTTAAATGTTCTGTAGTATTTGAATAGCTTTTGGGTTTTTTAGGTTACTGAAGTATCTGTAACCAGTGTTGGGAAAGCGAGGCTATAAAGTTCTCCACAGATTATGAGAACAGATGGAGGATCTCCTTTGCATGTCATGAAGGACATCTCAATAAATGTACTGTCCACTTTTCCATGTTTATTTCTTGATACGTTTCCTTTCACCTGACAGCTCTTGTTGGTGACTTCCTTTGTGAAAGGTGTTAATATTTCCTTCAAAGTTGTAATTTGTCTTGAAAGAACTACCTAGGAAGAACTTTTATTGATAGATCTTGAAGTAGGGTAGGGATTGTTAGTCACCTCTGAGCATGTGGATAAACTACAAATAGTATCTTTTACCTTAAGAACTCAGTTTTACGTTGTAACTTTCTTCTTAAGAGGTGATGCTCTTGCACACACTGCCTTGTTTATGGAACTCAAGATTCTATCAACAGTGCTAAATAAAAGTTGTTTATAGGATATACCGTGTCAGATGTGGGTGCATGTAAATACTAACAATGAAGTAAAGGAAGAATTAGATGAAATACAGAAAGTAGTCAAAATCCTTTTGATGTGATAGGTAAAGACACAGATTTTTATATAAAGCAGATCTTATCTCTCTGAGCATACCTCACCCATCTCACTTCCATTTTTTTTTGTTTGGTTTTGTTGCTGTTGTTTTATTTTTAAATTGTAACTTCTTTTTTGTTTTGTTTTGTTTTTACTTTTTTGGGTGTGTGTGTCTTTGATTGGTTTGGGGGTTGTTGTTTGGTTTTTTTATTGCTACTTCTTAGAGTCACAGTGTTGTGTGTGTTTACCTCTATAGAGGAGGCATTTGGTGATGAATGTCTTCTCAGAACATCTTTGTTCTGCCTTCAGTAGCTGTAGGAAAAAGTTTTTATAATGTATCAGTTGTATGTGCACGAGAAAAGAAATAAAGGAAATTTAGAAAAGCTCTATTACTTAAAATACATGTACTGAATATGGAAATAGAGCCTTAACATTTTTTACTTCACCAGGTCTTCTTTGCAATATTGAGAGTCAGTTGTCCTATGTCTTTACTGGAGCACACTCCTGAAGCACTGGGCTGAAGGAAAGCAGTCAGTTTATATGGAGGAGGCAGAGACGGAAGTTACTATGGTAGGTCTGTAAGAAGTTGTGGGAGTCTGAAGGTCTTCTCTGGATTATTTCCAATCCCGGGATGCAAAATTTCCTGGCTGCATTTTACAGCATCTAGAGTTTAAAATTACAGCAGATACTTAGTGCTTGAAGCTACTTCCTAATAAGTACCTTATTCCTAGACTTTTGGACCACTTCTAAAATTATGCCGTTGCGTGCTGAAGACTATAATCCAATCTGTGTTAAAAGAAGGTCCATTAAAACAATGTATACTAGCATGAGCCACTTACAAGGCTTCTACATCTGTTCACTACTTACCTTTTGCATTACAAACACAATAATAATTAAGTGCACGGATTTGCTCAGCAAAAAATCTTAAGTAAATAGCACACAAAATATATAGGATAGTCAGGTGGAGTCAGTTCCAGAAAGGGATGTAGGTGTCTAGAATGCAATTAAGATACCATAGCTACACCATAATTTGTATTTGTGACTCTGCTTTTAAAGCCAGTGGCTTAATTAGCCACAATGATACTGACTGTTGCCAGCTACCTTTGTAGAAGCTGGTATTTAGTTGATAGTGCAAACAAATTATGCAAGAGAGGAGTCATACCTCAACATGTAAAATTATAAATGCTGGAATTATGTGGCTTAGATCAAGATCACTATAAGAAAATGATTGAGAGCAAAGCTGGACCCAGATCCAATGAAAATTTCCGTTAAAAAAATAAACCTATTGAGATAAAGAACAATATCTGCAACTCTGTGTTGCAATCATTACCAAACCTGCTTTTCATATGGATTATAATCTCTTAAATTCCCTGGCATTATTCCTGATTTCCATGTCTAGTAATATACATACATTATATTATTAGTGGATAAGTGCTCATTTCTTTCTGCCTCCTGTTTTATGTGTTTGCATATATTAAATGACATCCAGGAGATGTCCTTGTCTGTGGCTGACAGAAATTCTTAATGCATTACAGTGGGACCGAATTCACCTGTTTATTTACGTAGTGCCCAAATGTCACTTTGCTCATTTAAGTCTCCTTCCATAACTGCTGTTTTCTGCCTTTGCAGCATTCATACATCTCCCAAAAGGATGAGATAGGCAGCTATTTTTATGGGTCTCATCTTATTTCACCTTTTATTAGGAAGCAGTAAGGTAAGAATATGCCTGTGTGCATGATTGATGGAGCTTGTGGGAGGTTAGGTGTTTAATCTCTGTGACGAGTGTCATCCCAAACAGCCCTAGGAACTGGGATGCTGGGGCTGTTCCTGAGACTGGTCATTAGGCTATGACCACGAGGTAAGCAGGCTGGATTGACTTCCTGAAAATAATTTTTAACTTCAGCTAGTAGCAAAGCATTGTCAAAATTTCAAAGGATTTATCAGCATTTCTATAGAAAACACTTAAAGGATCTTGTTAAATCAAAAATTCCAATCTTGCTCCAGAGACATTCATGTCCCAGGTCTGCACTGTTTTGTTACACTTCTGTTGTTTGATGTAGAGCCTTAGATCTTTAATTAATATGCAGTTCACTGTTCCCTGAGACAATGGCAGGATCTACTCAGCATTTTGGCAGCTTGTGAAACTCAGATAAACTCTAACCTTTGCCAAATACAAAGGATGATAAAAGCAGAAGTTGTACTTTTTCAGATGAATTAAAATAAACTGCCAATGACTTTGTAGTACTCATCTCTTTAACTGCTTTACTCTGGTAACCTTCAGTTGGCATTGCATGGCACCTATAAAACACCCACTGCAGAATTAATAAATAGAGCTGCAGCAGCAAGCAGGAAGCCAGAGATGTGAATCTGCCCTCAACCACTTTTTATCCATTAGATTCAAAGCAAAAAATACACTGCTAGATTTCTCTAGGTTGTCCCTGGAAATAGGTAAAGAGCCCAACTCTACAATAATCTATCTTAAAGTGCCTTTAAGTTCAGTGGGGCAAGGTTTCACAGAGGCTGTTAACTGGGAGCAGATCGAGATAGGATCATAAAGATCTTTTCATGTGCATGTCTCAGGGCTGGGATATTGAAAAAGTCAAGCATAAAAACTGTGTAAAAATCTGTTTTCCTGTGAAATTATTTAAAAATTATGAGATTACTGTTTTTTTTTTTTTTCAAAACCAATAAAGTGTAAGGTGTATGTGGGTGTCAATCATAGAATCATAGAATCAACCAGGTCGAGAATATACAAGCTGGAAAATAAAAGCAAAAACAAAGATGTAAGATACAGTGGAAGGTTTTTGGTTTAGACCTTCCGAAAATGTGCATGTTCAGTTTGACATTTTATGACTGTATCTCAGGGCTGAGATCTAGTCCTGTGTAAAAGCATATATATGATTACTTTTCTCTCATTTTACCAGATACAGTGAAAAAAAAAAGTTCCCATGACATGCTATTTTTAGTCACTCGCAAAGTCACAACAGTTCTACATTGCAGCTCAGTGAAAGGTCTTTTTTATCTCTAAAATATTTTCAGGGAGAGTAGGTATGAAAGGCCCTCATGTGCCTGTTTAAATAGTGTTTTATCTGACTTAAACAATTCAGGTGGTAGAGTTTTGCCAGCCTGACATCCAGACTGAAATGCATTAAAGAAAGAATTACATAAATAGCTCCCCTGGCACATCGCAAAGGGTAATAATCCAGGTGAACTGCAACAAGCTGACCCTAGAGAGCTGTGGTGGGGACTGAGTGTGATGGTGCTTTTAAAAGATCAAGCTATTAACTATGGCCATACAGGACTGTGCATCCAAAGGTAAGCCTGGATAAGCAGATCAGGAATCTGAGGGGCTCTGCTTCAGCTTGAGAGCAGTCTCTGTGGTGGGGCAGTTTTTAGCACTGATGCTTTGTCATCTATATAGTTGGAGCAGCAACTTCATCCATCCACTGATCTGGTGACTGGTCTGACTAATAGCTTGGTCAAGTCTTAAGTTGAGTCTTGTCTGTCTGGGAAGCTTTGGAGTTCAAAAGTCACAGGGGAGTGCTGCTACTGCATTACCAGTTATGAAGGCTGAATGACTCCCAGCCTCATTTATCACACTATTCCACTTCAAGTGATTGGTCCAAGAAGCCATTGCACCAAGACAGCAGAGAGGTTGACAAAATTTGAACAAGGAGATTGATCATCCTGGACTAAACTTTGGCATGTTGATAGAGGCAGTGTGCTGCAAGAGATGTCAGCTGAAATCCCCATCAAGGGGACAAAGAAGCTAATCTCAGGTAAGTACACATATCAGTAGCCCGTGGAAAGGAGCACAGGCGTCATAGATATCTCACATTTAGTTTTCCGAAGTCTACTGTGAGGACTTTTTTTTTGTAGTTGGTTTTGTGTATGTTTTTTGTTAAGTAAAAAGGAATTAGCAAATTCATAACTAGTTTCAGGTCCGTGAAGACTGGATTATGGCTTAAGTAAACACATTTGTCACTAGTTTCAAAACAAAACATATTTCCAGGCATAGTTCTGTTACTGTCTCATTCCTATTGAATGATCAGTGTGATGGTTTGGGTGTTCCCCGCCCACCCACACTTTAGAAATCACCCAGACTAGACTCAGCCAGCTCTGGAAATTTGAATGAAGCTTATATTTACAGCTGGCACAATTTACAAGCAGATATTTACAGTATATACAGATATTTACAGAAATATACAAGGTAAAAAGGTAATACAGACGCAACTCCCCTCCCAGAAACCTGAGTCCCCAGGAGGGGCTCTCAACCACCCCTCACCTTCCCCCTACCCCTCTCAACCTTACCCCAGTCCCAAGGAAGAATGGAGGTTCGGCCAAGAGGATTAAGAAGCAAAGGTGAATCAGCAAAGCAAATGGAGGGTGAGGTTAGAAAGCAAGATGGAGTTCAGCCAGCAGACCGAGCTCCCCAGCAGGCAAAGAACTGAGAGCACAGCCCAGAGCCAAGTGCCCAAGCAAAGTGCAGAGCAAAAGTGCCTTTATCTAATGTTTTGCTTTTCCTTTCTACACATCTCAGCAAGACTGTGAGTGAAGTAGACCTCACCATTGTTTTCATTTCTCAGCCTATGGTCTAATTCTTCTCACCAAAACATCCTAGCTAGGCTCAAACTAGCACAGTCAGTCACTAAGCACCATTTTTTCAGCTTCTTCCTCAGGAAATCTTCACGATAAAGCTGTGAAGTCTCCAGCATAAAGCTTTACTCACAAAACTAGCACAAACCCTCCTATCAACATCATACACTTTCACTGATGCTGATAATTTCTAGCACAAACCTATGTTCCTGGGAAACCCTAACTCCCTGCACAGCAGAACATAGCAGCACAGCACAACATGGCACAACACACTACTTCTGGAGTGATTGGAGTAGCTTAAACTGTTGCTTTGGTGATTTAAATGATGAGGTTGCTGGTGGGACAAGTTCTCTGTGTCCTCGCAGGCAAGAGTTTCCTTCTCGTTCTCAGTCCGCTGACTATTTTTTCACACCTACCCAGTGGTACTGCAAAGCCTGCCTTCTCCTTCAGGCTTGTGGGAGTGACAGATGTGAGCAGCGCGAGCAACCACAGTAGCAGCTAGAGACAGAACCACATCAAAACTGACACCACAACCGATGGTTTTCACACCAATGCCTTCAAGCTGTGCTTTCTGTCTCCTCAGTGGAGCTCCTCGTAGCTGACTGCTGCTAATAAGTTGCTTTTCCCTCTCTTACCACTGCTTCTGTACTTTGAACAACTGTCATCTCCTTTTCTCCCTTCTCTCCCTCTTATGCTAAGTCCTTTGCTCTCTCTTCTACTTACATTGTCTCTCTAGTGCTCCGTGGTGACTAAAGTGGATAAATGCTGCGCAGCCCTAACAGCAGATAGTATATGGTATATCTTCAGTTGCACAAATACAGTCTTCCATTGCAGCACCTCTTACCTACGTTTCCCTGGTGGTACGTTTTTGCTGTTTCTAGCTTTCAGCCCAGCAGTAAGCACAGGGATTAAATGAAAGGCCTTTTTTTTAATATGAAAGATATTAAATATTTCCCTATTACCACAGCACCTAGCTCAGTTGAGTCCTACACTTCACAGGAAACACCAACGTAATTGGTGACTGATGCTCTATATTAGTGTATGTATTTATGCAGTATCTACTATGAATTTAAAAGATTGCTGCCTTGTATCTAGATTTGTGCACTGATTTGTGCTTGAGTATGAATCTTTACCACACGACAAAATGTGCAGATATTAAAGACCACAAAACAGGTGGATTTGCAAATCCAAAAAAAATTAAATAAATAATGTATATCAGCAGGTTCACCGTACTTCTGCTCTCTGAATAATGCAATGCAGAAAAATACACCTGTCTCTGTTTCAGTTTTTAATGTCCACTGGTTTTATCTGAGATAATTTCCTGCTTTGCAGCATGTAGTTAATTCAGTGAGGCAATGAGTGAAACACAAGTGATTCAGTAGGACAGATCTTCATACAAACAAAGTGTCTTATCCTTCTAGCTATCCAGTGCAGCTGCATGACATACTGTATATGTCTGTCTAATGGATACTTTGTGTGGTCTAAACCAATTTTTAAATCCCAATTTGTTTGTGCATTGCAAAGTGGTACTGTTATAGTAGTGGTGATAATGATAAAGCATGATGTATTAGGAGCTCTTATCAGAGACTTTGTCATCATAAAAGCATCTTAAAGAGATAGTTACACTGTTACGGGAGACTGATAATGTCTAGGTGCTTGGGAAGTGTTTATGGAGGGTAAACTAGAGCTGGGAACTTACTCAAGCAGTGCAGATTTTTAAAAGCCAAGATGACAGCACATCTATTACAAATCTTTTGAAACAGGAGCCTATATACAGCTAAGACAAGTGTAGAAGTCATTGAATAAGAGTCAAGATTAAAAGTTGCACAAATAATTCCAGCAAAGAAGACTAATATCTGCTGCATCTTAGTCTTTGATTTAATCTCACTTAATCTTATGTCTGAAAATTAATTACAGTTTCTCCTATTATGATCTTTGGTTCTCATATCTAAAGCATAATTTTGTCAGATTATACTTTATGTCAGGGTCAATTGCTCAAAACAGGAAAAGAGAATGGAAATACATCTTCAATAGAACAGATTATGAAGGGAGAAGCTACTTGTAAATCATATACTTCTACATTGTGATTAAAAATATCTCTTATAACATGATAATCTAATGATTCAGGATGCAAAAATCTGTCATTTATATTCTCTTAATAATAACCTAAAGGATCTAAATGTGTCTTTAAAAAAACTTGTTGTAGCTTCACATATTGTCTTTAAAAGGTAGAGGTGCATTTATTAAAAAGTCACTGTTTTTTCATAGCCACAAATGTTTGGTTATTCTAAGGACTAGAAAAGCATACCATGACAAAACTCATAAAGCAACTGTCTTATCTCTCATGGGTCTTGTGATCTCTGAATTTTAATAGTCACCATCACAATTTTGTTTTGCTGAGTACCAGTCACACACTTTTCCCATTCCAAGATCCTTAATCAGTTTTACTTAGATCAAATCAAGGACTCCAAATGATATTTTTTTTAATGTCCTCAGACTCAGACTGAAAAACAGCTTAGCTGTCAGCTGTGAAAGGAAAGCATTGTGGATACAGGTGAACAGAAGAATGAGATGAAACAGCTGACCCATAACTTACAAAGTGTTATGAAACACTATAAACTTACTCTGTAGCTTTCTTGGGGTGAATACCAACAATTAGCTAAGGCACTTGTTAGTTATAACTCTGACCCCTGTATTTCAATTTCCTGTGATCAAACTGCAGGAGATTAACAAATGTTAGTGTAGAGATGAGGTGCAACATTGTCTTCGTGGCAGAAAAACTTCCTTTCCCAGTAAAAGAATACAGAGAGATTGTGGTTGCTGTGCCATACATCTCAGTCTGAGCTGACCTAGCAGAAATACTGTGTTGCAAAGGTATGTCTACACTTATGGGTATGCGTAACTCATACAAGACTGCACGTTTGAGTCTACCCAGACTCCCATATGGATGTTTGCTTTCATGCTAGCTGCTCACTTTATGACCCTGTGTTTGCTGAGGGCCAGGGAAGAGAACACAGGATGAGCTTCTGCGAGAGAGGCCTTCACAGAGCACAGAGGAAGGCTTGCACAGACATCTATCCCAATTCTAGTCATGGATCTACCAACAAAATATCCTTGCATTGACACAGTGGATGTATGCATATACAATTCAAAACCTCTGTTGTGGCAGTTGTTTCTGAAGATGATTATTGTGGAAACTAAGGGAAAAGACATTTATTGAGCTATTTGAAACTAGAAGGAATATAAATCTTAATAACCGTAATAATATGAAGGCAATAATCTTGCATCTGTAGCTTTGCAGACTACAGACATGGCATCATCAAATTTACTATGACAGTCTATAAGGCAGTTTTCAGTCATGCAAAACTCCTGACAAGAGGTACAGCACTGAAATTACATAAATACATGAGTGTCATGCCCCAGCCTCTATATTAATGTTTGATTACTTTGATGGCTTTGATTGCTGTTTGCGGAGATGTTGAGCTTAAGTTTCAATTCTGCCACCTACTGTGATTTTCAAAATGATCTATTCTTTTTTAATATCAGTTATCTCACAAGCAAACTAAAAATTACAGGTTTCACAGTCATTGGGTTTAAAAAGATTAGAAATCTAATTCCCCTGACAGTTCCAGAAAGCATTTTCACTCTGTGCCTAACACCACAGATGGTCTTACCTCTTCGTAAGCCTTGAAAGGATTCAGCCAGGGAGTTAAACAATACCATGTGGGTAAGAAGATTGCTTCAACAATGAACAAGGAGAAAGATATTCTCTCAACATTTTCAACAGAAGACAGATGCAAAAGGTCCAGATATCTTACAAGAAACTTTGTGCTAAAACTGTAGCACTGTGCAAGTAAGCTAGTCAGACATTTTGAACTTATTATCTCCACAATATCTGTGAATCTGGTTTTTTCCCTCCTCTTCTTTTTCTGGGGAGGAGGAGGGTAGAAAACACTGTCTCCTTTTAAAAGTTTGCATGATATACTGTGAAATGTAAGGGCAAAGTGGTAGGTACTCCTTTAAGCTAATAAATAGATTAGATACAACTACCCAACAAAATACATAGAATCATAGAATCATAGAATGGTTTAGCTTGGAAGGGACCTCAAGGATCATCCAGCTCTAACCCCCTGCCATTGGCAGGGACACCTCCCACTAGAGCAGGCTGCTCAAGGCCTCATCCAGTCTGGCCTTAAATACCTCCAGGGAGGAAGCATCCACAACCTCCTTGGGCAACCTGTTCCAGTGTCTCACTGTAAAGAACTTCCTCCTAACATCCAGTCGAAATCTCCCCTCTTCCAGCTTAAACCCATTCCCCCTCGTCCTGACATTACCAGACCTTGTCAATAGTCCCTCCCCAGCCTTCCTGTAGGCTCCCTTCAGATACTGGAAAGCCACTCTAAGGTCTCCTCGAAGCCTTCTCTTCTCCAGGCTGAAGAGCCCCAACTCTCTCAGCCTGTCCTCATAGCAGAGCTGCTGCAGCCCTCTGAGCATCTTCGTGGCTCTCCTCTGGACTGGCTCCAGCAGTTCCATGTCCTTCTTGTGTTGGGGGCTCCAGAACTGCACACAGTACTCCAGGTGGGGTCTGAGGAGAGCAGAGTAAAGGGGGAGAATCCCCTCCCTTGCCCTGCTGGCCACACTGCTCTTGATGCAGCCCAGCACAGGGTTGCTGTCTGGGCTGCATGTGCACACTGCAGGCTCATGTTGAGCTTTTCGTCAACCCAGACCCCCAGGTCCTTCTCCTCAGGGCTGCTCTCAGCCATTCACCACCCAGCCTGTATCTGTGCCTGGGATTGCACCGACCCAGGTGCAGGACCTTACACTTGGCCTTGTTAAACGTCATGAGGTTAGCCTGGGCCCACCTCTCCAGCCTGTCCAGGTCCCTCTGGATGGCATCTCTGCCCTCCAGCAAGTCAGCTGTGCCACACAGCTTGGTGTCATCTGCAAACTTGCTATCTTACCAATCAACAGCAGAGTTAGACTGTGCCAAAGAAAATAATTGATTTCTCTTTAATTTGTAGCATTACTCTGGTGTACTTATTGTTTAGGAGACTGTGAGGCCCATAAGTCTTCACACATATTGCATTATGCTGTTCAATCCAATGCACATAAAGTAAAATATAACCTCAAACCACTTAAATCAGTAGGCAAAGAGATTTCACTACAAGAGAGCAGAACAGCAGCTTCTTTTTAGTGGAGTTTGTTCAAAGTTAGCAGAGTAAGCCTGTGTGATTTGATATCTGCAGCAATAGTGATGCTAGTGACAAGAAATGACCAGGTGCTTGACAGTTTCTGTTGGCTGCATCAGGTTGTCTTCCTGTAGGATGCAGCTGTTCATGTATTCTTTAGCGAAAGCAGATGGAAAATTTGTGTAGCTAATTGGTACTACTGACACAGGAGTCAAAGAAATGTGGTGGTTGTGGGTTTTTTTTCTTGTTTGTTTTTTTTTTTTTTTGTTTGTTTGTTTGTTTGTTTTTGGTTGAGTTTTTTTTTTTTCCTTTGAGTTTCTTTTCTTCGTGACAAGCATTTACATCCCAGATGGGGAACATTAAATTATGTAGAATTTCAAACAGAAAATGTCTGAAAGTTGATGAAAAATGTCCATAAAATATAAATGCTGCTGAAGTGAAGACACATGTTGTCTATTTCTTCAATTAGCAATAAAGTCCTTGTGGTATTCTTATGGAACTATGGGAGCTCTGGCTGAATCATTTCTGACTTTTGAGGAAATAGCTGTTGGAGAAAGGGAAAATAAAATTCCCAAGATGAGGTGTGGAAAGATCCTGCTTTGTAGATGAAGAGTTGCTGGTAGTGAAGCTTCATATAAATGTGCTTAATGAAGTATTTGAAAAATTCTTTCTCAGCGGGACCCTAAAAGATTATTTTAATCTGTTGAGTTGAAAGGAAGGTGGATCACTCGATTTCACTGCCAGAGAAAATGTTGATTTATAAAAAAATATTAGGGTTCATAAGAATACTGTGTCTAGGCCTTATTTATATTCCTCAGCTTAAATGTGTAGGATCAGTAAGAATAGTTTCAGAAATCACAGTATCACAGTATCACAGTATCACCAAGGTTGGGAGAGACCTCACAGATCATCAAGTCCAACCCTTTACCACAGAGCTCAAGGCTAGACCATGGCACCAAGTGCCACGTCCAACCTTGCCTTGAACAGCCCCAGGGACGGCGACTCCACCACCTCCCTGGGCAGCCCATTCCAGTGTCCAATGACTCTCTCAGTGAAGAACTTTCTCCTCACCTCAAGCCTAAACTTCCCCCGGCGCAGCCTGAGGCTGTGTCCTCTCGTTCTGGCGCTGGCCACCTGAGAGAAGAGAGCAACCTCCCCCTGGCCACAACCACCCCTCAGGTAGTTGTAGACAGCAATAAGGTCACCCCTGAGCCTCCTCTTCTCCAGGCTAAACAATCCCAGCTCCCTCAGCCTCTCCTCGTAGGGCTGTGCTCGAGGCCTCTCACCAGCCTCGTTGCCCTTCTCTGGACACGCTCAAGCATCTCAATGTCCCTTCTAAACTGGGGGGCCCAGAACTGAACACAGTACTCAAGGTGTGGTCTAACCAGTGCAGAGTACAGGGGCAGAATGACCTCCCTGCTCCTGCTGACCACACCATTCCTGATGCAGGCCAGGATGCCACTGGCTCTCTTGGCCACCTGGCCACACTGCTGGCTCATGTTCAGGCGGGTATCAATCAGCACCCCCAGATCCCTCTTTGTCTGGCTGCTCTCCAGCCACAATGATATGAGTTGTCTACCTTTCCATTGGATCTAAATACTCAAAATCATTAACATATTTTGTTTTCTCACTATGTTTAGAGCTTGATTTCCTATATAATCCTACAAAGAGACACAGAAAATAGTGGAAAGCTTAAGGGAAAAAAGGCATGCTAAGAACTGAGCGAGGGAGCTAACAAATTTCAGTGTAAGTGCTGCTATAGCTAGAAATTTTGGAAATTGATACACATGCTTCTTTAGCAGCTGTTTTAAGTGTCACCATTTTTCAATCAGAAGTGAAGCATTTCTTTGTACTTGTTGAACTGATTAGACTTGGTTTTCTATGGCCCATATGGTCCTTGTTCAGGCAAAATAAAGTTGAATGGAATTTGAACAGGAAAAAACAAACAAACAAACAAACAAACAAACTTTCTTATTTTTTCTTGTATTTTCCCTCTCATGAAAGCCCATAAAGAAAAATCACACAGGCTCACACTTCAACAAAATGCTGGACAAAAAATTATTAGCTTTATTTACGTGATGTATTTCTTCTCTGTAGGTGAACCCACCATCCAAAACACTGAGGTGTCTTAGGAACCATAATTCATTTACAGTGCATTGGATTGTTCCCCTGAGAAACCTGTAATGAAGTGACCTGCATTCTTTTAACCTTAGTGAGGGAGGATCTTCGTTGCCTCCCCCTGCTTTCCTCCATCAAATCTCTTGGTGGTCTCCCTGAATGAGAGCAGTGTGATAACAAGGCAGGACAAGACAACGAACAGTAACGACAACAATTTTCCTGGGTTTTCTTGGACTGTGTCTGGTCCTTAAAAAATATTTTGCAGCTTAGGCTTGTATTACTTGGGTATATTTCTGGGAATAAAGGAGTAATTCCAGAGGAGTTCCTTCTGAGGAATGTGAGAATGCAAGCAGTAGATGGCTGGGAGGCTTCTAGGTAAACAAACATCTTATTGAGGATCTGTATGGGTCTTGGAGAGGAGCTGTGGAGGTGGGCAAGCCACGTGGTGTGGAAGCCTTGGGGAATGGTAGGCTACCAGGACCACACCGGGGTGAAGTCAGAGTGAAGTTCTCCAGCATGTTAGTGCAGTACTGGCAATATTGTGGTAATGGCTTGGCACAGAGCTTTATGTTTTGTTTCAAGGTTTAATCAAACTTGCTTAAACATCTTTGGATGAGAAACAGGCCTGTAAAGTTCTGGAATGGTAACACCACTGAAGATTTTTATCTTTTGTGATACTTTTATGTTTACTTTGGCTGAAATTGGAAGAGGAAAAAAACACACTTAAAAGGAAAAAAAGAAACCAAAATGAGGAATCCTGCCACAGAAACGCACTTCTGTAGAAACAGAGAGAGCTCAGCAAAACCCAATATACTCCCAGACTCTCAAAATGGATAGACTTATAATTAAAGACAGGAATCTTGGTCATCAAACTAAGACTCACTTTAAACTAAACATAAATTCAACTCCATTAAAAACTGTCAGGTGAGACAGTCCAAGGATGCACCTGGAAGTACACTAGTAGGTCTGGTAGCCTGTGGAATATCACAGTAATGCTCTGAGTTGTAACTGAGAACTGATTGACATTCTCACAAATAACGATGAGTAGCATTACAAAACAAGGAAAAATATTTTCTTTCTGATGTCAGTTCAGAGGGACCAGGGCCTTAGAGTCACAGATGGACACAGTTGCACTGTGGGTCAACGCCAATGTAAACTGACAATGAAAGGGTTCCTCTCCTACTGTAGCTGGTAACAGAAGATGAGAGATGGATTTAGGCAGATAGTTTGGGATTTTCTCAGGTAGAGAAGGGAGCCAAAATAGATCTTTTGTAACCATCAGGAGCAGTGGTGTACCCTGCCTTCTGCAGGACCCCACATGGACAATGCACTGTCACAATGTAGACTGTATTGAGTCACCCAGCATTCAACAAGTCTGGACTGTAGGACTCAGTGAGGCTTACCATGTGAGAGAGACAGTACTATGTTATACTGTCAGGGCTTCCCAGTCATTCTGGGAGCGACCAAAAGCCAAGGTTTAAGTCAGTGTAATGCTGAAAACTTGAGCACTTTCCAGAATTAGGCAACAGCTGAGTGATGTTTCTGAGGACTCCAATCCCCAGTGGATTTTCTGGATTCTGGCTAATAGTCTGTGAGACAGGAAGCATTTCATATAAAAGAGTTTTACACAGAAGAACCCAAATCCAGTCGGGATAGTAGGAGCAACCTGGGCAAACGTATAGTTTTCTCTGTGCCTGCAGCCAACAGCATCACTTTCAGACTATACATATATAAATATATATATATATGTATATATATATGGTTTTTTTTCTTCCAAGATCATTTGTTGTGGAGGGGTTTGAGTCTGCATTTGGGGTGAGATCTGAGGCTGATTTGAAGGTCATTGAATAATTTATTAATATATACAAAGAGAATTTCCCCCAAACTTATGTACAGCTAACCCACACAAATTCTTTGTATATGGTTGGTGAAACTATTTTACAGAGTATCTATTTACAGCCAAATTAAGCAACTTGGTAGAGGTTTTAGAAATGTTCTGGTCAGAGAGTCTTGTGACATAAAGTGCCGCTGGTAGAGTTAGTAAAATTCCTCAGCAACTTGAATCAAGAGAGTTCAAATACTCACTAATTAGAAGTCTCAGTATCTGTGGTCCCAAAGTATATATAGCGAAAGCCACGTGGTTGATTTTGCGTGGAGCTGATAGTTCAATCCGAATTGGGGTGCACTGTCCAAGAAGATTCCATGGACACAATCAGGCTGATGCAGCGGCTGGAGCGGCGTCTGTCCGGGAACGTCTCGTTCCATCATCCACTGGATCAGTGCAAGGTGCCGTGGAATAAAGGGTCACGTCAAGCGAACAAAGGTAGTGGCCCCAGGCAGCAGGCAGGCAGGGAGAGGTGAACCGAGAGAGTGGCAAGAGCATCTTGTTTACCTGGATTGCACTATTTATCGGATGTGGGCCGAGAGTAATGGTCCTTTGGCCACAATATTGTCCAATAGGCTTCTGGCAACAGGCCAAAACACACCAAATTAGGAAGGGTCCACAAGTCTAGTACCCCAAATATGGGAAGAGCATGGCCCTACACCCGGTGGGCCATACACTAAGTGCGTGGGCTTATGCAACCAGGTTATACAACCTGGGCCCTGGGCAGGCCAGACTTCGTGGTGTCAGGCCTATTGTGCCCCTTTGTCCGTTTAATGTGTTTACCTCTGGTTTGGGCAGAAAAATATGTCCAGGCAAGGCAAGGCATATGTAAGCCTATTTGGGCTTATGTGGCTCTCCACTACATCATTTCACACTGTTACAGATCTGAAAGAAAAGTCTACAGGGAGCATCTTAAAAGTGAAGCTTTGGAGTATCACATTGGTTTTCAAAGTAGTAATGACTTAATTTTTGGAGAGCTTCTATGGACTAGGCATAAATGAAGCTCAGTCTATCATAAGTGTTAATATGCTTGTACTCAAAGCAAGTTATGCTCGGGCACACCTCTGAGATGACTTTCATCCAGTTTGCTTTCTGCACTAGAGGAAAGTATTACAGAAAGGATTATTGTTGTAATAACGCTTTCCTACAGAGATTTAAAAATAAATGTGTATTATTGAAATAGTTTGAAGTGGATTTCTCACACCAAGTGCTGTGCATCATATTGGTAGTGTTTTTCTTTATGCCACACTCATATTCTGAAAACGTGAAAGGGAGGAGCTTATACATTGAGGAACACTCAACTTCAGACACCAGTTCACACCGAAACTGAACTTTCAGAACCAACTCTCTATGCCATGCATTACCACAGAATGAGATTAGGATGAAAAATCAGTATCTCTCTTCAGACACATTGGTGACATCATCTCACAACAAACCAGAAATAATTTAGAAAGCATGAGCATGCTGTGGCAAGGGAGAACTTCTACATAGTTAGAGGATAAGTAATTTTACCCCTTACGTTGCATTTTGCGTGCACTTCCTGGAATGATTCAGAAGCAGCTTTGAGGTTGTTTAAGGAGAATCTTCCAAAGAAATTAGTTTGAAATGGGTAGGTGAGAATGAAGTAGTTTGTTTCTTTGGTCTTCATAAGATGTAATGCATGGTATTACAGGGAGAGACATAGCAATTTCAAAAGCTCTGCAATCAGTTGCCTTTTAGCTATAATATTTTTAGTACATTCCCTCTCACACTATGGGTAAACAAACAAAGACCTCCACATTTGATGGACTACTTGGGGCTTTTATTTTAAAAATATTAGTAAAACTCCCTGTCTCTTAACTAAGAAGATATTATGAGGAAATACACTGAAGTTTACTGTCTGGTAGATTTCTATATTTAAGAATTATTCAACATTAATTCTGAAATTAGGAACATAAAATGTGTTCTCTGACTGTTCACAAACTTTCCTAACCACATGTGCTGCTGAGCAAGTGCAGTTTTATGCGTTCTGGAGCAGCCCATTGCAAAACTTGACCCTAAAAGGGGTCAAGGGGTCCAGGATGGTTGGACCTACTTTAAACAGGAGCTCTTGAAGGCACAGGAGCTGGCAGTTCCCATGTGCCGAAAGATGAGCCGGTGGGGAAGACGACCAGCCTGGATGAGTAAACAGCTCCTGAAGGAATTGGGGGAAAAAAAGAGGGTGTATCGCCTTTGGAAGGAGGGGAAGGCTTCTCCTGACGTGTTTAAGGAGGTAGCCAGACTATGGAGGAACCTGGGAACTACAGACCTGTCAGCCTGACCTCAGTGCCAGGGAAACTGATGGAGCAGGCTATCTTGGGGATGGTAAGAGCTCACCTGAGGGATGGCAAAGAGCTCAGGTCCAGCCAGCATGGGCTTAGGAAGGGCAGATCCTGCCTCTCCAACCTGATCTCCTTCTATGATCAGGTGACCCGCTTGGTGGATGTGGGGAGGCCTGTGGATGTGGTCTGTCTGGACTTCAGCAAGGCCTTTGACACTGTTCCCCACAGCAAACGGCTGGCTAAGCTGTCAGCCCACGGCTTGGATGGCAACACTCTGTGCTGGGTTAGGAACTGGCTGGAGGGCCGAGCCCAGAGAGTGGTGGTGAATGGTGCCACATCCAGCTGGCGGCCAGTCACTAGTGGTGTCCCTCAGGGATCAGTGCTGGGCCCCATCCTCTTTAACATCTTCATAGATGATCTGGATGAGGGCATCGAGTCAGTCATCAGCAAGTTTGCAGATGACACTAAGCTGGGGGCAGATGTGACTGAGTTGGAGGGCAGAAGGGCTCTGCAGCGGGACCTTGACCGCCTGGACAGATGGGCAGAGTCCAATGGGATGGCATTCAATGGCTCCAAGTGCAGGGTGCTGCACTTTGGCCACAACAACCCCATGCAGAGATACAGGCTGGGGTCAGAGTGGCTGGAGAGCAGCCAGACAGAGAGGGATCTGGGGGTGCTGATTGATACCCGCCTGAACATGAGCCAGCAGTGTGCCCAGGTGGCCAAGAGAGCCAATGGCATCCTGGCCTGCATCAGGAATGGTGTGGCCAGCAGGAGCAGGGAGGTCATTCTGCCCCTGTACTCTGCACTGGTTAGACCACACCTTGAGTACTGTGTTCAGTTCTGGGCCCCCCAGTTTAGAAGGGACATTGAGATGCTTGAGCGTGTCCAGAGAAGGGCGACGAGGCTGGTGAGAGGCCTCGAGCACAGCCCTACGAGGAGAGGCTGAGGGAGCTGGGATTGTTTAGCCTGGAGAAGAGGAGGCTCAGGGGTGACCTTATTGCTGTCTACAACTACCTGAGGGGTGGTTGTGGCCAGGGGGAGGTTGCTCTCTTCTCTCAGGTGGCCAGCGCCAGAATGAGAGGACACAGCCTCAGGCTGCGCCGGGGCAAGTTTAGGCTTGAGGTGAGGAGAAAGTTCTTCACTGAGAGAGTCATTGGACACTGGAATGGGCTGCCCGGGGAGGTGGTGGAGTCGCCGTCCCTGGGGCTGTTCAAGGCAAGGTTGGACGTGGCTTGGTGCCATGGTCTAGCCTTGAGCTCTGTGGTAAAGGGTTGGACTTGATGATCTGTGAGGTCTCTCCCGACCTTGGTGATACTGTGATACTGTGATACTGTGAAAAGGGTAAAAGTAAGCCCTAGCTCACCTAGTAGGGTCAGGTTTGGCAAACTGCCATTCTGATTGGCTAATCTGTGGCCAAGGAGCCATTAGTCTCAGGCTGAACTGGTAAAAGAGATATAAAACAACATACTCTCAGCCATTGCATACATGCTTTCTGCCGTTGTACCCCACCATGCTCTGTCTGCTGCATATTAACAAGCCCTGATGCTTTGGGCTTGTACACCTGGAAACTGGCATGCTTCAGTTTACCAGGAATAAGCATTAAGTGCTTCCATGCGATAGGCAGGAATTAGCCACTAGTGTGACATTGTGCCTGTCCGTATATTTGCAAGACAACGTGCCTGCCTGAACATCTGCAAGTCTTCTGCCAAGACTAGGAGCCCTGGAAAGGACAGATTCATCTAGAGGAACCAGAATCAGGTCAGAGATTCCTGACACCCTCTCCCTACTCTGCATCCTGTTAGCCAGCTAGGCTGTCTTTAACAGCTAACAAGATACCAACAGAACTCCCTCCAGGTGTTTAGGTACTGTCTGAAATTATAATTTAGCTCCAGGAATCTGGAGGTATATTTTGTGAGTAAATATTTAAAAGCCTCTCTGTAAATTTGGTGTACCTTCTGCTTTAAGCAGAAAGGAGCCTCTCGAGTCCCTCTAGTGGGCAAGTGGTATATTCAACTGCAAGAGTCTCCAATTTCAATTAGTGTAATTAATATTTGTTGTATTATTGCTAGTTATTTCTTCAGTGATTAAAGTGCCTGTTTTCCTCTGTGTAGTATTTTCCATGACCGTGCAAAGAACCTGTTAAAAATGAAGTTTTGTAGCGAGATTAATGTTATTATTAATATCAAAATAATGAACTATTAATTTGGAATAAAATCCCATCTCACTCATAACAAACCCATGTGGACATGTTCTTTGATATACTGGGATGAGAAAACCTGGCAAGTCCTTTCAGGCTCACGTAACAAGGCATGCTATTCTTGCTGTTGTTGTTTTGGTTTTGTTGTTTTGCTTTGGGTTTTGCTTGTTTGTTTAGTTGGGTGTTTAATTTTGATTTGTTTCGTTTGTTGCTTTGCTTTGTTTTTTGCTTGTTTGTTGTTTAATTTTGGCTTGTTTGTTTTGTTGGTTTTTTTGGTGTATGGATTTTTTTTTCTTTTTGTTGGGTTTGGGTTTTGTTGGGTTTTGTTTGTTTGTGGTTTTGTTTGTTTTCTCCATTTAGTATTTTAAGTTTTGCAAAGGGAAGGGCAAGACAATATACCAAACAATATTAACTGCTACCAAGTTCCAGCTATATTTAGCTAATGATCAAACTTGAAAATGTTTGTCCTAATAGAAATCTTCAGAGACAGTTTATCATTCTATATTTTACTCCACTTTTTACACTCTTCTCTAAAAAAAGAGACCCCAGGGCTCACTGGAGATCTACCGATCTAAGAGGCTTCTTGGATCTGCTTCCCTAGTCACCACTCCACTTAAAAACTAAAATATTTCTGAGAGAAAATTATATTCCACATCATTATATTACCTTGAGTTGCTAATGCTGAAACTCTGCATCTGATATTTATGACAAAAATCCAAAGTTACTGCCTCCACTTTTAGAATTACAACCTATATTGAAGGGGGCCTACAGGAAAGCTGGGGAGGGACTATTGACAAGGTCTAGTAATGTTAGGACGAGGGGGAATGGGTTTAAGCTGGAAGAGGGGAGATTCCGACTGGATGTTAGGAGGAAGTTCTTTACAGTGAGGGTGGTAAGACACTGGAACGGGTTGCCCAGGGAGGTTGTGGATGCTTCCTCCCTGGAGGTGTTTAAGGCCAGGCTGGATGAGGCCTTGAGCAGCCTGCTCTAGTGGGAGGTGTCCCTGCCTATGGCAGGGGGTTGGAGCTGGATGATCCTTGAGGTCCCTTCCAACCTAAACCATTCTATGATTTTATGATTCTATGAACAGGAAGTGATTCATCAGTAGAAACAATGTGCCAATATCTAGTCTGATTTGCTTCTGTAAAATGATTGGCAGTTTACTTAAAAGCCTTTCAAACTGATCATCCTTTTCATTCTGGCAAAACACAGCTGCTTTTCCACCTTTGAACATACCAGTATTTGACAGGCGGTGGGAATCCACAGTTTAGAAACTGCTTTTACAACCTCTTGCTCAAGGCAAGGGTAAATGTTAGTTCCTCAGAATTGTTCCTAATCTTAGATGGGTTTGCACCTTCTCCGGAGGTAGGTCATAGCTGCCCTCCGTATGTACCTTTACTTCAAGAGCATTATGACCACCTAACAAGAGCACATACACAGTTCTCCTGAGAACTGTCAGCATTTCTGATGTATTAGCATATGTTGGTGACCCAGCTGTCTTCCTGCTCATCCATAGCATGGCGTAGTGCTGGCGTTGCACCCCAGCGTAACAGTTGTGACATCAATATGGTTAAGTAATTGTTCTCCAATAATCTCCTTTATTGCTGTGATACAGTGACTTATATGCCAACTTGGAAGAGGCGTGCATAGCTAGCTCAGTTAAGATTGGTACACGTGGAAGGCACAGATAGGCTCAAGGTTATGTGTGAGGTACAGATAGGTTAAACTTATATAAACAACTTGTAGGGTCAGCCTCCTGCAGCCAGCAGACCCTGCCTCCTCGCAGCTGCATGTAGGGGGTTGTTATCACCGTCTTGCCTCCGGGGTGGGCTCAAGGACACTTTGCAGCATGGGTTGTTCATGCTTATCAATTCATGTCCTCTGTTAGCAAGAAATCCGTCCACAGAGTAGCTTCCTGGCAACAAACTGACAATTTCCTTTCCAGTCCAGGTTTAACATGAAACAACACTAAACACCAGCCCTGTTGCTTTTAAAGACATACTCTCTTCCTAAGATCATCATCTTGTGCTGCCACTGATGCCAGCAAAGCAAAGCAAAGCATTAGACTCTAAAATAAACTCAGCTGTTTACAGGGTCCAGTTATATCTGTAGATGAAGAAACAGTCAACTTTTTATACCTGAAATCAGTCTTTTGAAGAGATTAGAATCCCTGAATGAGGAGAGAGACGGATGCACCTGGGCATACAGCTTCTTTTGCATCTCTGTTTCCCTTGGATCAGACTAATCAGATTTTACTTGAGAGCAAAACTGAACCTCAAAAATATTATTTGTTTTCAAGCATAGAGAAGGCACCTTGGTAGAACTGGCACTTACTACAGAGCTGCTGTTTCATTTCGGGGTAATGCATTCCCTATTATACTTATTGTTCTGCGTTTATTCTATTGCCTGGTACTGTAATACACTGCTCTCAGTATGCTAATGGGATTTCATGGGGCTGCCATCACCAGCTTGATTTGTAACAGGAAGCCAGGACAATAAAGGCTTTGAGAGGATTAATGTGAGAAATGCCTGCCTCTGTAGAGGAGCATCAGTGCAAAATGAAAAACAACACTGTATTCCATTGCTTGTTACTGCCATCTCATTTTCACCAGTAAATAACTAGTGCATTTGTCTCCACAATGAACACCAGCAAAAGGAAGACAGCCTACATCCACAATGGACATACTATAGGAGGGGACAGAGAGGGAAGCATTCCTCTCATTCATTTCATATACTCACCTGCTATTCCTCACCACATTCAAGACTGCTGTGTTTAAAGAAGGTCCCTCTAACTCTGCCTCACTGAACATCTCCTGAAAACCTGTAACTTTATACCAGGAAATTCATAATGGGTTACCAAAGACTCTGTCAGTTTAGGAATGGGTTTTGACAATGAACTCGTGAACATACTTCAGTGAAGCTCATTTGTCTGCTACCATAGTTTAGATGATAAGCCATGTACAGTAGTACAGAGTGCACACCTGTGCAGTTGACCTAAAAACAACCAGCCAACAACAAAGTAAGATGATCTCAGGAAATGGCTTCTTAATTTTCACCACGCATACCGGTCAAAAGTCACTGGCTGTTTTCTGAGTCATGCAGTTTTCTTCCATTAATTTGAAATTCAAAGAACTAAAAGAAGATAAGTATTTTTTTTTCCTTATCTATTTGCATTTCAATTATGTTGTTATTTTGGGGAAAAAGCTGTAGTAAGGGATGGAAATAAATGGGGACAATTATTAATATGAAGTTAGTTCCCTTGCTGAAGGCCAGATTAATCTTTCAGGAACCTTTGTCAGGCCACACATCAGGTGCCATCTGAAATTATGAAAACACAAACAGCTGGTACGGCAGGCATGCAGGGGCAGTGCAGAATGTATATAGACCACAAACTGCCAGGAAAGGTTGCATTGGTGTGCAGAAACCTACATTATCCCAGACTAGTTGCTCAACAGTTTAGGTGGCTCTGGTGTTTTCCACTCTAACTTTCCCCTTGGAGACACGTAACATTGAGATGGTGCAACAAATGGTCATGGTGTAAACTCATTGATCCAGACCACACCACTCCTTCCTACATCCCTCCACAGCTATCCTTGTGCTCTGTCATCTCCAGGTTGTGTGATATTCATTGCTTCTAAATGCATTTCTACAGTACTATTTCTGTGTTAGGTCTACTATCTAGCCTCAGAATTCCTTAGCTCATGTATCTTCTGTACTATTTATCTAATTCTGTCCACAGGTGCTGACTGTGGGAAGCTAGAGAAACCATGCATTGGCAGGAGGCAGCAGTTGTATCTAGTATGGATCCTTTTGGTTTCCTTATGTCCAACAGTGTCAGAATTTATTGGCCCAAGACATGCAGCTCACAAGTCAGATCATTTTTGCTAGAAGGAGGGCTTCAAGAACGAACATTTTTGAACAGTACTTGTCTGTTAATAAATTAGCATGTAAATAAATAAAGAAGTAGTGAGGAGTTGGGAGAACATGTCTGCCTCTTGTCACAATAATGCATGCTGGAACACTGCTGTGAGTCTATTTGCTGTTTCTGGGAATGATGCAGTGTGCTAAGGTGTCACACTTCTCATGCACCCTGAACAAGAATACATGGTTGCAACACCTAGGATCTACTATAGTGGGTCTGCTATGAAAGTAATGTACAACAAGGTATTTTCTGATATATTTCTTCCGTTAAGTCTGCCAGGGGGTTTCAAACTGATTTAAATCTTGTTAAACTGGATTAAAGTCTACATTCCATTAAAATACAGGCAACTGATATGCCTTGCAGGAACAGGACTAAGCTTTAGAGATGATTTTTTCCAAAAGATTGGTTTTTGCCTTATTTTTTTTCTTCTTCAGCCTCCTCCAATTTAAATTCAAATGAATGCATGAGCAAATAATTCAGACTTGTGGCTGGTTTGCTGTTCCCCTCGAAAGCTGTGCTATCTCTGTAGCTTCTCTCCTTTTACTGCATGGATGTGCAGATGTGCATGACAAGTGACTGCCACAGACCTAGGAAACGTTTTTGATTTGATCAGGGTGAATAGAGAGGTGACAAAGTTTACTGACAAAACCAAGTTGCTCAAGAGAGTGACGATGGAGCTGCCTGTGCACTACTGCAGAAGAACTTTATGGGACTTTGAGTTTGGGGATTAAAACAGCAGAAGAAATTTAATGAGATAAATATAGACTGAAGGACACAGGACCTCACCTAGCTCCCCCTTTCCCCATGAGTTTATGGGGGAAAATATATAGTGTGTGAGCTGACTTCAGTGAAATGGGAATGAGATCTTGAGTCTGTTATAGACAGTTCCATGACAATGTCAGCTCAGTGGTCAAAAATGCACACTGACCATTTGGAATTATTAGGAAATAAGAAAGAATACAGAGAATATAATTTTTACCACTGTATTGATCCATGGAGAATCTTACAGATTTTTTTACTCTCAAAAATGTCGCAGATTTTAAAAGCATCCAAAGAAGGACAGGTCAGGAAGATCAGAGGAGGTGGATCTTATGGACATAATACTTAATTTACAAGGTGGAAATTCTTCACCATGGGATGCTGTGAAACCTAACATTTCACACAGGGTCAAATAAAAATTGAACTAGATACTAGAAGATGAACACCTGAAGCCTTCTAAAGATGTGAAAAATCACCTCTGACTCAGGAACTGCGTAGGCTGCAAATTCTAGGAAACTAGAGAGAATTTAGGGGAAGTATAGCTGTGCCCTTGATTTGCTCTGAAGGCACTTCTCTGGGAAATCACTTTTGGTCTTTTGAGGAGAAAATATATTAGGCTGGAAGTTCTGACCCACTCAGGCAGTTCTTATAATCATGTGATGTAAAGTGCCCTAACAGTACTCCTAAAGCTCTTCTATAAAGGAATGGCACAAAATTAATGGGGGGGGAGGGGGGGGGGAGGGGGAATAAAAAGAGCTCAGTTGCTCTAACATCTCTGGTTGTGATAAGGTTCTGAAAATCTATAGGTACACACATAGGTACTGAAACTCAAAATGTTCATAAACAATAGCATTTGGGGTTGTTTAGACAAGAGTTTTCTGAGTGACACAAGTTATTTGAATGTTACAACTCTAGTTTGGAGCTGTGCATCATCTGTGTAATCAGAATGCTTATCTTTGAAAATATTAAGCGATCCCAAAAGATCAAGATGACAAGGATTTGTCAAATGCTTGTCTTTAAGTGGGGAAAACAAGTACTTGATGAAAAAAAGGACAACCACGTTGAAATAAAGAGCTGCTGGGGTGTTGTTTGTTTGTTGGGTTTTTTTCCAGCCCTAGTTAAAATGGCACTCTTAAAACAGCACAGTTTGCAACCCCAGTCCAAAGCACAGTTAAAACGAACTGAAGGCTGTGCTAATTTCATTGTCTTGTACTTGCAGTTGCAGGGAGATTTGGTTTTCTGCCAGTTTGTTTCCAGGTGTTATTTGACATATGACTGTCTGGTTATTTGACATATGACTGTTCAGGAAGTACTAAACAGAGTTCCAGTAGTTGTGTATTCCTTTTTTTTTTTTTTTTAAATACATTAATAGGAAAGTTACTTTTAATCTACTAATTTATGTAGGTTTTATTTTCCTCTGTCTATAACATTTAACTGCAAGACTGCAAAATGTACAATACTAGCATTCATACAACTGTGGAGACAGCACAAAGATTACTGGTACTGCAGAAGACTTTTCTGTTCACTTCTCAGGTTTTCTTTTAAAGAAACAAAGAGTATTTCTTTTTGTGACATAGATGCTTTCTTCAGTGAGTAAATGTCAATGAACATCTCTACCTGGACCTGAGTAAGGCATTCGACTCTGTCCCACATGACATCCAGGTCACCAAACTGGAAAATCACAAACTGAATGGGTGGAGCATCCACTGGATAAGGACTGGCTGGATGGTGGCATGCAGAGAGTGGTGATCAATGGCACAATGTCCACATGGAGACCAGTGACAAGTGGTGTTCCTCAGGGGTCAGTGCTGGGACCAGTGCTCTTTAACATCTTTGTCAGTGATATGGACAGAGGAATTGAGTGCAGCCTCAGCAAGTTTGCAGATGACACCAAGCTGTGTGGCACAGCTGACTTGCTGGAGGGCAGGGATGCCATCCAGAGGGACCTGGACAGGCTGGAGAGGTGGGCCCAGGCCAACCTCATGACATTTAACAAGGCCAAGTGTAAGGTCCTGCGCCTGGGTTGGTGCAATCCCAAGCATGGATACAGGCATGGATACAGAGCAGCTCTGGGGAAAAGGACCTGGGGGTCTGGGTTGACTCAACATGAGCCGGCAGTGTGCACATGCAGCCCAGACAGCCAACCCTGTGCTGGGCTGCATCAAGAGAAGTGTGGCCAGCAGGGCAAGGGAGGGGATTCTCCCCCTTTACTCTGCTCTTGTCAAACCCCACCTGCAGTTCTGGAGCCCTCAACACAAGAAGGACATCAAACTGTTAGAGCGAATCCAGAGGAGGGCCAGGAAGATGCTCAGAGGGCTGTAGCACCTCTGATCTATGAAGACAGGCTGCAAGAGCTGGGGTTCTTCATCCTGGAGAGGAGAAGGCTTCGAGGAAACCTTATAGTGGCCTTCCAGTATCTGAAGGGGACCTACAGGAAGGCTGGGGAGAGGTTCTTTACAGTGAGGGTGGTGAGACACAGGAACAGGTTGTCCAGGAAGACTGTGGATACTCCCTCCCTGCAAGTGTTCAAGGCCAGGCTGGATGAGGCCTTGAGCATCCATTTCTAGTGGGAGGTGTCCCTGCCTATGGTTGGGTGTTGGAACTGGATGATCCTTGAGGTCTCTTCCAACTTAAACCATTCTACGATTCTATGACCTTGATAGCTAAAATAGAACTAAAGTGGAACTCTGGCATGAGAGTGTAAAATTGAGGACCATATCTATTGTCTTCCAATTGCTGCTTAGCTCTGGGCACAGCCTTCTTTCATTTCAGAGTCCCTAGTGTGCTCAGAGAATTCAGTGCAGCTGAGCTCCTTATTTCTGCCTAGTACCACACAGGACTCCACCCAGCTGCTATCCTTCAAATGTATGTGACTGCATATTGGTAGGATCAGATTCTCATCCAAATGCTGATGTGATCAATTTGTTTGTCTCTGGAGAGAAAGGAGCAATCACTGCTCATTAGATAAAAAAAAAACCAGTCAGCCGCCTCATGGGAGATTTAAGTTCAGTCATTGTCAGTCTGAGAAAGCTTGCATGTCATTTCCCACTTCTGTGTGGAAAAATGCTGATTGTTCTCATCATCCTCCAGTCTTTTAGTCATAAGAGAGCAGGTTGCAACAGCAGAGGACTGTCCCCAGTGGAAGCACAGGGTCCTTCTCTCAGCACAGCACCATGTTGTCTCTTCAGTAGCTGAGGCACTCAGCACTGAAATGAAACTGCAGCATTGGGGTGAGAAAGTTTCTGTATCACTATAAGGAAGAGGAAATGAGAAGCTATGGGAAGGGGCAGAATTTATTTATTCTACTTGCTTTGCTTTCCCTCTCAGTAAAACACCAGTATTTCAGCCTCTGACTAAAGCTCTGCTAGGGAGCACACAGAGGAGCATGCCTGCAGCCCTAACTCCGGCATCTGCATCCGGATCGGGTGGTTTCAGGCATACTATTTTCCTCAGTTTACCTAATACTCAGATTTTCCTCCTGAAAGATCCTATCTCCCTCTGTGGCACGTCTGGAGCAGAAAACATTTAATTCTGAATTCTGGATTAGGCCTCCAGAGGCCTATGTATTACACATCATTTATTACATTTAATTGTACATAGCTTTATTTGGTGATTCATCCCTCCACATGTTGCATGAATTTGTGTTTCCTGAAAGCTCTCAAATGAAATGCAATTGTACAATGGAAGTACTCTGCTCTGCTATGTAGACAGTGTTTTATCATTGTTAGACATGCATCACAAACACATGAATATTTTTTGTTTTAATTAAAACTGCATGACATAACAGTTGTAACAAAAATGAACTAAAAATGTAAGGAGATGATTAGTAGCCATGGCACAGCAACACGTCTCTAATCTACCAAAGGAATCATTTACACCAAATGCATTTGTTTAAACTGCTCTTTTTATTTGTATCTATGGACTTGCGTATTTTTGGCTTATGCTATCACAAAATGAATTCAACTGATGTATATCGATGTAAAACCAGTAAAAGAGGACATTAAAGTTCACAACAATCTGCACATACTTTAAAATCTGTTAGGCCTTACACATGGATACAAGACTGAGTTACTCTGTCTACTCTACACTCAAGAGTTGTAATAGACAACTGCACGTATGGTTATTTAAAAGGTGAAGTGAAATGGGTTCTCCCTCATGAAAGCTGAAACTCATTATGCTATTGCATTTTACTGCATGTTTGAGGCAGGGCATGGTTTTGTGTGTGGTCAATTTTCCTAATATGAATTAAATCAGTGTATTAAGTGAGGCTAGCATAGGCTGTGGGCTGTCAAGGACTTCGTTCCCACTAGATGCTGGGATAGCTCACAGCAAAACTGGACTAATTTTGCAGAAATCTCAGAGCAACTTCTTTCACACTTAGATGGTGCAAGAACGATGTCCAGTATAGCTATCACCTAAATGTCCTTCTCTGCAGAGGAAATATTGAGGGCATATTAAAAGCAGGGAGAGGTAACTAGAAGGAATGACTGGAAAGTAGTTTTCACTTTCTGAGGATAACCTTGAGCAGCTATGACTCTAGACAGTACCCCAGGCTACAGGCTAAAGGAAATGCCAGGTTACCTCTCTGGTGCTAAGCAGGGATTTAGAGGCTGTATCTAGTTAACACACAGTCTTTGATACACCTAAAATAATCTGGAGTTAGAGAAGTCTCAAACTCTGCAGATACGTCATTATAAATATTATTTTCTTAATTGCACGGATAGTAGGAAGTAAAGCCCAGTGAGTAAGAAGTAAAGCCCAGTAGTCACAGAATCATAGAATCATTTGGCTGGATAAGGCCTTTAAGGTTATCAAGTCCAACCATAAACCCTAAACCACCGCCAGGTCACCACTAAACCATGTCTCTAAGCACCACATCTACATGTCTGACAAATACCACCTCCAGGGATGGTTACTCAACCATTTCCCTGTGCAGCTTGTTCCAGGGTTTTACAGCCATTTCCATGAATAATTTTCTCCTAATATCCAACCTGAAACCTTTCTTGGTGAAACTTGAAGCCATTTCCTCATGTCCTATTGCTTATTGGAAGAACAGACCAGCACCCGTCTGGCCACAGTCTCCTTTCAGGTAGTTATAGAGAGCAATACAATGTCCCCTCAGTCTCTTTTCTCCAGGCATAACAACTCTGGATCCCTCAGCTGCTTCACAAAAGACTTGTCCTCCATACTCTTCATCAGTCTTATTATCCTTCTTTGGACTTGTTTCAGCACCTTTATGTCCTTCTTGTAGTAAAGGAACCCCAAACTGAACACAGACCTCAAGGTGGGGCCTTACCAGTGCCAAGTACAGGGGCATAATGACTTTCATGGTCTTGCTGGCCATGCTATTTCTGATACAGGCAAGGATGCCACTGGCCTTCTTGGTCACCTGGGTACACTGCCAGCTCGTATTCAGATGACTACTGACCAGCACCCCTAGGTCTTGCAGAAATGGACTATTCAGCATTGGTGCCCTGTAAGGTCACAGCTGCTGCCAGAAAACCTGATTCTCTATGGGCCCCTCTCTGCAGGCTGCAGTTTTCTTGAGAGCACATCCACGTCCTCCAGTACAGAGGTGCACCACCTCCATGTGGTGCAATGGGAACAACCTGCTTTATCATGGTCTTGTCCAGAGTCTGCAGGTTAATATCCCCACCAGTGCTTGGAGTACTCCCTTCCACTCCTTTACTGGCCTTGGTGTTTGCAGGGCTGTTTCTCTTGTGTTTTCCCTCTCCTTTATCCCAGCTGCTGTTCCACAGCTTTTTTAACTCTTCCTTAAATGTGCTACTATAGAGGGACTACCAGCATTGCTGACAGGCACAGCTTTGTCCACCAGTATGTGTGCCTTGAAACTGACTAGAACTGGCTCTGTCCAACATGGGACAGCTTCTGCAGCCCTACCTGCTGTCAAAATCTTGCTGTGTAACTGCAATAGGTTTTAACATATAAATATGTCATGGAAGCTAAAAGGAGATGCACCTGCATAACTGAAGGATGGTAATTTCTCTTATAACAGTGGCTATCATATTGCATTTGACAGTGAGGATCCAACATCTGCCAGAACCTCTTCTACACTGAGGTTCAGACCTCACGTTTTCCTCAGGGGCAAGACCAGTGTGCTCTAGACATTTTACCAGCTCTTTTCACACAGCAGATGATGTTGTGACAGATACTGACAATACTTCTAAATCATGGAAGAGAAATGGCTGTTATGTGTTACCTGTTTAAAGAGACTCACTGTTCATCTATCACAAAGGATGTCCTCACTTTGTGCATATATGCAGCATATAATATAGACTTCATAATAGATTTTAGCTTTGTCTACCCAACACATCTGCAAGGCTCCTCTGTAAAACAGTGGTACATTGTAGATGGGTCCTATGTCTTAAATCAAGCTCCTACAAGAATTCCAGCAAAACTCATTTGCTATCATGTTACTGTGCTCCTTTCCACCTGCCTGAAGTCATCTAATTGTCTATGTAGTGCAGAAAGCTTAACAGTTCACCATGACCTTTGGTTCAGATTCCTTCCTGCTCTTCAGTTCCTTAATTTTTAATACACCATTTCTTGCTTGGACAGAAAGGTTTAATCTCTCTTGTACATGTGACATGTTGCAATTTGTGTTTGCCACCCACCCCATACACTTTTCCTCTGTGTAATTTGGGCAAAATATTTGCTTTTGCCTCCTGACCAGTGCACACTGCAGAACTGGAGGGATTTAAAATATCTATTTAGCCAGTTTTAATAACAGTGAGAGTGCTGTATTGTTTCAAGCCTGGTTTCTGCACAGTATCACAGTATCACAGTATCACCAAGGTTGGAAGAGACCTCACAGATCATCAAGTCCAACCCTTTACCACAGAGCTCAAGGCTAGACCATGGCACCAAGTGCCACGTCCAACCTTGCCTTGAACAGCCCCAGGGACGGCGACTCCACCACCTCCCTGGGCAGCCCATTCCAGTGTCCAATGACTCTCTCAGTGAAGAACTTTCTCCTCACCTCGAGCCTAAACTTCCCCCGGCGCAGCCTGAGGCTGTGTCCTCTCGTTCTGGCGCTGGCCACCTGAGAGAAGAGAGCAACCTCCTCCTGGCTACAACCACCCCTCAGGTAGTTGTAGACAGCAATAAGGTCAGTATTGGTTTGGGTTTGGGTTTTGTGGGTTTTTTTTGGTTGCCTTTTTTTTGTGTGTGTGTGTGGGTTTTTTTTTTTTTGTTTGTTTGCTTGGTTTTGTTTTGTTTTGTTTTGGTTTTGGTTTTGGTTTTTTTTTCCAATTGCATAAAGTGGAGATCTGCTGGCATATTTTCCCACAGATGGTGTTGTAATAGGGTATGAAAGTTTGTGGAGCCACTGTCCTTGCAGGCGTTCAAGAAAAGCCTGGCTGAGGCACTTAGTGCCATGGTCTAGTTAATTGGATAAGGTTGGGTGCTAGGTTGGACTGGATGATCTTGGAGGTCTCTTCCAACCTGGTTGATTTTATGATTCTATGATTTAAGCACCTTTAGCTTACTGTTGTTCTTTTCTAAGACCATGTTCTATGGTTTTACATTCTTTTATATCAAGCTGAATGCATCTGTCTTTGAGGGCTATGTTGCACTTCAATGCTATGGTTAAGTACTACTACAACTTCTGTGTGTAGACAAACCCTTAGGGCTCAGACAGACGCTAAACTTAATGCAGCTCAACAAGTTTGTGCACATCAGCAAAGCCACAGTAACCCATCATAAACTTAGCCTGTCCCAAATGTGAGGTAAAATATAGGTGCTAAAACTTCTCTTGCTGTGTCTTTTTTTCTTACTTAGTCAGTACTAGAAGTATGATTAACTTTTGCACAAGCAAGAAACAAGCCAAACTGAATCTGTAATATCAAGTAGATTACTTTTTGAAAAGCTGAAAGGACCAGAAGTTCCATGGGACAGAGCTGCTACATTTTAAAAGAGGTACTGAAGGAAAATAACTAGAATGGAAGTTACATTTCAAATTAGTTTACTGACCTTTCCCTGCCTCATAATTGACTTTAAACTCCAGGTCTGGGATGCACACAGCAGTTACAGCATGAGGATTCTGCATCCTGGGCTGCATCAAAAGAAGTGTGGCCAGCAGGTCAAGAGAGTTGATTCTCTGCCTCCATACACCTCTTGTGAAACTCTACCTGAAGTACTGTGTCCAGTTGTGGCCCCTTTATTACAAGAAAGATATGGATGTGCTGGAACATGTCCAGAGAAGGCCCATAAGGATGATCAGAGGGCTGGAGCACCTCTCCTGTGAAGACAAGCTGAGAGTTTGAATTGTTCAGTTTGAAGAAGAGAAGGCTTTAAAAAGACCTTATTGTGGCCTTCTGGTTTCTGAAGGGGGCCTGCAAGAAAGCTGGGGAGGGACTTTTCAGGGAGTCAGGTAATGATAGGACTGGAGAGGTTGGATCCAAGCTAGAGGAGGGAAGATTTAGATTAGATGTTAGGAAGAAGTTCTTCACAGAACATCAGTGAGACACTGGAACAAGTTTCCCAGGGAGGTAGTGGAAGCCCCATCCCTGGATGTTTTTAAGGCCAGGCTGGATGTGGCTCTGGGCAACTTGATCTCGTGGAAGGTGTNGAGGGCTGGAGCACCTCTCCTGTGAAGACAAGCTGAGAGTTTGAATTGTTCAGTTTGAAGAAGAGAAGGCTTTAAAAAGACCTTATTGTGGCCTTCTGGTTTCTGAAGGGGGCCTGCAAGAAAGCTGGGGAGGGACTTTTCAGGGAGTCAGGTAATGATAGGACTGGAGAGGTTGGATCCAAGCTAGAGGAGGGAAGATTTAGATTAGATGTTAGGAAGAAGTTCTTCACAGAACATCAGTGAGACACTGGAACAAGTTTCCCAGGGAGGTAGTGGAAGCCCCATCCCTGGATGTTTTTAAGGCCAGGCTGGATGTGGCTCTGGGCAACTTGATCTCGTGGAAGGTGTCCCTGCCTATGTCGGGGGTTGGAACTAGATGATCCTTGAGGTCACTTACAACCCTGACAATTCTGTGATTCTGTGACTCCATCCTGTACTTTTGGAGAGGATATAGATCTCTCCTGTGGTGTCTAGATTAACAGAAAGACAAATACTTTTTCACCAATTGTTCCCCAACTGTCCAAATTGTCAAAACAATTTTAAGATCAATTGAAACTCTGAAAATATGCCCACATTTCCTCAAGATCAATGTCACACACTGAGACTGCTCACTCTGAGTTAAGACTCTGACATCAGCACTTTACACATGTTAGCATTTAGGGAGCATACTGTAGCAGCCATAAAGTAAAGCAATAGAGTAGTCCACCTTACAGATCATCGCTATATGTACAACATCCATTTGTGATGATAGCTTTGGCTAAACTCCATATGTGTGCTGGGAGAGACATATCAGACTGAATGTAACTGTGCTTGCTCTTTGCAGACAGAAGAAACAATCTGCTCACACATTGTATACATTGAGGAGGGGCTTCCACAGAATGATTAGAAGAAAGGAGTGCAAAAAATGAGCAGCAGCTGAAGCACTAATTGTGTCTGAATTTTAGAATGGTCCTAATGAAACAGTCGTTTGGATAAATAAGCCACTGTGCTTGTAATAACCTGCCCTTGGGCTGGTCTAGGATGAATTCTACTGCTGGAGAGCATGAATGCCCTTCTAGCTGGCCTGAGCGCTACATTAGCATTTCTTAAACTGAACCAGAAATGAGCTGAGGAAAAAAAGACGCTTCCACAAAATTATTGTGTTTACACTCTCTCTCTGCTTCATGTTCAGTTTTCTTCTTAAAGCTTCTCAAAGCCCTTCCTGTCCTGCTCTGTGATCAAGCTTAGAGGAAACAGCGCAGATTATTCCTGCCACTTGCAATGAAGCCCAAACTGCAGGCTGCAGAGCTCTAGGGTTGCTTTGCATCTACTTACAAAGCCTGTTCTACACATTTCAGGAGGATCCTACATTAAGGTACATTAAGAGCTGCTAACAGTCTCAAACTGATATAGGATAAAAAGCAGTGGCACATCTTCAACATATCAGGCTAACTGCTGCTGTGCATTCTCGGTATACAGTCCAGAAATTTCTAGACAGAATTTTCAATCAGTGGAACCTATTTTAAAAACGTCTTTCTCCTCTGTTCTTTCCATATTTTTATATTCAGGCATTCTCAGGTACTAAAGCTTTGTAATACATATTCATATGACAACTCCAAACATTATGATGGCTTGTTTAGAAATTGAAAAATGCAGTTTTGAGATTGAATAATCAGTATTACTCAGAAAATTACTTGAAGATGTTATTTAAGGCTGGCACAGCAGAGTTGTTATTCTTGCAGAGACATAACTCTTCCTAATAGCAGCATTCAGTACTTGTAATTTTTCTTAAATATCAGGGGATAGTTTCTTGCAATACAACTCAGTTGGAGTAAAAGCAGTAAGGTAAATATGGCAGGATGAAAACGTGAAAGAGATATCTATTGACTGTGTGTACAAGTCTACATAGAAACAGCTCTCAAAATAATTTCAGGACTATCAGGCACATGTTCTGCAGGGGAGAACAAAGAAAGTGCCACATGAAGTTAGGCCCTTTGACAGACTATGCAAAATATCTTGGCAATTAACTTGTGTTATCATCATTGTGGGAGCCAAAATGCATTGGTATCAACAGAAGAGAGTATTTTGTGCAAGAACAAAATATAATCATTCTTAAATAAGCCTAAGTGACTTCAGGCAGGATTGTCATGGATATGAGAATGGGAATGAATTAATATTCAGAATCACACAAGGACACATGAGGATTATTTTACAATAAAAAGAATTTCAATCTATTAAGAAATTATAGGCATGAAAAACATTCCAGGGTAATGATAATTGTTACTGGGGAAAAAAATGTTGCTGCTGGTTTAGACTGAAATAATTTATGTAATATATATTTACTCAGTCTTAATCAACATCACAGTAAACTAAATTGTGATTAAATATTCAGGTGAAATCTTTAGGTCACAGAGGGCTCTGTTATATTCTCCTTCAAGAACTCAAGGTACAATCAGGGCAAATTATAGCTGATAAAGTCAAGCACTTCTACACTTCCCTTCTCCTCTCCCCTTTCCACGTGTTAATACTCCCTTGAGGACCTATCCCACAAAAAAAACCCCGTGTGGCAGGTGCTCTCCCTACTACTCCTTTGACTGCTGTGATCTCTAAGGCAGCAGGCATCAGGAAGTCCAGGTGGCAGCTCTGAATGGAGCACCCCCCATTCCGCTCCAGTTCAGGTGCCACTTGTCTCTGGGGCTTAGAGAGAAGGAGGAGCTCATGTCAGGCTCAGGAAGAAAAGAAATAAATGTCGTTTGCAAAAGGAGAAACCAGAAACAATTTCACTGAATGTAAAGGCAGCCGAAACCTTTCTTGCTACTTGTGTCTTTCAGTGATATTAGAGAGCAAAAGCCTGAGGGTGGTGGGATGAAGAAAACACCCCCCTATGGAATTACATAGGAAAAAGGCCTTGAATCTGAGGCTGTGGCTCCTGTTGTCTTTTTTCCTACCTCCCACAGAGAAATGGGTAAAGCACTGTGAGAAGAGTGTATCAGTTATTGCCACCAGAGAGCTGCCAGATGTCTGCTTTGCAATTGGAAAAACAAGTTTAAAACCCCTCCAGCCTAGAGACATGGGGGTGGTGGAATTTGATAGTTAGTATCTGAACCCAAGGAAAATTAGCTAATGTGTGTGTCAGAACAAGAAATCCTCCATTCGCTGCAATTACTCAAAATCTTGGCTTGCCATTGAAAACGCATTTGAGTCTGGCATAATTAAATGGGGAGCAGAAGCCAACATGGAAACTTCAAAACCCTGAAAAGGCGAGCTAAGGGTCTAAAATCGTACCTCATTTACATGTTTGCCATAATGTCAGCAAGTTTAACCTACCAAATTGATACTGATGAAAGCAGTAGCAACTTTACTGGCTTAAAAAGTTACTCTGGACTTGTGCTTTAAGACTTATATCAGGATTTGGCCCAGTGTTTGACAAGTGCTTTGATTGTACTTAAGATTCTAGGTGTTACAGAAATAGAACTTGCTGAAAAGCTTCTGTCTGCAGGGAGAAGCTGTTCATTCAGCAAGCATAACCGGACTTCAGACCTCCTTTCCTACTGTTTGGTGGACATCACACCAGCCTCAGGAGACAATTGCGAGCTTACTTCAGGTCTGCATTGTACTGACTTTTAATTTCGTGTCACTGATCCTTAACCTAGTGCAGGCACTTGGAATGTGGTGCAGTTCGTGTGCATCCAGTCCTGATACTTTGGCTGGGAGAGAGGAATCAGACAGACTTCTCTATCTATTAGCCAAGGACTTTCCAGGACTGAAGAAAGCTTTGGGTCAGGTTTGAGTTCTTCTGAGAGGAGGGCCAGGTGGTGAGGACACTCGAAGAAACTAGGTTTGGAAGAAACTGCAGGTTTGGGGTGTGTTTGGCCTCAGACTTAGTTTCATGAATCTGATGAGAGCTAGACAGAAAACAACTGTGTTCCCACTTTTGAACAATGAGATTTGGGGATTGCCCAGAAACTCACACAAGCATTTAAAAAGCAGAGAAGCCTACCAACTCCTGCAAGCTAAAATCCTAATATTTCACACAGCTGTATTTAAAAATCACACAGAAAGACCAAATTGCAGAGCTGCTACAATGAACAGCATTCTTTATATTCCTATGCTGAAAAGATAAAAATCCCAAACAAACTTCATAATACGAAAGACTCAGTCTTCATTCACTGATGACTATAGCAGCTGACAGTTAAAATTAAAATCTATTACTGGAATTTTTCAGTTGTAGGATTTGATTTCTTTCTGTCTCAGCATTCTTTCATGTTTGTTTATAGGACTGGGAAGGGAAGTAACTTTCTAAATATTATAAATGGTTAACTCATTGCATAATATATATTTTCTTGGCTCTCTACTTGAAGAGACATTACAACTGACAGACTTTTCTCTTCTTCCAGAAACAAAATGAGTTACTAAAAGTGAGATAAAAATGACCCATTCAGTGAGAATCTTAGAATGAGGGACAGATACGTAGTCTCACCAAGAACTGAGTATAAGCTGAAAGAATAAGATGCATTTTTCATCACACAATGAAAGCTCTCCAGCCCTACACAGTATTTATTGTGTGTTACTATCAGTTAGATTGACTGCTGTCTTTTCCTTCTTCTGGTGTATATCCACTGGAGTGTTGTTTTTGTCCAGGTGCAGCTTCAGAGCACGTAGTGATTTGTTTTTGCAAAGCCTAATGGTCTATACCATCCTTTACAGATTTGGCATACTTTGGCTGTGGCCAGGGTAATTGGAGGGATGCTTTCTTATGCACATTAAAGAGTACATGTATGATCTCCAGTCTGGGGAATTAGTGGCTGAACTCTTTTAGCCAAGGTACAACTGTTGTAGTAAAATCTTTTGACCCTAGGGCCTAACCCCCTAGCATTTAGCCTGCAGTCATGAGACAATTATCTGTATCAAAAGGAATTATAATGGAGAAAAGCTGGGGGGAAAAAACGAAGTTGGAATTTGTTCCAGCATGCGTTAGAGCCAACACTCACATATGGGGGCCTTCCATTCCAACAAAAAAGAAAAAAGCACCATGAGCCCTTCGCCCTTGCAGGTAGAGAAGGAAACCATGCATTGAGTCTGAAGGTTCCAAAATTATCCCTTCATTGCAAGGCATTCCAGCTACTTACAAACTGATCTGGGAAGTAGGTGGGTGAGGGAAAACCAGAAATACAGCAAAACGCCATCTGTAGTGTCATTCATAAAAATACTTTATAAATACTCAGAGTGCACAAATGCCTGGTATTTTCTGTGTGCTTGGGGACCTCAGGAGTCCTTTGGTCTCATGGGACTGCCACAGCTGGACAGCCAATGCCCTTCCTTAAGGCTTCTCCCTGTATACAGTTGCAAATGGCACCCAGTGATGATTAAGAAGAGAAGCTCTGGGAAATAAATCCCTGCACCTTTTACTCCCATTAATGCTCTCCCCTGTGAGAAATGGAAAAAGCTCTAGCATCACGCAGTTAATTACAAAAAGCTTCTCTGTAGTTCAGTTATAATACAACTTGCAAAGATGTGAGTAAAGTGATACTGTTTCATTTTGAGGTGTAAAAATTCTCATATTATAGCTAATATGAAATAGAATCAACTGTAAGTTAATAACCTAAATCTGTAGTAACTAGAGCACTTTCCATGGTTCCTTTGTAATGTTTATAATGTTCAGGAGACAGGATGCTGAACTACAGAGCAGAAGCTCTGCGCAGATTTCTGTGCCATCCTTTCTTCAGGATGGTTGTGCAGATCTGTTTCTTACTATAGGAATTTCCATAGAAGCAGTGCTGTAGGGCCCTCCAAACTCCTCTCCTTGCCACCTCTCTATCTATGGAGATTTGAATGGGGGGAAGATGAAGGCATGAAATTGCTTTCCCCTGCCCCTGTGGGCTTGAACAGGGAAAAGTGAAAGCTGTTCTTTTCCTCTTGCAGTAGCTAACGTCACACATGGATACTCCCTCGTGGCAAAGCCTGTGCTGGGATTTGGAACTGCGACTGGCTGGGTTCTTCACGCCTCATATATATTGGCACTGGACACATTGTCTAGGCAAGATTTTAAATGGAGTGAGCAGAAAGCACGCACAGGTATATTCAATCCATCTGGATTTGAGTAGAGAGATTTGTCTGCCGCACCTGGACCCAGCCGCTCCTTGGACTTGTGTGCCCTGGCTTCCTGCTCCCTAACCCCAAGTGGCAATGACCCTGCCTCTGTGATAAGCTGCCACTGTTGGTAGGAACATGCCAGCAGTGCGGCTGTCCCTGCGCGGCTAAGGCAGTGCCGCAAGATCTGCCTGGGGAAAGCTGTGTCTCGAGACACTTTGACTTTGGCGGGTTCCCTTCTCATTGGATTTATGCCACGTGGTTCCCAAATTGGATTATAATTTGCAGTTTTCAGAGGCTGCTGCAAAGGAGATCCAGGGACCATCTCTAAATTCCTACTCTGCCCTGGTGAGCAAATCTGGCACTCTCAGCTTGTCCCTACGGCCCTGGCTCACCTCTGGTTTTCTAAGTGGAGTAAAGCTATCTTGTGGCTTAGCCTTTTCTATTTTCTTTTCTTTCTAAGTTGTAAAAACTGCCTATAAGCCTCCTTTTGAAATTTCCTGACGTCTAAATAAAATTTAATTACTTTTGCATGCAGTATGGGGAAAAATAAATATGTATTTGTAATTCCCGCCTTGCCGAATTGTTTCCCAATCAAGTCAAGTAGTAATGACAGCATGTCATATTTTGTTCAGGTTACATGGAAACAAAAACATGAAAAATATACACTACACAGGACCAGATCCTCATGGATATAAAGATCACAAGACCATATCTTTATAGATATAAAGTCATAAGTCTTTTGCAGGATCTGTCCCAAACTTTCTGGGATTCGTTTTAATTTAGGCAATTTATGGAAGAATACATCTTTGGCTTGGCTTTGAATTGACTGTGATGTACCTTTGTTTTCTGTGACCCTCATCTAAGCTTTAGGCTTGGGTTTCATTTCTGTGGAAGCACAGCTAGAAATTTTGGGAAACGAGACAACATACACTTGGGATAAGCATTTAGATGTTGTAGCTTTTAAGTACTCCTTGACTACTTAAAAGTAGCCCTCAGTTAGACTCAGGTTTGCCTTCTCTCAAGTGAAAGGCAGTGCTTTCCAAGCAGTGATTTCACGATGTTCTCAGCTGCTCTCTGAAAGAGCTGTCCCTCTACAGAAAATGATCAGATATCTTTGCTAAATGTGTAAAATCCAGTGCTGCTTAGCCATTTCCACCTTCAGTGATGACAGATTTCAGCCTGAGCAGAAAGAAAGAGAGAAAGAAAGGATAGAAGCATATGTAGGAGGAGCAGAGCAGTTCATGTCCCCTCCCCAGGCTCAGCAGACAAGAGTCTTCATCTGACGAAGGCTTTGGTATGTGCCTAAGAGGAATGTGGCTGAACAGGATGGTCAGCAACAGCAGATGTGTACTTCAGGTCAAACTCGAAGTTGTTACTTTGCTTCAGTAACTATTAGGGAAGGACTCACCTGTGGTGGAAGAAGGTATATTTCCATAGTAGCATCTTGTAATTGCTGCCCCATCTCTGTACTTAAAGTCAACCAAGTCAACCAAACCGGGCTCCAGTGAAATGAGCTACCACAGGGCTGGTGCTGGCCATGTGCTCACTGTGCAGGTGGTGCAGATGGGAGATACCCTGGGAGATAGCTCTGGGGACACGTCTGCCACACAAGGGAGTTGTGTCAATGGCCTTTGTGCATGTGCAGTGACTACTCCCCACAACTTGCCATGCTTCCTTCCCCACCAGCCTCTTGGGGATGTCATTTCCTTTTGGGATGACATTTAACAGTGGCAGGACCAAGCTGCTAATGCTGGGTGGAGCCAAACAGGGTTCAGGAGTCTGCTTTCTTCAAAAACAGGGCTCATGGAGGAGGCAAGAGATGGTGATGACTTTCCCGTCATCCCTGTTGAGCCCTTTTTAAGTTCACAGGGGACAGAGAAAAACAAACTCCATCCAGTACAGTAGATGATTTGTATCAGTTCCCTCAGAGGAATAAGGGCTTCGTTAAATCTGGACAAATGGAAGATCTGTTCAGACAAGTGATTTGCTCTCCATCTGCATGCCAGCACAATTGGTTAGTCTATACTGTTGATGAGTTTTGTTAAACTGTTTCATGCCTCATTGTGTGAGCTGGGAGAAAGTAGGACTATAGACCAAGTCCCCAGCCACACCTGATGGGTTCTGGACCCACCTGGAAACACAAAGCACCAAAAATGATTGTGACAGCTCCTTGAACTCATGGCTAGAATTGCATCTGCTCTTTCCATGTTTGTCCTCAAGCCATACCTAGGAAGTCAGGTGGGGATTGCTGGAGAGCTGTGGCGCCCTGACAGCACAGCTTCTCTCTGAATTGTGCCCTAATGCCTCTTCAGTACCATAAGCTGCTAGTCAGTGGGAGTTAGAATCACCGAACAGTTTAGATTGGAAGGGACCTCAAAGATCATCCAATTCCAACCCCGCACCATAGGCAGGGATGCCTCCCACTAGAAATGCATGCTCAAGGCCTTATCCAACCTGGCCTCGAGCACCTGCAGGGAGGGAGCATCCACAGCCTCCCTGGACAACCTGTTCCTGTGTCTCACCACCCTCACTGGAAAGAACCCTTTCCTAACATCTAGTTTGAATCTCCCCTCTGCCAGTTTAAACCCATTACCCCTCGTCCTGTCATTACAAGACAGCCCTCCACAGCCTTCCTGTAGGTCCCCTTCAGATACTGGAAGGCCACTATAAGGTCTCCTTGGAGCCTTCTCTTCTTCAGGCTGAAGACCCCCAGCTCTTGTAGCCTGTCCTCATAGATCAGAGATGCTCCAGCCTTCTGAGCATCTTTGTGGCACTCCTCTAGACTCGCTCTAACAGTTCCATATCCTTCTTGTGCTGGGGGCTCCAGAACTGCACACAGTACTCCAGGTGGGGTTTGACGAGAGCAGAGCAAAGAGGGGGGAATCACCTCCCTTGCCCTGCTGGCCACACTTCTCTTGATGCAGCCCAGGACACAGCTGCTCTCTGGGCTGCATGTGCACACTGCTGGCTCGTGTTGAGCTTTTCATCAACCCAGACCCCCAGGTCCTTTTCCTCAGGGCTGCTCTCCAGCCATTGGCCACCCAGTCTGTATGTGTGCTTGGGATTGTGCTGACCCAGGTGCAGGACCTTACACTTGGCCTTTTTGAATTTCATAATGTTGGCCTGGGCCCACCTCTCCAGCTTGTCCAGGTCCCTCTGGATGGCATCCCTGCCCTCTAGCAAGTCAACTGTACCATGCAGCTTGGTGTCATCTGCAAACTTGCTGAGGGTGCACTCAATTCCTCTGTCCATATCGCTGACAACAATGTTAAAGAGCACTGGTCCCAGCACTGACCCCTGAGGGACACCACTTGTCACTGGTCTCCATGTGGACATTGTGCTGTTGATCACCACTCTCTGTGTGTGACTATTCCTTATCCAGCAGTGCTCCAACCATCAAGTCCATGTTTTTCCAGTTTGGTGACCCAGATGTCATGTGGGACAGAGTCAAATGCCTTACTCAGGTCCAGGTAGATGATGTCAGCTGCCCTTCCCTTGTCAACTGACTTTGAGTTTCTATTAGCTGCTTGGCTGTAGAGGCTGTCATTGTGACATTCCAGTGCCCTTAGGTGTGGTGAAAGGGGCTGCATTGGTGATAGCGGATCAGCAAGTCTGTGCAGCACAGTGTCTCCACAGAGGTAGCACAACTGGGATCACTTTCAAGTGCGATGCGGAGTTGTTTCAGAACCATTTATGGCACTCAAAAACGTCTTGTTATACATGTGTGCTGCGTTTAGGATGTACTGGTGGAATCACTGTGACACTGGAATCCCTGGTGGAATCACAGAATCTAATTCTGCTGAATTAGAGCTGGTCTCACAGACAGCATGCACTAATCTGTGGAAGATCTGATCTAAACCCAGCACACTCCGGTGGTTTTGGGTAAGGCTAAAAGAAATTTTCCAAACTCTGTAGGCAGGCAGTGAGAAGCATCATATTGCATTAATTTTCCACAAATTGCTCAATATGGAGTTTGTCTACAGTAGGACAAAAGTCTTTCCTTTTGTGGAAAAAGCTACAGGACCACCAGTGAATTCTATTTTGCCACTCATGAAAAAATTGAATATTGCTCTGCCAACCATGGTACTACAGCTGCCCTAGGCAAACAAGTACATCCATGTTTACAACTGGCCAAGCTTTCCCCACAGCCTTTAACACTGCGTCTCACATCCACATGTCCCATATGAGGAGGAAAACTCATTGTGCTGGTTTGAGGCTAATTGGAATATTTCACTGAGAGAAATTAAATCCTTAGCTGTGAGAAGAAAGAAAAAAAAAAAAAAACCAACAGTAACCCATATCACCCAGCTTCTGCTGAGAAATGCAACTAGACAAAATATAGATAAGGCGCTTGCTTCTCACACACTTCTCAGTTAGTTGTCTCTTCTGGCTGTTCCTGCTTTCTGGTGGTCTGTGTGGCTGTCTCTGCCTTAACTCTTGTCCAACCTAACCTCTTTTTTTTTCCCTCTAACCTGCTTGTTGTCTTTTTGACATCTCACCTCAGATCTCCAGATCTATCACGTGAGATATACTTGGGTTGATCTGGTTATTTATGAAGGGAGGGAAAGAGGGAGGGGGAAGGAGGTTTCAGGAGCCCTCCTGTGGACTCTGACGTCTGGGAGGGGTATTGTGTTTCTGCACTACTTTTAACTTGTATATAACAGTATATATTTGTGCATATATAAGCTTGTAAATTGGGCTAAGCTGTAAATATAGCTTCATTCCTTAGCTTTCAGCCGTCTGAGTCTAGTCTGGGTGATTTCATAAGAGGGGGGAGGTGGGTAACAGCCAAACCATCCCATTCATGACTCAGTTTACGTCACATCTCTATGGATATCTCCAAAAGCTCCCAGGAGGAAGAAAATAAAGATCAAGTATTTATAATAGAAGAAAATGGTGAAAATACTTAGTTTGCTGCCTAAGAAGAAAACACCTCCCCCATCCTTTGCAACTCTTAAGTACACCAAAAAGCAATAATACCAAGATACTGAACAAACTGTAAAGCTGTTGTTAATGGATTAGATTCCCAGTAGTTTGCATAGGGAGTTTTTACTGCATTTAATATCTGGTTTCTAAGCTGTTAACAGTGCTGAGATGGATCATGCACTTTCACTATCATGAAAAGATGCTTGTCCAAAGAACTTGAGAAGGAAGCTGCCTATAGTCTACAGTCCATGGCTGAGGCTGCATGCAGCTGCATCAGTGTAACTGGGATACTGAGTGGGCAGACAGGTCTTCTAATATGGATGAAATTGTGGAATTGGGATCCAAGCAGATACGAAAGGTCATGAGAAGAAAAATACAATGAGCAGCTGCCTGCATGTTTTATTAGCCTAGCTTCCTAAGGTGATAAGGCTTGCATAACAGTCCTGCTTGCCCATTTATTTTTCTGTCCTGCCCTCAAATAACTTCTGATTCTATTGGCTTATTTCAGCTAAATTTAATGGAGAAATATCAGCCTTAGATATATTGCATTCCTCCAGGTTTCATGAAAACTGGCAGCTAGACAGAAAAAGGAGAGCTAAATTAGTAGTCCCAATGAGAGGAAGGTTTCAGTGTGAATTAAACAATTACCTGCTCTGTTTCGCCTGCCAGCTGGCCAGCCAACATAGCTAAACAGCTTCAAGCCCATCAGGGAATAACGAATCAGGCTTTTCTTCAATTGGTGTAGAAGAAAAGTGGAAAAGAGGCAAGAAGTAGACATGTGATGCCCAAGGGAAGATGTGGAAGAAGCAAGAAATGTTGAGGATTGGAGCAGGGGAGTACATGGAGAAAGAGAAGGGAGAGTGGGCTGAAGGGATTCAAGGAACATAACAAAGGGGAACTAGGGTTACAGAGGTGAGAGAGGGCCATAGTGGAGGGACTGGGAGTTATTACAGGTCAGGCAAGTATGAACACAGTCTTCCTGAAATCAGGCCTAATTAGTGCTTCTGCTCACTAGGGTGGCCTGTATATACAAAGCTTGTCATGAGTACATTACTAGCCTACTTTCGGAAGTGATGAGCACCCTTAGCTTCTACAATTTTCAGAGAGAGCTGTGGGTGTTCAGCATCAGTAACTCTTAGGTCCTGTCTATATAATCTTAGTTAAATAAATTTGCAGCAGTTATACCTGACTGCCCTGCAGCATCAGAATTATTAGCTCATTACAGTTTCTTCTACCCATCACAGTAAAAGAAGATCTGCAGAGGCTATTAATTTGCATACACTAGTAAAAAAAAAGAAAAAGAAATATAACACATAAACTGTCATCCTGATTATCAGAAGTCTGCAGACTATGTTGCACTGGTAGACACTCAATTCTTATTTCCTTAATTGCTGTAAAATATGTATATAGTTCAAATCAATTAAAAATAAATGTTTGGGCAAAATCAATAGTGAGTCAGCCACAGCAAGATTTAGCAGCCACCTTTGAGTTGAAAGCGTTATGGAATCGTAACAGCTGATTAACACCGAATTCAGGTTTTGTGTTGGAGTAACTTAGAATCATAGAATGGTTTAGGTTGGAAGGGGCATCAGCCATCATCCAGTTTCAACCCTCTACCATAGGCAGGGACACCTCCCACTAGAAATGATTGCTCAAGGCCTCATCCAACCTGGCCTTGAACATCTCCAGGGAGAGAGTATCCACAACCAGTGTCTCACCACCCTCACTGGAAAGAACCCTTTTCTGGCATCTAGTTTAAGTCTCCCCTCTGCCGGTTTAAACCCATTGCCCCTAGTCCTGTCATTACAAGACTTTGTAAATAGTCCCTCCCCAGCCTTCCTGTATGCCCCCTTGAGATACCGGAAGGCCACTACAAGATCTCCTCAAAGCCTTCTCTTCTTCAGGCTGAAGAGCCACTTGTCGCTGGTCTCCAGGTGGACATTGTGCTGTTGATCACCACCCTCTGCATGCAATCATCCAGCCAGTCCTTATCCAGCAGTACTCCAACCATCAAGTCTGTGTTTTTCCGTTTTGGTGACCTGGATGTCATGTGGGACAGAGTCAAATGCCTTAACTTCACTGACTGAAATATAAACTAGAGCAGCAGAGAGCTAAATAAGGCTGACACAATGATTAAGCCCAGCAAGAAACTTCCAGAAAAGACTTTATCCTCTCTGTTACTGCTAAAATCCATTATCCCTTGAGTTGAGTGATAAGGCATCCACATTGACTTTTCCATAGTTAATTATTTTGCAACTTCTTTTGAAGAACTAACACCCCAGTTCTAAACAGAAATGTGCTAGAAAAATAAAAATCACTTCCAGCTTGGAGACCCTCAGCACGATTTTGCCATCACATCAGTTTGGGCTCACCCTGAGCTATTTCTCCTCCTCTCACAGAGGTCATCTCTGTTTATGGCTAAATGATTCTTGCCAGTGAGATTTCTCCCAGTGACTTGGATCCCCACTGTCAGGAAAGACAAGGTTTCAGCAAATGTCACATGCATTACCACATATTCCACAGGTACAGTATTTCTATCTCAGAAGATTGACATTGAAACCTGCCTTTACCTGAAAGGTTGAATGCTAAGCAGTATAGTTTGGTATATCTTAGAATAGTCATACTAGGGCAATACTTTTTAAAAGGCTTTGAGGGATGAAAAGCTGTTATGAACAGCTCTCTGCACACATTTTTCTATATTTTTTTTTAATTGTCCCCACAGTTACACACAGAGAGGAACATTTTTTCTGGTTTACTCTTGTATTTACATTAAAGGTGCAGATTCTTCCCACGGCTGAATTTTGCAAACAGTCTAGGGCTGAAATTAGATTTGCCCATATTGCTTGGTGTGGTTGTATTTCTCTCACAAGGAAGAAGTCTATACCTTCAAAAAAATTACTCATTTGACGAGCTATGGTACCTGCTTTTTGACTGAAAGTTTGAGGTTTTCCACTACATAGGTTTCTCAGAGGTATAGCTCAATACATAGGATATGCAGCCAACTAAGCACAAAAATTCTTGGTAGCTTTTGTCAAAATACTCATTAAAGCACATCACTGTTCCAAAGTTTCTCCTAGCAAGAAATGCCAGATACTAAATACAGAACTGTAATTTATCCTGGAGATTCTTTTGCAGGTAACATAAGGATGCATTGTTTTGTCAACATTTCAGGCAGCTTAATTGAAACACTTTGTGCCACGATTTTTATCAGCGTGCCAATCTGACTAATTTTTGCTATATAAGCTCTAACATGCTGAAGCAACAGCAGTGATACTGGATACTTCTTTGCTGGGTACTTATGGGTCTCAGAGAATTTTAAAAGACTGAGTTATACAGGGCTTCTCAAGGGAGAAAAATACCAGTATGTAAGTTTTGCAGATGAGTAAGCTCTAAAATGTGAAGTGGCATCCCCCAGATGGCAAAGCAGTTGATGGACAAATATGGTAAGAGAACAAGTGATTCAGACTGCCCTGTCGTGTGACCTGCAATAGTGTGCTGCCTCCATTAAGCAAAAGAAGGACCAAAGAAGTGCAACTGACTAACGCTGCATTATCATCAATTTCAAACTGACTAGTGCCTTGGCAGAGAACAGGGCACTCTAGATCTCTATTGAGCTTTCAAAAAAGAGACCATGATCTTTATTTACACCCATTTTAAACTTCTGAAACAATTATTTGTACTTCCTGCTTGAGTGTAAGCAAAACCGGGATCAGGTGTGGAGAGTGCAGCTGCACCGATCTCTCTTAAGTGATTAGGAAGATGATCAAGAGGCAGCGAGGTGTATTAGGGATGTCCTGCCTAGTAGGCTTTAAAAAATAAATCAGTTGTATCTACTCTGAAACACTGCTCTTCTCAGGCCTAGAAGCTGGTTAAAGCTGAGCTAAGAACTGGGTCTAAGATATCTAGGAATAGCTTCAATTACTGGCTTATTATTTTACTGCCACTGAGATATATGTGGACCTTTGTTGTGCTGCACACTGCCCACCAGCTATGAAAACCTGAATGCAATCATTAGAGCACTGTGAGGATGATGCAAATACAAACTGATTTGATTTACGCAGTTCTAAAAAGTGGACTTAGATATCTGGGCCAGGTCTTCAGTTCTGAGCAGAGGTACTCTCATTTACAGCAGCCAAACAGCTGGTCCTAAGGCGTAGGCCTGTGCATACATGGGTGTGTCACTGGAATACACACACATAAGCAAAGTTCTGATTGCATCTGTAATTCCAAATGACTAATTTTACATTCAGACTACAATCTGAGAACCTTCCTGTTGCTGCTTAATTATACAAGTCACCCATTCAGACAAAACGAAATGGTATCATGTAGTTTATCTAAGTAAATGACACCTCTTCATTTCTGAACATTTGCAGTGAACAATTGCTGAATGGGCTCTAGATGGGAAAAAAAAAAGGAGTTCATGGACCTCAGCAGCAAATGAGCTGCCTGATTTTTGAGGACGAAATTTATAGACAACACCTGAAAGGAAAAGAAGCATTATTAGTGAACTAGTTAGAAGTTTATAATTACTCATTCGTGTCTACTAAACACATGCTTATGAAAGATTTTTTTTAAAGTACCTACTAGGGGTCAAAAGTGCTTTAGAAGCATATCTTAAAATTGCTTTAAACTTCTAATGAGTCTACAGATAAGAGGCCTGTTTCTATTTTCAAAAACATCCACACTCCTACTTTGTGCAGACGTTAGATGCTTATGTGTGCTTGAAGATGCCGTGTGACTTTTTTGTATGCAATTTTTATCAGTCAGCGAATGTATTACTGAGTTGCTTTTGCTATCCCAAATGCTCTTTCAGTCAGTACTGAACACCTTGAGCCTAGGCAAGAAAAAGCTAACAGTGCTGGTAAGTCTTGATTTGTTTTGCTCACAATAATCTGTGTATCGAGATCATGTTTTTGTTTCTGAAACAGAGCCATAGGTACTTCTGAAAACTTTTCCTCACAGCCAGGGTTTACAAAACAGCTCAACATTCACAAATGCTTTTCTTATCACGTTAAATACTGAGCTCTTTTGAAAACATGACCACAGATACCATGCAGGAGCAGTGTTAAGTACTGAATGCTTTTGAAAAATTCAGCTTTCATTTTGATGTCTGACTTTTCTGAGAACGCTGGCCTTACTGGGGAAGCTAATCTCCTGCAAATGTAATCATATTAAGACATATGTCTTTAAATTGATGGGAAACTTCATGACAATTTGCTTCTGGTTAACAAAAATGTAATCTTTGTTATGTCATGAGGTCATACTGTTGATGCTACAATTAACTGTATGTTTGTGGTTATGCTAGTCTAAGAGTGATGGATGTTGGTCTTATCACTTTATTGTTTAATTATTTGTGTAATTGAACCAAAGAGCATCTTGTGTTTAATCTGAAGGCCTATTGTTATTGACTTGCTCATGAACAGTTTTCACATGGATCTCAATAGGATGACTCACATAGTAAGTTACTCCCAGCTGTGCCAGCACAAGATGTTGTAGGAATTGTACCTAGGGGGATTATATGGTTAATTGTGTCGTGTATCAGATATAATACCCACTTTTTGGAATTTACATAGAATTAGACTAATCCCAAGCAAATTGACAATTAATTTCATAGGACTTGCAGACAGCTCCTGTCTAATTAAAGAGTAAGGGCATCTGAGTATGGCACTCTACCGCCATACCACATTTTCATTAGAGTTCAACGATATGCTTTTGGACCTGTTTGTCACACTACCTTCTTTCTTTTTGAATCCTTTCTGAAAGCTTTTCTGTAAATTTTGGCTGTCAGCATATTTCCAGCATATGGGGGAGGGAAGAAAAAAACTCTGGTTTCACAAGGGAGTTTCCCACACATGTAGCTAAACACTAATCTGAATGTTCAGCCAGTTTAAAACAAAATAAAAACATTTTTCTTGTAAATTGGTCTCCTAATTTGTGTGGTCATGAAAGGAAGAGGGGACAGTGGTGGGGGGGGGGAGGGTGGGGAGGGAAGTTGCATTTAATCAGAACTTAAATAGCTAAATGTCTGCTTGGTATATTTTGTGTCACTCCTTTTACCTCTGTGGAATCTTACTAATCATTGAATGTTTTAGATCTCACGAAGTCAATGATCCATAGACTTCCGTCTTACAAGAGACTGGCACAAAATACAGAAAAAAATATTTTCTTCTTGAATTATCTGCTTATTTTGAATAGAGAGGCATTAATACCATGGGACACAACATACTGTCAGTCCCTGAAATCCTGATATGAAAGGGAATGGTACTGTCCTGCAAGTAGAGAAAGTAGCAGAAGATGAAATAATCCTCCTAACTTACTTCCTTAAAGTGGCCAAATGACTTTTAGAGAATTGCAGAGGAAATAAAAGTGTTAGTGTTTTTCTTTAACTAGAAAAGTAGAGGGGTCAGTACAACACTTTGCAGTGTTGATGTTGAATATACATAACAGTATGTGGCCCTCCTCATGGACAGGAAAACCAGTGAACACTGTTGCAAGAAGGCAAAACCAGGTTTCTTAATTAATGTCTCAATGTTTACCCTGTTCGCTGTGCTGGAATGATGGTTTTGACTCTCCATACAGCTGCACGGGTCTCTGCAGCTTCTGCCATGCACTCCAGCCGCAGCGGGGGCTGCAGGCTGGACTGTAGGGGGTGCACAGCAAGCAGAGCAGTTTACAATTCATGAGTGGTAGAATATGTCTGTCTTGCCAAGAAGGCTGTTACTGTCTGTAACTGCCAAAGGAGACTACTGGCTGAAGAGTGATTCTCTGAGCCAAAGGCAAGTATTCACTTGAACAATAAAATAAACAAATGATTATAAATTGTATTATCTGTTAGAGTGCAGTATGTTGTAATGCTTCAGTCTAATTTACTGTTGCATGCTGGTAAGTTTATAACATATTACTTCACACTTATGTAATTTCTTGAGGTACAGTACCACAGTGTTATAAGAGGGAAACTCAAGGAGACAAAACAGCATGCTCTAAGCTGATGAGATGCCAAATAATTTCTGATTTCTGTTGCTTTTACTCCAAACAATATCCTTATTTTTTTAAAAAAATATATTCTTTTCCTATGACATTTTTTGGCACATAATTGATATATCTTTAATTAATTTTTTTCAACTTGAAACAAGTATCATTAATAATGATATTCCATAAAATTAAATATAGCCTAGATTATACAGAATTACAGAGCTTTATAGCATCTTGGTGACAATCACAGTAGTTCCCACAGCAAAATACTCTGGTCTTTGCCAGGGAGTGTCTGCAGAAACTCCCTGAAATCACTAGAAATCTTTCCAGCTAGTACCATGGATTGGAATTCAAGACAAATTTTACAGTAAAACACCGTTTTAATTGTCAAAGAATTAGACATACTGATGTGATCCCCTGAATACTTTAAAAAGCCAGCATTTAGGAATACTGGAATAGGAAGAAATAGTAAAGGAGAGAGACATGTAGGGATACAGATACATCGAGATTAAAACATTATTTCATCTAAAGCTTGATCCTAGGCCACTTTAAAAAAAGCAAGTGTGTAAAGGGCATGTTGTCTCACCTGTGCCTACTGTGAGTTCCAGTGAGAAATACCATGGACTTCGAGCTATGCTAAAGTGCTCCTATACTGAGGTAAAAGAGGTTTTCCTGGTAAGCACTAGCTAAATTAAACAGAGCCGTTCCTCCTAACAAGAGCTGTCTTTTTTGTAAGCATTCGTGCAGGGGACAGAATATAATTTATGGGCGGGCCCTCAGGCTCAATAATTTGCAGAGTTGAATCAGTCACAGTCAGAAGTACTTTCAAGGCCAAAGAACATGCAGAAGTGAAGACTTTATTTTGCTGCTGGAAACTGGTGGGACTTGTAGTAGGTTGGAAAAAAAACAAAGGTATTAACAAACGTGTTAGGAGAGCTGGAAGTGGGAGGGCCTTTAGAAAGTTTTGGTTTGGTTTTGGTGCTTTGTTTGGGTTTGTTGTTGTTGTTTGGGTTTGTTTCTTCCTATTATTTGGTTTTCCAAAATGAGACTGGTCAGTTTTATACAGAGCCTAATATCAACAAAGAAGCAGCAAAAACTCGAGTAAGATATAAAAATCCTGGTTTGTTAGTTAGAAAACTCCACTAGCAGAGGTTCTAAATTTGGAACTAGATCAGTGGAAACAACGGGTAAAAATGAGAAAAAAACCAAAACAATTAATGTTTTATACTAGAGGTAAATGTTAAAATCTTCCTCTCTTGCCTCAGCTTCGTAGTCTGTAAAATTGAGATCATAAGACTTGCCTCCGCCTCATAGACAATGCTTCAAGATGTTTTCAGGATGGAAAAGTTGTAATATTACATAATATAAGTGCCAAGGCTTATTATTACTAGTTTCATTGGATATTATTATCTAGCTTAATCCTAATAAAAGCAAGTCTTTCCATGAGCTGTGCCTTGATAAACTTTAAATCTCTGCATTAATAAAGCAAAGTTAATGGAACCAGCTTGAATGAACAGCAGTTCTATATGCTAAATCCTACCTGCATATGGAAGAACGAAGCTTCAGATACAGCTACTGTGAGGAGGAATGATTGAAAAGCCAAATGCTCTTGCCATCCCATGTTTAACTGTGTTTCCTATCTGAGGCATGCTGCACTTAAACAGAACAAAAACGTGCATTGGCTTTTGTTTGGATGCAGTTCATTAAAAAAACGATATCTGACTTTATAGCCTTTATTGCTCAGAAGACTTCATATTTCTCATGAGTGCAGGCGAAGCCTGGTTTGCTCTGTGTTGTTTTGAAGTGCTGACTGGCATAAACATCACATGTAGCTCAAAAAATAGCCTCTTTGACATCTAAATGTTTTCTAGCCCTGAGGCAACTTTGGTGCAAAGTAACTAAACCAGAGCCACTGAAGCAAGAGGTTTCCACTGTTCAGGTGGAAGTGATTTCTCCTCCCCCTGCTTTAGATCCTTAACTTTCACCACTAGGTCTTTTATTATCTAGTGACATCTCACACAGAGATATGCAACTGATGTGAAAACTCCTGTTTGTGCATAAAAGACTAAACAGAAGTAGTAACAAATGACACGCAAAGAAGCTGCAAATTTGTTTGCTCTTCTGCAGTCAAAGCTCAGTTTCTGTTTTGTTTTCTGTTATGTCTGGTTTTGTTGTAGGTTTCTTGTTGGTGGTGGTTTTGTTTTGTTTTATTTTTTTCCACAGCCAAGAAAAGAAAACCAAGATTGCATTTCATTATCCTGTGACCCTAGGTGGCCTACGCTTCTCCATGGCTGTTAGCCACTGAATGCTATTTGGATTGCTTAGCTGAAAGGTGGCTTTTGCATGTTGATAGGCATTGCGAATCCTCCCGCAGAGCTGTCTTTCATGTCAAGACAATATCAAGCACAGTAAAACATCACCGTGGGTCCTTCTCTTCTCCCTGTGTTTTGCAGGTTATAGTCTCTTGCTCTGCTATTGGATCAGTTTGCTTCCTTAGTCCTGAGTGTGTGTGCATGCACACACATATATGCGTGTGCTCGCAATATCGTACTGTGATGGTGGGGGCAGGAGGGTGGGAAGCACACTGCCTTTGCTCAAGAACCTCCTTTTTCCTATAAGGAATAGCCACACCTGCTGTTTTGTTCACAAAGCACCTGTTCTAATTTCCAGTTCTGATTTATTAATATTTAGATCCTAAGATACAGCAATTCTTCTTACAGAGCAGATGACTATTTCCCACTCTTTTTCCCCCACCTTTTTTTCCCCACCGATTAAGAAGTGTCATACCATTCTCACTTCTTGACAGCAAGAATTAATTGTGCCGCAAAGCCTGGTTCTTTGAGGGGGGAGGAAGTTACTGAAAACAATAAGGAAAAGAGGAAGGAAAACAACATTTGTTTGCCTTGGAATCCCATTCTTATTAACCTGATCTGGTTTGGATGTGAAAAATTTCTACAAACTCTAATTTAGTGATAGTATTGGAATTATAAAGATTAGAAGGAAGAGGAAAATCCCTCTTGGGAGCCTTTAAATGCTTCTATTGGAATTGTGCAGAATTTTTAATTTCTATACATTTGATTAAAAATTTAAATAGTTTTGCATTTCATGATACTGGTTACTTCAGAAGGAGCAGAATTCGACAGTTTACGGCTTCAGCCCATGCTGCCTTTAAAGGAAATGAAATTAAGGAAAACAGATAAATGCCAAAATCCTATGATGGGGTGTTTTGTAATTATCACATCTGCTGCAAAGCATCTGAAAAATAGGTTTGGAAGCCTGCCATGCTGCAAACATCTCACACAATGAAGGCGAGCAGGACAGTAAAGGACAATTGGATAAGAGATTTTAAAAAGGACTTTTAACCTTGTATCAAGAGCTCTTATCCATTTTGTCTTTTGTTGTGGCTCCTTCTTGAATTTTCATCCACAAAATTATTATCCCCTTTCATGGTACCTTTGGATTTCATGTTTGGAAATGTGGCATGGTAACACATTCATCGGTGACAAGAAGAATGCAGCAAGGGGATGAAGGCCTGAAGAGGAAATTGATTCTTGAGTTTCTTGCCTCAGAAAAGCTTCAGGACTACCAGTGGTGGCCTTTGTCTTGTCATTCAGCTTTTTGCTACGAGTTACAAACTAATCTTCAAGGGTTTCTTAGCATAAAGCACTGTGCATCTGGAAGCAACTTCATTTGATTTTTGTTACATGGTGTTTACAGCCTGAGTTGCTGTTAGTGGCATTATTTTGTGACTTGGGGATCTGCAGTACAATTGAAAAGCACCTTGGAATCTCTGGCTGAAAAAAAAAGTAGATGAGAAGTTGAAGGAAATTTTTTATGTCGGCCCTTGATCCTCAGATTAATTATCTGTGGGGAAGCGTGTGTATTTGCACATAATTACATGTTCAGTGCACCACTGCAAAGCATCTTTGCTCACAAATGACTCAGCAGCGGTTTGGCCTAATGCTTGTAAGTCCTTTCAAAGAAAAGAAAAAAAAAAAAAAGAAGATAGTAAAAATAATAATTAACCTCCCTCCAAATAATAAGTTGTTTTCAGTACTTTGGTTTTTTTTTTTACACAAGACTTCTACCTTCTATCTTTTCTTTTGTCACCATCTTGGGACTATTGATACATGATGAAGTACTTCTTCTTTTTGAGTAAGGCTAGAAAGAATAAGGTCTTGTAGGGGGTTAAGAATTAAAAAAGTATAGAAGGTATCAGCATACAGGCTATCAAGGCTTACTAGTAATATTCTCGATGTCTCCCACTACAAAAATTTGTTTTCTGACCTCCTGTGCTCAAACATGTTGAATTGCTTTCCAATGGACTGTGAAGAGAAGGTCTCTCTGCTAATTCAGAGAAACATTGGAAGCCTACTGGAAAAATACCTTTGTTCTCCTGGGTAGAGAGGAAACAAGTACGATTTCAGGGAAGGCTGGGTCCTCTTCCACTCCAAATGCTCCCAATGAAAGGTTAGGAGCAGCACCTCTTGATTGTCTTCTTTTACTGGCTACACACAGACAAAAAAGGAGTAAACTCTGCTTCTTGCTCACCTGAAGAGAGAGGAAGCCCTCTAAACTAGCACAAACCCTGGAAGATGTGGAGTTAGAGTGCAGGGAGGCATGGCCTGGTCATATTTACTAAGCCATTATAAGCCCCACAGGGAGGCTTTTTTTCCCCACTTGCAAAACTTAAGTGCTTCCTTATTTGTGAGGTGGATGCTGCATTTGTGTTTGTCCTTGTAGACTGCCTCTTGCAACGCCTACTTCAAACCATGTGTAATTCAGGGGATCTAGCCAACAGACTCAGCATTTGGCAAAAGAGGCACAAGATCTTTTGAGGCCAGAACACAAAATTGGTTTGTGGCACTAAATTTTGATAAGCACTTGGTAAAGCTCATGAGGAAGTAAACTACCCTAAGAACAGAGCAAGTTTTGCACTGCAAGCACCCAATAGGGCCTGAGGCCAGAGATGAGGCAAAGAGAGGAGAATATGGAAGAGCTATTCATCAGCTGAGAACTAGTCTATCACAGAGAAGATAACAACAACATCAAATGCAGACAAGAAGCTGTCAGTTCAGAAGTCTGAGCTACAGATCTTTGCCTAGCATTGAGTTCTCCCTCAGCATAATATTGATGCATTTTTGTATATATAGCATTTGCATATATGGCCACTCTCCTGCCTGTTTGTAAGGATATGGGGAAAAGTAGTGGGTGGTAGTTCTGCATGTGCTTCCCTCTCCATCCCAGTATATCACTCAGCCCAGGAGTATCACTGCAAAACCAGTTCCTATGATTCCCTATCTCGGATGACTGAAAATATTAACAAATCCACACAGGCACTGCATTTTTCTTCAGAAACCTCTGTAAGGACCTGTTATATTTCTGACCCAGATATTTTAACAGACATTTATACTGTAGACTTCATCCAAGGCATTTGAAGCTATTACTATTTCATACGTTGCTTTCATGATCTGCAGTCAGTCTGTAGCAGATTTGTGAGAAGGAGATTTGGAAAACAACCTACTGCTGTGTTGTGATATTTTTTCTCATATGTGCTAGTTTGAAGCTAGCTAGAAT
>WAAF01002829.1:24990-41332 GCA_013400475.1 Tricholaema leucomelas | reverse complement strand
GAAAACAAATAAAAGAGAAAACTAAGTAAAGGAAGAACAAAAAAAGGAAACAAAAAGGAAAATAAATAAAATGGAAAATGAAAGGGAAGGGAAGGGAAGGGAAGGAAAGGAAAGGAAAGGGAAAAGAAAGTAAAGGGAAAACAAAGGGAAAGCAAAGTAGAAGAAAAAAGGAAAACAAAGTAAAGGGAAGATAAATAAAAGGGAAAACAAAGTAGAAGGAAAACAAAGGAAAGGAAAACAAAGTAAAGGGAAGATAAATAAAAGGGAAAACAAAGTAAAGGGAAAGCAAAGTGGAAAACAAAGTAAAGTGAAAACAAAGTAGAAGGAAAACAAAAAGAAAAACAAAGTAAAGGGAAGATAAATAAAAGGGAAAGCAAAGTGGGAAACAAAGTAAGGTGAAAACAAAGTAGAAGAAAAACAAATAAAAAGGAAAAGAAAGTAAAGGGAAAATAAATAAAAGGGAAAGCAAATACAAGAGAAAACTAAGTAAAGGAAGAACAAATAAAAGGGAAACAAAAGGGAAAATAAATAAAAGCAAAAACAAAGAAAAGGAAAGCAAAGTAAAGGGAAAACAAAGCAGAGGGGGCCAAGGGGGTTAGGAAGCAATCAGAGAGACGGAGGGTGAGGTTAGAGAGAAATGCAGCCCAGAGCCTGGACAAAGAGTGACTCCCTTATCTATGTTTGGATTCTTGTTCTTCTACATCTCAGCAAGCCTATGAGTGAAGTAGACATCACCCTTGTTTCTCTTTCACAGCCTGTGATCAAGTTCTTCTCTCCAAAACATTCTAGCTAGCTTCAAACTAGCACACATGGTTGCAGCATCAAATCCCAAGCTAGAGCACTGAACAGACTCCTGTTAGGTGGAATTCCCATTAGATTTTATCCCATGTTATCCACCAGCACTCCCAGCTCCCTCTCCACAGGGCTGCTCTCCAGCAGATCACCTCCCAGCCTGTACTGATGCAGTTTATTATTCCTCCCCATGTGCAGGACTCTGCACTTGTCCTGTTGAACCTCATTTGGCTCCTCTGTGCCCAGCTCTCCAGCCTGTCCAAGTCAATTCAAGCCTCTTCATGAGTGAGCTGCAGACTCTTGATTTTGCTTCAGAACCTTTGTGAAGCTCATAGCCTGATTTGACTTCCACAGGTGAGGCTTGATGGATTTGCCTGAATTTTGCCTTGGTTTGTTTTTTAACCCTAAGCCAAGAAAAGACATAGCAGAACTGTTTCTGTGGCTATAAATATTAAATCTTGGGCTCTGGCCTTTACAAACTGAGCTGTGGCTTTGTGGTTTGGTGCATTTGCAAACCTCAGGCCATGCTAAGAAAAATCCAGCAAGCACAGGGTGAGGTTGTTGGCACTGCTGGGAAGTCAGCAGATTTCCCTCTTCCAAGCTGGCCTCTTTCCCTCCTCCTTTGCAAAGCCTAAGTCTGCTGAAGCTTTGTCTGCATGGGAGCAGCAGAAAGCACAGAGAACTACGGATTGTTGAGCTGGGAGTTGATGGTTTGACTTGAGACAAAAGGGTTGAGCTCACAAGCTCAGGTTTCTTTGCAAAGGGGTCAAAATGATGATGGAAAAGGGGGAAACTAAGGTGGGGAATCCCAAATGAAAAGGTAACAACTCTGGGGGATTAAAGGCAGAGAAGTGGTCCTGGGAAACAGGGGTTGCTGAGATAAAGTTTTGCCTGTTGCCCACTCCAGGAGCATGTGGCTGAATCACAAGACCCTTTGAGTTAGTAACAGTGGTGGATGCCTGAGAATACCTGCATCATCCCACGGCAGGGACCTCGCTTTGGTTCTCTTGTTTGCTGTCTGTGAAGCAAACTTGTCCATCAAAAATGGAGCAGTTTATTTTGCTTCATCTGTTTTCTTTCCACCCAAAGCAATTCCACCCTTTGTGCATTCCTTTGTGAAGCCAGCAGCCTCACTTCCAATAGTCTGAATTTGGCAAGGAGCAGCCTAAGTCAATAAAGAACTCCAAGTGTCATGCACCATAAAGACTTGGGAGCAGCTTTCCAAAGGACTGTAAAGCAGTCAGAGACTGAAATGCAGGCAGAGAGCTTCTCTCTACAACTCGAGTCTCTGCTTGTACAAGTCAGAGGTTAAATTCTTTTGACAGCAAAAGCCCTCATGGGTACCTGGTGGATGAAAAGCTCAACATGAGCCTGCAGTGTGAGTGCAGCCCAGACAGCAACCCTGTGCTGGGCTGCAGCAAGAGCAGTGTGGGCAGCAGGGCAAGGGAGGGGATTCTGCCTCTTGGCCCTGCTCTCCTCAGACCCCACCTGAAGGACTCTGTGCAGTTCTGGAGCCCCCAACACAAGAAGGACATGGAACTGTTGGAGCCACTCCAGAGGAGGCCACGAAGATGCTGAGAGGGCTGCAGCAGCTCTGCTGTGAGGACAGGCTGAGAACATGGCCAGAGAAGGGCGACAAAGCTGGTGAGGGGCCTGGAACACAGCCCTGAGAGGAGAGGCTGAGGGAGCTGGGGGAGTGCAGCCTGCAGAAGAGGAGGTTCACCTTAAACCATATCCCCAAGCAGCACATCCAAACAATTCTTAAACACATCCAGGGTGGGTGACTCCATCACCTTCCTAGGCAGCTCATTCCAGTCCCTGACCACTCTCTTTTTCCTAATGTCCAATCTAAACCTCCCCAGCCTCAGCTTGAGGCCATTCCCCCTTGTTCTGTCTCCAGTGACTTGTGAGAAGAGCCCAGCAGCAGCCTCTCCACAATGTCCCTTCAGGTAGCTGTAGACAGCAATGAGGTCTCCCCTCAGCCTCCACTTCCTCACATTAACCATCCCCACCTTCCTCAGTCACTCCTCATCAGATTTATTCTCCAGGCCCTTCGCCCTCCTCTGAACCTGCTCCAGCACTTCCACATCTCTCTTGTATTGAGATGCCCAAAACTGAACACAACACTCGAGGTGTGGCCTCACCAGAGCAGAGTCCAAGGGGACAGTCACCTCCCTGCTCCTGCTGGACACAGCATTTTAAATCCAAGCCAGGAAGCCATTGGCCTTCTTGGCCACCTGGGCACACTGCTGGCTCCTATTCAGCTCCTGTGCACATTGCTGGCTCACATTCAGCTGCCTGGGCACACTGCTGGCTCCTGTTCAGCTGCCTGAGCACACTGCTGGCTCACATTCAGCTTCCTGTGCACACTGCTGGCTCACATTCAGCTGCCTGGGCACACTGCTGGCTCACATTCAGCTGCCTGAGCACACTGCTGGCTCACATTCAGCTGCCTGGGCACACTGCTGGCTCACATTCAGCTGCCTGAGCACACTGCTGGCTCACATTCAGGTTCCTGTGCACATTGCTGGCTCCCATTCAGCTTCCTGTGCACACTGCTGGCTCACATTCAGCTGCCTGGGCACACTGCTGGCTCACATTCAGCTGCCTGAGCACACTGCTGGCTCACATTCAGCTGCCTGGGCACACTGCTGGCTCACATTCAGCTTCCTGTGCACATTGCTGGCTCACATTCAGCTGCCTGGGCACACTGCTGGCTCCTATTCAGCTCCTGTTTGTGACAACCCCCAGGTCCCTTTCTGCCAGCAGCTCTCCAGCTACACTGCCCCAAGCCTGTAGCATTGCTTGGGGTTGTTGTGACCCAAGTGCAGGACCTGCCACTTGACCTCATTGAAACTCATCCCATTAATGTTGGCTCATTGATCTAAGCCTATCCAAGTCCCTCATATTGTATTTGTCTTTCTAGTCCTGGTATCAGTGTGTTCAGTGGAAAGATTGGAAAGAAAGAAGTATCTTTTAAACTCCTCTGGAAGTTCTGGGTGTGAAAAAGATCCTTACAAAGAATGGAATCTTTGAAATCAGAGCTTCACTTTTGCTGGAGGTAAGAACTGGCCACTTAAGAGCGAGGGTTTTGATACCATCATAACTAAACCCATTTATGCTACTGAGCTGCAGGGAGAGCTAGAAAAAAAAAGATATTCAGCCTGGCCCTACCTGTACTTTGATAATTTTACACAGCTCTATCCAGTGGAAGAATGATTGATGCCATTTGGTTTGGTTTTTATTGACTCATGTCATTTTAGCTCCAGGAATAACAAAGCAGAAATGCTTCTATGGTTTAGAGAGGTTTGCTGAACTGTGCTCTCAGCAATGCTTCCCCAAAGGCAAAAGCAGTGGCAGCATTAAAAATGATTACAAGTGTAAAAGAAATGCCCTGGCCTAAATTAGTGGATGGATGTACTGTGTTATCTCCAGAAGGAAGAGCTGGGTGTGTTCTGTACTGTGCTCAAGGCTATAGCTAAATTCCTTAGCTTCAGAGAGTTTGGCAATAATCACCTGTAATTATTTTTGCCCTTTCATTGAGATTTATGTGGCTCTGAATCATCCTAATTAAATCAGCTATTTCCTTTTCTCTTCCTCCTTCTCAATGCTGACTTTGGTTTGTTTGTGTTTGGTTTTGGTTGAGGTTTTCTGTTTGTTTGTTTTGGTGGCTTTAATNAACCTGAGACTGTGTCCCCTTGTTCTGTTGCTTCTTGCCTAGCAGAAGAGCCCAACCCCACCTGGCTGCAGCCTCCCTTCAGGTAGTTGCAGACAGCAATGAGCTCTGCCCTGAGCCTCCTCTTCTGCAGGCTGCACACCCCCAGCTCCCTCAGCCTCTCCTCCTGTGCTCCAGGCCCCTCACCACCTTCATCTCCCTTCTCTGGACACATTCCAGTATCTCAACAGCTCTCTTGAATTGAGGAGCCCAGTACTGGATACAGTCCTCAAGATGTGGCCTGACCAGTGTTGAGTACAAGGGAAATACAAGAGGGGCTCACATAAAACACAGTGATACAAATGAATGCACCCCACTGATTTCTGAGAGATTTTATGCACTCAAGAGACTGGAATTTACAATTTAGAGTTCACCTTTGTTGCTGCTGAAACCAAGACAGATGCCCTTTGAAAAGTCTGGCTCTAGGCTGTTGTGGTGTTGCCTCACTTAATGTGTAAAGCTTCCCCAAAAACTAATCCTGTGGACACAGATTTCTGCTCTTGCCATGTCCTTGCCATGCCTCTTCACCTCTCAGTCCTTCCCAGCTCAAGGTACTGAGCTTTAGACCTAACTGAAGAAGCTTACAGCTCAATAGTATCCTCAGCTCAATCCTAACAGGAGAGTAACAGTGCAGGATTAATACTCATTAATAACTGCCCTGGGATTAAGAAATATTAGGGTCCACAACCAGGGCTGTTGGAGCAGGTTTAGAGCAGAGCCACAAAAATGATCAGGGGACTGGAGCACCTTTGCTATGGGGACAGGCTGAAGAAGAGGCTTCAGGGAGACCTAATTTCAGCCTGGAAAAGAAGAGGCTCCAGGGAGACCTAATAGTAGCCTGCCAGTACCTGAAGGGGCTGCAAGAAGGCTGCAGAGAGACTGTTTGCAAAGTAATAGGACAAGGGGCAAAGGCTTCAAAGTAGAGTGGAGCAGATTTAGATTGGATGTTAGGAGCAAGCTCTGCACCATAAGGGTGGTGGAATACTGCAACAGCTTGCCCAGGGAGGTGGTTGTGGCCCCATCCCTGGATATGTTCAAGGTGATGCTCTGGGCAACCTGATCTAGTTGAGGATGTCCCTGCTGGCTGCAGAGGGGGTTGGACTGGATGACCTTTTGTGGTCCCTTCCAACCCAGCCCATTCTGTGATTCTGTGCTCTCTTTCTTTCTGTCTTCTTTTCACATCTATGTGGGTGTGTGTAAATCTAGCTAAATACATTTAGAGTTGATGTTGACACTTGCCTTTCAGCAAGGAGCAAAGACCTGCCCTCTGTGGATTCCTTCTGCAGCTCTATTTTCATGCCTCGGTGTATTTGTTCACTTCCTCCAATGATGAATCTGTAGAAACTCTTGCAAAACCAAAGGGTTTGTGCCTGTGTAAACCTGATTTCAACACCACACCTCCTGTGGAGTTAGAAGGCAAATGGAGACCATTTTCAGAATCCCACAGAGCCCAAATGTTTGCTTTAAATGGATGTGAGGAAGGGCACTGCAACGTCTCCGAGATCCTAGCCTTGAGTTCATAGCTTCTCTCTTTAACTCACAGGATCACAGCTCACAGGATGTTAGGGCTTGGAAGGGACCCAAGGAGATCATCCAGTCCAACCCCCCCATCACAGCAGGCCCATACTGTCTTAACACAGATCACAGAGGAACACATCCAGACAGGCCTTGAAAGTCTCCAGAGAGGGAGACTCCACAACCTCTCTGGGCAGCCTGTGCTAGTGCTCTGGGACCCTTACAGTAAAGAAGTTCCTCCTTGTGTTGAGGCAGAAGCTCTTTTACTGCAATTTACACCCATTGCTCCTTGTCCTATCCCAGGGAGCAGTGAGCAGAGCCTGTCCCCCCACTCCTGGCAGCCTTCAGATACTTAGGAACATTTATCACATCCCCTCTGAGTCTTCTCCAGACTAAGCAGCCCCAGGTCCCTCAGCTTCTCCTCATAAGCCCTGCCCTCCAGTCCCCTCATCATCCTCACAGCCCTCCACTGGACCCTCTCCAGCAGATCCCTGTCCCTCTTCAACTGGGGAACCCAAAACTGAAGGCAGTATTCAAGATGAGGTCTTACCAGGACAGAGTAGAGGGGAAGGAGAACCTCCCTTGATCTGCTGGACACACTCTTGCTAATACACCCCAGGATCCCATTGGCCTTCTTGGCCACAAGGGCACACTGCTGTGCCATGGTTAACTTGTTAGCCACCAGCACCCCCAGGTCCTTCTACTGGGGGAGATTCCTCATATATAGGCCATGAAATTCCTTGTGTATAAATTTCTCATATATAAATTCCTCTGTGCCCCTCAATTCAAGAGAGATGTTCAGGTGCTGGAAAGTGTCCAGAGAAGGGCAACAAAGCTGGTGAGGGGCCTGGAACACAAACCCTGTGAGGCTGAGGGAGCTGGGGGTGTGCAGCCTGGAGAAGAGGAGGCTCAGGGCAGACCTCATTGCTCTCTACAACTACCTGAAGGGAGGTTGTAGCCAGGTGGGGTTGGTCTCTTCTGCCAGACAACCAGCAACAGAACAAGGGGACACAGTCTCAGGTTGTGCCAGGGGAGGTCTAGGCTGGATGTTAGGAGGAAGTTGTTGTCAGAGAGAGTGATTGGCATTGGAATGGGCTGCCCAGGGAGGTGGTGGAGTCACTGTCCCTGGAGGTGTTGAAGAAAAGCCTGGATGAGGCACTTAGTGCCATGGTCTGGTTGATTGGACAGGGCTGGGTGCTAGGTTGGACTGGATGATCTTGGAGGTCTCTTCCAACCTGCTTGATTCTATGATTCTATGATATATAAATTCCTCATATACAAAGCATGAAAATTAGGACATAACAAGAACTCCTTAAGGCAGAAGCAGAGAAAAAAGATTGTAGAACAAGAGCAAACATTCACCTTTGGTAGGCAGAATTTGGGCTTAGCATAAAGCACACCAGAGAGGCGTGCAGACAGAAAACTGCAATGCCTTGGGGTTCTCGATGTGCAGGCATGTGAGACACCACTAATTGTCTCCTAAATGAAAGTCCTCCTCACAGTTATGAAATGCTTGAGTAATTTTTAAGGCACTCTTCTCAAAGTTTTTTAATTTGCTCTTAAATTAAAGCACTTCTTACAGCAGAGTTCAGCACTGCACACTAATTACCCATCCTGGCTCGCAGCTTCAGTGGTTTAGGCTGCCTCGTCCCTGGGTAATAATTGCATTTGCTTCCATAAAACCATGTCCTGCCCCCCCTGTCCTGTGCATATGCAGAGCAGAATTTCATTGCAAGCAACCCCTCAGCATGTACCATTTTAATTCTGACTTCTGTGTTGGGTGGGCAGGGAGAAATTGAATGAAATTCACCAAGGGCAAGGGTAGAGTCTGGCACCTGGGAAAGAACAACCCCAGGGAGCAGGATGGGCTGAGGACTGACCTGCTGGAGAGCAGTGAAGGGGAAAAGGATCTGGGGGTCCTGATGGATGGGAGGTTGACCATGAGCCAGCAATGTGCTCTGGTGGCCAGGAGAGGCAATGCCATTCTGGGGTGGATTAGAAGGGCTGAGGTTAGTAGGTGGAGAGAGGTTCTCCTCCCCCTCTACTCTGCCCTGCTGAGGCCACATCTGGAATACTGTGTCCAGTTCTGCCCCTCCCAGTTCAAGAGGGACATAGAACTGCTTGAGAGAGTCCAGCACAGAGCCACAAAGATGCTGAAGGGAATGGAACCTCTCTGTTATGAGGAGAGCCTGAGGGAGCTGGGGCTGTGCTGCTTAGGGGAGACCTCAGTAACAGTTATCAAGATGTGCAGGGTGAGTTCCAGGAGGCTGAAGCCAGGCTCTGCTGGGTGGTGCCCAATGGCAAGGGGCAATGGGTGGAAGCTGAGGCTTAGGAAGTTCCATTTAAATATGAGGATGATTTTTTTTAACCTGTGAGGGTGACAGAGCACTGGAACAGGCTGCCCAGGGGGGTTGTGGAGTCTCCCTCTCTGGAGATATTCAAGAGCTGCCTGGATGTGTTCCTGTTTGATTTGCTCTAGGTGAGGCACTTAGTGCCATGGTCTAGATGACTGCCTAGGGCTGGGTGCTAGGTTGCACTGGATGACCTTGGAGGTCTTTTCTAACCTGGTTGATTCTATGATTCTCTGATGATTCTATGATGTTGGTCTGGCAGGGGGGTTGGACTGGATGAGCTTTGGAGGTCCCTTCCAGCCACTGCCATTCTGTGACTCTGTGATTCTGTGCTTCTCCTCAAAGAAAGAAGGGGAAGTGCTGTGCAGGGCTGAGTGAGAGCACGGCTAAGCAGGGATCCAGCTGTGCTGCTGAGGCATCATCAGGCTTATGGACTCCAACAGGAATATGCATGGAGTAGAGATGGGTTTATTTTTCATCCAAGCAGTGGAGCAAAAGTGGGTTATTTAACAGGGGAAAGAAAACCAAAACAAGCTAAAATATTGTGCTGGTTTGGGTGTTACCTGCCCCCCCACACTTAAGTAATATCACCCAGACGAGACTCAGCTGCTGGAAATTTGAATGAAGCTTTACACTTACAGCTTGGCACAAGGTCCAAGCAGATGTTTGCAATATATACAGAAACAGACAAGTTAAAAAGTAATACAGAAACACAGCAGCCCTCCCAGGAACCAGAGTCCCCAGGAGGGGCTCTCAACCACCCTCCCACCTTCTCCCCATCCCTCTACCTTACCCCAGACTTTGCCTTACGTTCAAGGTGAGTTTAGAGGGATGGCCAGGGGGGGTTAGAAAGCAGAAAGATTAGTCAGGCAGCAACTTAGGGAGAGAAGTGCATGCATCCCAAAAAGCCCAGAGAGAGACTCTGTTATCTATGTTTATGTTCTTGTTCTTATACATCAAGTTGTGCCAGGGGAGGTCTAGGCTGGATGTTAGGAGGAAGTTGTTGTCAGAGAGAGTGATTGGCATTGGAATGGGCTGCCCAGGGAGGTGCTGGAGTCGCTGTCCCTGGAGGTGTTCAAGACAAGACTGGATGAGGCACTTAGTGCCATGGTCTGGTTGATTGGCTAGGGCTGGGTGCTAGGTTGGACTGGATGAGCTTGGAGGTCTCTTCCAACCTGCTCGATTCTATGGCTCTATGATTCTATCTCAGCAAGCCTATGAGTGAAGCAGACATCAGCACTGTTTCCTTTTCACAGCCTATAATCTAATTCTTCTCACTAACATATCCCAGCTAGGCTCAAACTAGCACAAACAGTGTTTTGTGGAAGTAAGCAAACAAACAAGCAGTCTGCCTTTTAACTGCATCTGCAACTCTGGTGACTGCCTTTTGTATGGAGATGTGGGGGGAGCTTCAAGTAGTTAATGGAGCTTTTGGGTAGTTTGCCCTAATATGGAAGCTAATACGGAAGGAGAAGCAAAGTGGATGAAAAAAATCTTGCACCATAAATTTTTAAAGCTCTTCATAATGTGTTTTCTTTTTAAAGAGGATGAAAACATTTGTAAATGCTCTTAATTGCTTGAAATATCTGCTAAAGTAATTAGGGAGCAAATTGTTTTAGCTGAAAGTCGGTGTCGTGCAGCCAAGCCACCAGATTCTAAACAGCAAAAGGCAATCCAAAGAGAAATTGCTTCTGTCACATAAAATCATGTTCACTTCAGAAGGTTTTATGCTGCCAGCCTGTTTAGAAACTACCTGATTGTGTGCAGGAAGGGAGTGTGGATTTGCAGAGGCTGATAAGAATGCATCTCCTCTAGCCCAAATCCCCCCATACATTATAGAGCCTGGGCTTGTTCCAGATTCCCACTCCTGTTTAATTTATCTCTGGCTGCTCAGTAGACAAGAGCTGTCACAGGGTAATTCCATGGGGGTCACTGCAGTGCTGCCAGGGATCACTTTCTCCCATTAAGTGCCAGCGTTGTTGACTACCAGACACGGGAAATTAACACAGGGGTGCACACTACAGAGCTGAGACATCATCTTCTCTCCAAACATACCTTTATTTCTGGGGAGCTGGGCTCAGCCCAGAGCTGTCCCTGTCTCATGCATACAAATGGATGGAGTGATCAGNCAACCCCCACCTGGCTACAGCCTCCCTTCAGGTAGTTGTAGACAGCAATGAGGTCTGCCCTGAGCCTCCTCTTCTGCAGGCTGCACACCCCCAGCTCCCTCAGCCTCTTCTCACAGGGCTGTGCTCCAGGCCCCTCCCCAGCCTTGGTGCCTTTATCTGGACACATTCCAGTACCTCAACATCTCTCTTGATTTGAGGGGCTCAGAACTGGACACAGGACTCAATATGTGGCCTGACCAGTGTTGAGTACAGGGGAAGAACAACCTCCCTTGTCCTGCTGGCCACACTGTTCCTGAAGGCTGCTAACAGCACAGGCAAGGGTGGAAGGATTCACAGAATCACAGAACCATGCAGGTTGGCAAAGCCTCTCAGGGTCACGCAACCTAGAACCCTACCCTACAAGATTCACCTTAAACCACAGAATAGAATAGAATAGAATAGAATAGAATAGAATAGAATCAACCAGGTTGGAAGAGACCTCCAAGATCATCCAGTCCAACCTATCAAGCCCCAAGCACCACATCCAAACCACCCTTAAACACATCCAGGCTGGGTGACTCCACCACCTCCCTGGGCAGCTCATTCCAGTTCCTGACCACTCACTAGAACTGTTCTCCAAAACCCTCTTGGTGCTGTTTTGGGGCCACATCTGTCTGCATCAGCTGAGAAATCAGAGCCCCGCAGTGACTGAATGGTGCATGCTGAATATGAAATGATTTTCCTGCAGGTGTTGGGGCTGGGGAGAATACTCAGATGGTTTCCCAGAGTTAACTAACAGCAACTGCTGCATCATTTGTTCTCAACAGAAGGGATTGACAGGGACAGTCAAATGAGCTCAGCCCCCTGGTAGAAGCTTGTAATATGATTTCTGGTGTAACTGCCAAGATAAAATGTTCTGGGTAATTACAGTGTGGGTGTATTTTGCTTAAGGAAGCTATAATTAGGGCTGTAATGCTTAGAATAAGGTTTGAAGGCTTTATTCACAGCTAGTAAATGGTGATTAGCACGAATTCTAGAAGTCTGAAGCATGAATAGATTCATTTTGTTGGTACATGTCCAAACAAGGGTGAAACAAAAGCCAATCTAATTCATGCTTTGACACTGATGGAAGAAGGAGGGGAAGGAGAGAACTGCAAACACAGCTTAGAGCTCAGTCCCTGTGTTGGATTAGGCCACACCTTGAGTCCTGTGTCCAATTCTGGGCCCCTCAATTTAAGAAAGATGTTGAGGTGCTTGAAGATGTTGAGAGAAGGGCAGCAAGGCTGGGGAGGGGGCTGGAGCACAGCCCTGGGAGGAGAGGCTGAGGGAGCTGGGGGTGTGCAGCCTGCAGCAGAGGAGGCTCTTACCTGTGTGCTGTGTCCATATTAACAAGACACAAGCTGCTTATTTCACCCTGTTAGGAGGATTCTTACCTGTGTGCTGTGTCCATATTAACAAGACACGACCTGCTTATTTCACCCTGTTAGGAGGATTCTTGCCTGTGTAGTGACAAATGCATTTCAAGCCAAGATTGCTGAGGAAAATCATTTTGCTTGCCTTCCCATCTGCTAAAGCATGAGTGGAAAGCTTGGGGCTTTGTTTTTCCTGCTCCATGTGAAGACATCACCGCAGAAAGCAAGTCATTCCTTTTGCCCCAAGATTTAGTGCCTTCTACCTTGGAAATAAAGCAAACAGAGCCTGAGTCTTGGGGAGGTGAAGAGGCACTGAGAGACAGAGAGGACTGTCAGGGATTCATTGATTCCATGCCAGTGCTCCTGCAGGAGCACACCAGCTGTTGCAGAGCAAAGCACAGGGAACCTTACAGAAGGCAATTATGCAATAACTTGCTGACAGGAAAGAAATTCTTACTAGCCCCTATTAATTAGAGGTTATCTTCTGTCCTGGAAACATGAAGCCTCACATCCTTTCCAGAAAGACTGCTGTGCTGTTTGTTTTGATGCTCACTAGCTTCATAGTCTGCATGAGAAAACTCCTTCCTTGGTTCTGCTTTCTAGACTCAATGGCACGAAATGAGACAGAAGAACTGAAGAAGGGGACACAGTCTCAAGTTGTGCCAGGGCAGGTCTAGGCTGGATGTTAGGAGGAAGTTGTTGGCAGAGAGAGTGATTGGCATTGGAATGGGCTGCCCAGGGAGGTGGTGGAGTCGATGTCCCTGGAGGTGTTGAAGAAAAGCCTGGATGAGGCACTTAGTGCCATGGCCTGGTTGATTGGACAGGGCTGTGTGATAAGTTGGCCTGGATGATCTTGGATGACTCTTCCAACCTGGTTGATTCCATGATTCTATGATTCTGTGCTTGAAGCCACGAGTCACTCAGATTTGGTTCTTCTCAGCCTTACCTCAGGTAGCTGTTATGACTACCAGAAGCCAGTGAAGTCATTTATCATTTCATCCATGCAGAGCATTCCATGTATCTAAAAGTGCAGGAGGCAATCTTGCCCCACACAACCTGATACAAAATTGGCTTCCTTAGAACTAAATGCTGAGCCACAGGATCCTTCTTACTTTATTTCTGTTTCTTTCTTCCCTGGCCTCCACTGCAGTCCAGGGCTTAATTAAATACAGAAAAGCTCAGAAAACAGCCACTTCATTTCCAGCATTTCTAAGGGGCTCATCTTGTGGGGGTTTGGAGGTTTAAGATAGAGAGGTCCATGGGAGCTTCCCTCAAACAGCCTAAGGCAGCACTGGCCCTACTTTTGCAGACATCCTGTTTCTTTGGAGGGTTCTGGAAGTCTCCACAGTAAACAGGCTGCTAGGTACTTTCCAGGGGAATCTGTATGTTCATGACCTGACTTGGAAAGCATTTCTTAGGCACAGGGTTGGTTTCCAGCGAGGTTCTGCCTGCCTCATTTTGGTTTCCATGAACGCAAAGAGCTCATGTGACTGGGGCTGATTCAGATCCTCATCTGCTGCCTCCTGGCACTCCATCCTTCCATCTGACCTCATAACCACATCTCCTCAGAAGTATAAAACTCAACCAAACTTTCCTTTGTTCAATTTTCTGAGTGCATAGGCAGTGGCTGTCAGGCCTGACATGTCACATTATGACTGTGCACCTCCTCTCCATGCTGCTCTGCCTCTGCTTAGTTCCCTCTCTGGTTGAAACTTGCACCTCTTGAAATCTGACTTTATGCAAACAGCACCAAGATTTGGCTCAATCCACATTCCTTGTTTTACCCTACAGTTAGGGTATGGAGCACAATGCTCAGAGGGTTGGGGCTGCTCTGCTATGAGGAGAGACTGAGCGAGTTGGGGCTGTTCAGTCTGGAGAGGAGAAGGCTCCCAGGTGACCTTCTTGTGGCCTTGCAGTATCTGAAGGGGCCTACAAGAGAGCTGGGGAGGGACTTTAGGCTGTCAGGGAGTGCTAGGACTGGGGGGAATGAAACAAAGCTGGAAATGGGTAGATTCAGACTGGATGTTAGGCAGAAGTTGTTCAGCATGAGGGAGGCAAGAGCCTGGAAGAGGTTGCCCAGGGAGGTGGTGGAAGCCTCATGCCTGGAGGTGTTTAAGCCCAGGCTGGATGAGGCTGTGGACAGCCTGATGTAGTGTGAAGTGTCCCTGCCCATGGCAGGGGGGTTGGAAATGGATGACCTTTGTAGTCCTTTCCAACCCTGACTGATTCTATGAGTCTATGCTTTAACAGTGCAATGTGAGAACACAAAAAGGACTTTTCATTACCTTAGCAATCATTTCAGTGCTTGCTTTCATCTGATCCTTCTCAGCTGCCATCCAGAAAGCTTAGTTTGGCACAGTTCAATGTCTAAACATGCACCCAGAGACTTCTCTCCATGTCCATGCATATGCACACAAAAGAAAAAGCCCTTTCCAAATCTTTTTGGGTTGTGGTGAGCTGCTGGCTCTGAGGAGCAAGTGTTTGGACAACACTTGCTCAACTTGGACAACACTTTGGACAACAAAGGAGTCCAGAGTCGACCATGAAGATGCTCAGAGGGCTGCAGCAGCTCTGCTATGAGGACAGGCTACAAGAGCTGGGGCTCTGCAGCCTAGAGAAGGCTTGGAGGAGACCTTGCAGTGGCCTTCCAGTATCTGAAAGGGGATAGAGAAGGGCTGGGGAGGGACTGTTGACAAGGTCTTGTCATGAGAGGATGAGGAGGAATGGGTTTAAAGAGTCAGAGGGGAGACTGAACCTGGATGTTAGGAAGAAGTTGTTTGCAGTGAGGGTGGTGAGACACTGACAGAGGTTTCCCAGGGAGGTTGTGGAGCACAGAATGACAGAATATGATCAAAGAACCACATTCTGTGATTCTGTGCTCCACCACCTCGACAGAGGTGTTCAGGACCAGGCTGGATGAGGCCTTGAGTGACCTGTGGGAGGTGTCCCTGCCTATGGTGGGGGGTTGGAAGTGGATGACCTTTGAGGTCCCTTCCAACCCAAACCATTCTGTGATTCTTTGATTCTGTGCTCACCACACTTTTCCATAAGCAGACCAACATTTCAGTGAGTGGTAGACATCCTCAAGGAATGTTTTCCTCCTGAAAGCCTCCTGGGATGAGGGGGGAAGTGTGTGCCTTTGGGGACCCAGTGGAACAAAGTGCCAGGCTGCTTGGCAGGCTTGGGCTGAGGAAATTAGAATCACAGAATCAGTCAGAATTGGAAGGGACCACAAGGATCAGCCAGTTCCAACCCCCCTGCCATGGGCAGGGACACCCTACCCTAGATCAGGCTGGGCACAGCCTCATCCAGCCTGGCCTTAAACACCTCCAGGGACAGTGGAGGTGTTTCTGGGTTTGCAGTGTGGCTCAACACCAGGGGAAACTTTCAAGTCAGCAAGGCCACAGCCACAGGCAGCTGAGAGGCCTCTGAGGTGAGGCAATACATGAATAGTGCTTTCCATGACCTCACCTTTTGACTTAGGGGCCCTGTTTTGCCTCTGTGACTGTTTACATGGAGCTAGCCCTTGGAAACCTGCTCAATGAAGAGGCCAGAAGTGTGTGCCCTGACCAAGAGCTGCTCTCGCAGGTTTGGGGCTCTTTAAAATGCTTTTTGGGCCCTCACTGAACCTCCTCTACTCAGTTTTAGCCAGCAGACTATACCAGGAGAAGGCAAAGCCACCAGTCCTAGTGCCCAAAAAGGGAAGGATGCTTACTCCTCACCAGCCTACACCACGGCTATTAGAGAGGTCATTTAGGCAGCTATAGGCAGAGGCTTGCTCATTAGGAGGGGTGGACAAGAAGGGATTTGTGTTTTCTCTTTCTATTTCCATCTGTTCTCTTTCTAGTTTCACATTTCCTCTTTCTATTTTCAACTTTTCTCCTTCTAGTTTCATCTTTTCTCCTTCTACTTTCATCATTTCTCTTTCTAGTTTCATATTTTCTCTTTCCATTTTCAACTTTTCTCTACTTTCATCATTTCTCTTTCTAGTTTCATCTTTTCTCTTTCTAGTTTCATCTTTTTCTAGTTTCATATTTCCTTTGTTTTCATAATTTCTCATTCTAGTTACATATTTTCTTTCTAGTTTCATCTTTTCTCTGTCTAGTTTCATCTTTTCTCTTTCTAATTTCATCTTTTCTCTTTCTAGTTTCATATTTCCTCTTTCCATTTCCAGCTTTTCTCTATTTTCATAATTTCTATTTTCATATTTTCTATTTCTAGTTGCATCTTTTCTCTTTCTAATTTCACATTTTCTCTATTTTCATATATCCTTTCTGTTTTCATAATTTCTCATTCTAGTTTCATCTTCTCCCTTTCTAGTTTCATCTTTTCTCCATTTTCATCTTATCCCTTTCTAGTTTCATCTTTTCCCTTTCTAGTTTCATCTTTTCCCTTTCAAGTTTCATCTTTTCTCCATTTTCATCTTTTCTCTTTCTAGTTTCATCTTTT
>WAAF01002829.1:6365-24856 GCA_013400475.1 Tricholaema leucomelas | reverse complement strand
TTTTCTCTATTTTCATCTTTTCTCTATTTTCATCTTTTCCCTTTCTATAGTTTCATTTTTTCCCTTTCTAGTTTCATATTTCCTGTTTCTAATTTCATATAGACAGAGCCTGTGCCCTCCTGACCCCCAGCCCTCAGATATCTATAGGCATTTATTAAATCCCCTCTCAGTCTTCCCTTCTCCAGACTAAGCAGCCCCAGGTCCCTCAGCCTCTCCTCATCAGGCACTGCTCCAGTCCCCTTATCATCCTCATAGCCCTCCCTTGGACTCTCTCCAGCAGATCCCTGTCCCTCTTAACCTGGGGAGCCCAAAACTGAATGTAGTACTCAAGATGAGGTCTCAACAGGGCAGAGCAGAGGGGGAGGAGAACCTCCTTTGATCTGCTTGATAAAAGCATCATTGTATAGGGCAGTGCCTGTGGCACTTTGTAAGTCCCTCAGCTGCCCTTTGGGAGCTACATATTCCCTGTGGGCTGCTACCTGGGGAACTCTTCCTGTGTGGCAATGCAACTGATGACCTCTTCTCTGTGGGTAGAAAGTAGCCATGGCTGCCAAACTGAGGTGTTTGTTGAGCACATCTAACTGTAGCCACCCTGCAGTACGAGTGTCAGGGTTTGAGCAGAGCTGAAGTGAAAAGAACAGGCAGGGTAACATTAGGTCATTCTGATAATAGGTCATTGTGATTATAGGTCATTGTGATTATAGGTCATTCTGATTATAGGTCATTCTGATAATAGGTCATTCTGATTATAGGTAATTCTGATCAGGAGGCACAGCTGCAGAAAAGTGGCCTTGGGGAGGCTAATAGAGAAGCTGAAAAGTTAGCTGCTATCTGTAGCTGAGCTGTGCAAAGGGGCAGGCTGGTTAGCCCTGGGAACAAGCAAATAGAATAGAATAGGATAGGNTGTTGCTGGTTGTCTGGGAGAAGAGACCAACCCCACCTGGCCACAACCTCCCTTCAGGTAGTTGTAGACAGCAATGAGGTCCCCCCTGAGCCTCCTCTTCTCCAGGCTAAAGAGCCCCAGCTCCTTAGCTGCGCAAAGGGGGATTAAGGGGGGTAGTTGGTCAGGTCTGGCTCCATGTGTGTGGACAGCCCATTTCTGCCTATGTAAGCCTATCAGAAGTACATGCCCTGTCCTGAACTCCACTATACAGGTGTCATGTTTAGCTTCAATAAACAGTTTGACCTCCTATGGATCATATTGGTATAAGCTCCTGTCTTTCCCGCTCCCACACAGCCTAAGTGAAGCCAACTCAGCATACTAGACTAGGAGATGTCTTACTTTCTGAACCTCAGAGGGATGACAAGGATAAAGCCATGCTCTGTTTGCTCTATTCAGGATCAAAGCACTGAACACCAGGGAAAATCAATTGAGTCAGGCTTCAGTGGTGCCAATATGGATTACATGTCCCTCTCTCTCTCTTTTTCCTGGATGATTCTCGACCTTTCATGACTAATGCCTCCCAAGTTTACTTCAAGGCTCTTTAGTCACATGTTGATCTGACTCTCATGTCTGACACTGCCTGCAGTTTCAAGTGAATGCCACGCTAATGCTAAAGGCTGCCCTGAAAATGAGATGTTAGCATGAGGAGCTTGGCTTGTCATGGAATCATAGAATGGTTTAGGTTGGAAGGGACCTCAAAGATCATCCAGTCACAACTGTTCAGTTCAGTTGTGTTCCAAATGTTCCAAGTGTTCAGTTTTGGGCACCCCAATACTAGAGAGTTGTGGAGGTGCTGGAGCGGGACCAGAGGAGGGCAACAAAGCTGGGGAAGGGCCTGGAGATTAAATCTGATGAGGAGAGACTGAGGGAGATGAGGATGTGTGAGGAAGAGGAGGCTGAAGGCAGACCTCGTTGCTGTCTACAGCTACCTGAAGGGACATTGTGGAGAGGCTGCTGCTGGGCTCTTCTCACAGGTAGTTGGAGATAGACCAAGGGGGAGTGGGGTTTACATCAGTGCTGCTGTCAGCTCCAGTATTTATTGTGTAGTGCAGCTCCAGCTACATCTCAGAGTCCTTCTGTGCATTTGATAAAGAGAAGACAGCCCTCAGGGTCTGTGCAAAAAGGCAGAAATCAAGAGGAGGCTGAGGGGAGACCTCAGTGCTCAGCCACCTGAAGGGACATTGTGGAGAGGCTGCTGCTGGGCTCTTCTCAAAGGCAGTTGGAGATAGCACAAGTGGGAATGGCCTCAAGCTGAGGCTGGGGAGGGTTAGATTGGACATTAGGAAAAAGTTTTTGTTGGAGAAAATGGTCAAGGACTGGAATGAGCTGCCCAGGGAGGTGGTGGAGTCACCCAGCCTGGATGTGTTTAAGGGTGGTTTCGATGTGGTTCTTAGGGATATGGCTTAAGCTGAATCCTGTAGAGTTCTAGGCTGGAGTTGGTAATCCTGAGGGGCTTTGCCAGCCTGGATGCTTCTGTGATTCTGTGATTCTTTGTTTAACCTCCTCAAAATACAGAGCACAGTACCTTGAATAAGAAAACAAGTTGGTAGTTAAAGATGTCCAGGAGCTGCTGTCTCTCAATGAAATCTGAGCCAAGGAAATAGATATTTCAACCCCATTTTACTTTTGCTAAACCTTATCTGTGATAACCCAATCTAGGAGGAACAGAATGCACACAGAGCTTTTTTTTTTTCCTGGACCCACTTCCAGAGCTTGGAGTAGTTTTGGAACCAGAGTTGTGTTTTCAAGAGAGCTTCATTGCAAAGTGTACAAAAACTAAGCAGTGTCTGGGCAGGTTAGAAATGAAGAGGAAGTGTCTTGGTTGGCTGTTAGAGAATCATAGAATGGTTTAGGTTGGAAAGGACCTCAAAGCTCATCCAGTTTCAACCCCCCTGCCACAGGCAGGGACACTTCCCACTAGAACAAGTTGCTCAAGGCCTCATCCAGTCTGGTCCTGAACACCTCCAGGGAGGTTGTGGAGCACAGAAGCACAGAATGTGATCAAAGATCACATTCTGTGCTTCTGTGCTCCACAACCTCCCTGGGCAACCTATGCCAGTGTCTCACCACCCTCACTGTCAAGAGTTTCTCCCTAACATCCAGTTTCAATCTCCCCTCTGCCAGTTTTTCTGTGCAGACCAATCTGTCTGATAATGCTTCTCTAAGGTTTTGATCAACTCACCTCTTTGATTCCTTATTATTTCCCTTTGGTGTTAAACCATCCCTGTTCTAACACACTGTGCTCACAAAAGCCTCGTGGGCAGTATCACTGCCCTGGGCAGGACTGCTAAGGGCAGAGCTTACCTCAAGTTTCTCCTTTCAAGATCACTTCTGTGGTCCCAGCTCACAGGTAGAGTTGCCCACACACTTGGTGATGTGAGCAGATTACTCTGCAGATATCTTTTGAGAGGGAGGTGGGTTCTGTATTTCCATAGTTCACAAGTCAAACTGCACTGAAAGGCCTCTTTAACCTCACAGTATCACAGTCTCACAGTATCACCAAGGTTGGAAGAGACCTCACAGATCATCAAGTCCAACCTGTTACCACAGAGCTCAAGGCTAGACCATGGCACCAAGTGCCACGTCCAATCCTGCCTTGAACAGCTCCAGGGACGGTGACTCCACCACCTCCCTGGGCAGCCCATTCCAGTAGCCAATGACTCTCTCAGTGAAGAACTTTCTCCTCACCTCAAGCCTAAATTTCCCCTGGCATAGCTTGAGGCTGTGTCCTCTTGTTCTGGTGCTGGCTGCCTGAGAGAAGACAGCAACCTCCTCCTGGCTACAACCACCCCTCAGGTAGTGGCAGACAGCAATGAGGTCTGCCCTGAGCCTCCTCTTCTCCAGGCTAACCAATCCCAGCTCCCTCAGCCTCTCCTCGTAGGGCTGTGCTCGAGGCCTCTCACCAGCCTCGTTGCCCTTCTCTGGACACATTCAAGCATCTCAATGTCCCTCTTAAATTGAGGGGCCCAGAACTGGACACAGTACTCAAGGTGTGGTCTAACCAGTGCAGAGTACAGGGGCAGAATGACCTCCCTGCTCCTGCTGGCCACACCATTCCTGATGCAGGCCAGGACTCCACTGGCCCTCTTGGCCACCTGGGCACACTGCTGGCTCATGTTCAGGCAGGTAACCTCAACCTTAAGCATCCTTAGCATATCATTAGGAAGATTAGCAAAGCCTTCAGCACCCCACTGGATTGCCTTATGCATGGAAAGGTCTGGCAGATCAAAGGAAACATTGCTTCAAATAGCTTTTGACTTATCTTGTGCTTACCCTAGCCCCACTGACCTCTCACTCATCTTCTTTTCTTCCAGTTGGAATTACTTTGAAGGACAACAGTTTATTCTCCAAGATCCTTGTTTTGACCTTCCAGCTTTCCCAACGTTCTTCAGTAAAACGTGGAACTAAAAGAAGTGGCAGACCAAAGACTGGGTAAATCATGTGTTAAACATAAGAAAATAGTTGCAAGCCCATAATTATAGCTTGGTTCTGCTAAGGAAGTGACTAAGGGTAGAAAGAAAATCCTATTTATAGTTTACAGATTTGTCTTGCACTTGGCAGAAACCCTTCACCAACACTGAGGTCAATGATATGTGACCTTCTTTGGCATTTTCCAACTGGGATGTGAAGGACTGAAGAGTGCTAAAGGTTAGTCCTGCTCCTGCAGTTGCATCCCTAGCTGGGTGTGTCTGGGCCTTTCATAGAATCAACCAAGTTGGAAGAGACCTCCAAGCTCATCCAGGCCAACCTAGCACCCAGCCCTAGACAATCAACTAGACCATGGCACTAAGTGCCAAATCCAGGCTTTTCTTCAACACCTCCAGGGATGGGGACTCCACCACCTCCCTGGGCAGCCCATTCCAATGCCAATCACTCTCTCTGCCAACAACTTCCTCCTAACATCCAGCCTAGACCTGCCCCGGCACAACTTGAGACTGTGTCCCCTTGTTCTGTTGCTGCTTGCCTGGCAGAAGAGACCAACCCCACCTGGCTACAGCCTCCCTTCAGGTAGACAGCAATGAGGTCTGCCCTGAGCCTCCTCTTCTCCATGCTGCACACCCCCAGCTCCCTCAGCCTCTCCTCATAGGGTTTGTGTTCCAGGCCCCTCCCCAGCCTTGCTGCCCTTCTCTGGACACAATCCAGTTTCTCAATGTCTCTCTTGAATTGAGGAACCCAGAACTGGACACAGGACTCAAGGTGTGGCCTGACCAGTGTTGAGTGCAGGGGAAGAATAACCTCTCTTGTCCTACTTGGCACCCACAGAGACCTGGAACCAGCAGTTCATTGTTCTCCAGCTGCAGGGCCCACCACATGTGTTGATTGCAGGCATAGATGCCTGATTCACCTCATAAAACTCTGTTCTTATTATCTGTTACTGCTATCATCGGCTTCAGGTATTAATCACTTTGTTTAAGTTTCATTTGGGGGCTTCTTATTTATTCAGTAGGCATGTTTTAGCATGCTTTAAAATGAAACTTGTTCTCATTCAACCAGCAGTCCTCTAAGTATGGCTTTTGAGTTGGTGTGGCTGCATTTAGTAGCAATAGTCCTCTTGTTGCTTCCACTCCTCTTGGTAGGTGCTTACTACCATTAGATGTCCAGCACAGTCTGCTTGCTAGGTGGACCAAAGACTTTTGTTATCTTTGGTGTGCAAAGACCTGGCCTGAATGAGCTTGTGAAAGCCTTGGCTAACAGTGGGACACTGAGGGAGAATGTCCTTGCACATCCTCCTGGGTAGCAGCCAGCCTCAGCTTTGCCCTGCAGAAAGCAAAGCCTCCTGCCCAGTATGTCCCAGCTATAACAACACTGAGAATCTCCCAAATCATCCACTTGATCCATTTTTATTCTTCTAATCTTTGTCATCTGATCTATTTTATGATTCCAATGAGTCTGTGAGGCCTGATCACTGGTGTGAGCCCTGACCCATCCTATAAAAAGTGGTCAAGATTGGGCATTTATTAATAACCACTTCCAGACTTCCATACTTCCCTTGCCATTTACCTGCTCTTTACTACTTACACTTCAAGCTGAATTGGGATGTCTGTGCAGTGACTAAGGAACATGGTTCTGTAAAGATACACCAAAAGAAGTGTGGGCAGCAGGGTGAGAGAGGTGATTCTCCCCCTACACTGCTCTCCTGAGACCCCACCTGGAGTACTGTGTCCAGTTTGGGAGCCCCTGGGACAAGAGGGCTATGGAAGGTGTCCAGAGAAGGGCTGTGAGGATGAGCAGAGGGTTGGAGCTGCTCTGCTGTGAGGAGAGACTGAGGGAGTTGGAGCTGTTCAGTCTGGAGAGGAGAAGGCTCCCAGGTGACCTTCCTGTGGCCTTGCAGTATCTGAAGGGGGCTACAAGAAAGCTGGGGAGGGACTTTTTAGGCTGTCAGGTAGTGATAGGACTGGGGGGGAATGGAACAAAGCTGGAAATGGGTAGATTCAGCCTGGATGTTAGGAAGAAGTTGTTCAGCATGAGGGTGGTGAGAGCCTGGAAGGGGTTGCCCACGGAGGTGGTGGAAGCCTCATCCCTGGAGGTGTTCAAGGCCAGGCTGGATATCCCTGCCCATGGCAGGCAGGGTTTGAGCTGGCTGATCCTTGTGGTCCCTTCACAACCCTGACAATTCTGTGCTACTTGACCTCTCTCTTTTTCCAAAATCACAGCTCTGCCTAGCTGAACCCTGCCTAAATTCAAGTTCTTCCCAGAGGGAGTGATTGGCATGGGAATGGGCTGCCCAGGGAGGTGGTGGAATTACCGTCCCTGGATGTGGTCAAGAAAAGACTGGATGAGGCACTTAGTGCCATGGTCTAGTTGATGACCAGGGCTGGGTGCTAGGTTGGACCAGATGAGCTTGGAGGTCTCTTCCAATCTGTTTGATTCTATGATTCTAAATTAATCATCTGAAGACTTAAAAATCAGGTACACAACAGTGACTCCAACACCTCTCATTCAACTGAGCCTCAGCTGCCTTTTCTACCCTAAGTCCCATTTCCATGGCTATGTCATTTGATGTTTTCAATTACATGGGGCTTAAACTTCACTCAGTGCTCTTAATGTAACAAATAAGCATGGCAATTCAAAGCTGAACCACTCTACAACCAGGGCTGGTTCCAAAAGTGCCATTTAACAGCAAAAGGCTAAGATTTGCATTCACAGATGGTGAAAAGGGCCACGATAAAATCATGGTTTAGATAGGTTCAGTTTTGGATTTAAGGATGGAGGCATTTTCATGCATTTTAGAGTACTTTGTTACTTCCATTCTATTTCTTTTCTTAATTAAGCTTCAAACACTGCCCCTTTGCAGCAGCTGGAATATGTATCACATACCAGATATCATCCTTAAGCAGATGGGGTATGTAAACAGTCTAAATACTAATTAGCTGCAATTACAAGCAAGATCAGACAAAGAAAACATGCAGCTTTATGGAATGGTCCTGAATCTTTTGAGTCAGAAGCAGAAACAGTCTTAAAAACATATCAGCAGTGTAATCTCCAATTCTGTCCTGTTTAACAGCTCAGTGTAGCTGCCTCTGAACCCTGGATTTGACAGGCATGGAAACGTCCTCTGCTGCCACATAGCTGTTCAGTTTGCCCAAGCTCCAGTGGCATCCAAAGCCCAGAAAGGAGGTCACACAGTAAAGGTTGGAAGTGACCTCCTAGATCATCAAGTCCAAGCTGTTACCACAGAGCTCAAGGCTAGACCATGGCACCAAGTGCCACGTCCAATCCTGCCTTGAACAGCTCCAGGGACGGCGACTCCACCACCTCCCTGGGCAGCCCATTCCAGTAGCCAATGACTCTCTCACTGAAGAACTTTCTCCTCACCTCAAGCCTAAATTTCCCCTGGCATAGCTTGAGGCTGTGTCCTCTTGTTCTGGTGCTGGCCGCCTGCGAGAAGAGAGCAACCTCATCCTGGCTACAACCACCCCTCAGGTCATTACAGCCTATTGTTTTTAAGAAGATAAATTCCATTCATTAAACTCCCCTGGGCCATGAGGATTTGTGCATGATAAGGGAAAAATGATTTGCCACATGAGAATGTTCTGTTTGTTGCTGCTGCTCTCAGAGGCACAAATCAGGATTGAAGCTGCTGTATCAGGTAGTGATAGGACTGGGGGGAAAGGGACAAAGCTAGAAATGGGTAGATTCAGACTGGAGGTTAGGAAGAAGTTGTTCAGCATAGAATCATAGAATCAACCAGGTTGGAAGAGACCTCCAAGCTCATCCAGTCCACCTAGCACCCAGCCCTAGCCAATCAACCAGACCATGGCACTAAGTGCCTCATCCAGGCTTTGCTTGAACACCTCCAGGGACGGTGACTCCACCACCTCCCTGGGCAGCCCATTCCAATGCCAATCACTCTCTCTGGGAAGAACTGAATTTAGGCAGGGTTCAGCTAGGCAGAGCCATCCAGTCCAACCCCCTGCCAGAGCAGGACCATACAATCTAGTTCAGGTCACACAGGAACACATCCAGAAAGATCTTGAAAGGCTCCACAGAAGGAGACTCCACAACCTCTCTGGACAGCCTGTGCCAGTGCTCTGGGACCCTTACAGTCAAGAAGTTCCCCCTTGTGTTGAGGTGGAACCCACTGTGCTGCAGCTTCCATCCATTGCTCCTTGTCCTATCCCAGGGAGCAAGTGAGCAGAGCCTGTCCCCTGCTCCTGACCTCCAGCCCTCAGATATTTATAGACATTTATTAAATCTCATCTCAGTCTTCTCTTCTCCAGACTATAAAGCCTCAGGTTTCTCAGTTCCATAATGCCTTCCTGAAGGTGAACCCTATTTTAACAGTTTAGTAGGAGAAATGAGTAGAAATAAGGAGAGCAAGAAAGCCAGGTTTCTCTTGCCTCTTTAAATCAAACTCTAGTAGATACCCAAGCAAAACCCAAGTAAACCTCCTAAGTTTAGTGAGGTTAATGAAGTGCATGGCACATATATGACAAATCAGTAGGACTAGACTGAGCCCAGTCTTACCTAAAGAAGGGTAAATCGTAGAATCCTACAATCAACCAGGGTGGAAGAGACCTCCAAGCTCATCCAGTCCAACCTAGCACCCAGCCCTAGCCAGTCAACTAGGCCATGGCACTAAGTGCCTCATCCCAAAGTGCCTAAGNCTTCATCGCCCTTCTCTGGACACATTCCAGTATCTCAACATCTCTCTTGAACTGAAGAGCCCAGAACTGGACACAGGACTCAAGATGTGTCCTGACCAATGTTGAGTACAGGAGAAGAAGAACCTCCCTTGTCCTGCTGGCCAAAAGAAGGGTTTGATTCCCCCCCCACACACACTTCTCTCCTTCCTGGCTCCATTCCCAAGTGTTGCTTTCTCTTTCCCCCGAGGATGCACTCACAAGTGCCTGGGCATGGCAGGTGACAGCTGGTACTTGCCAGAGGTAACATCATTGTCACCTGAGGTCAAGGTCTCCCTGCCATACTCCCAAGCTTTACACCTGTTCACTTGGTGTTTATTTGTAGTCTGCTGGCATCACTTTGGCTGTAGATAAGGGGCCCTGTGGTGGCAATCTAAACAAACTTGGTGCTTGCACTTGCATCCAGTGCCCATCCCTTTCCATGTGGGATAGTGATGGTCTGGGATCTGTGTGTACTGCAGCAGGCTTTCTGCCTGAGGTAGAAGCAGGAAGGATTAGATTCCCTTTACTTAACTCTTGGGTGCTGAGTCCCACTCCTGAGGTTTGAGTCAGCATTCCAGGCTGCTCCTGGCCACAGGTGGGCTGCATTGCATCTTACATACATGCAGTGCTAATTGCAGGATCCTGAGGCAAAGGAAGTTTCATTTAAACATGAAGAGGATTTTTTCCCCATAAGGGTGACAGAGCACTGGAACAGGCTGCCCAGGGCGGGTCCTGGAGTCTTCTTCTCTCGAGATATTCAAGACCTGCCTGGATGTGTCCCTGTGCGATCTGCTCTGGGTGATCCTGCTCTGCCAGAGAGGTTGGTCTGAATGAGCTTTGGAGGTCCCTTCCAGCCCCTGACATTCTGTGATTCTCTGCAGATGTGTCTGTCTGTCTACAGTGGATGTTCTGGTACAGGTGAGGAGACCTCCAGCAGCACTGCTTATTTCCATCACACCTTCCTCCAAAGAGAAGACAGAAACTTGTGCTGGCTTCTCACTGGCTGTAATGAGAAGAGCAGCAGAGCCCCTGCAGCATCAATGTGTTCAGGGTGCTGAGGGCAACTTCTGTCCCAGGAGGCTCCACAGATTGCTGCTCCCGAGGCCAATCCTGCATCACCACTGGAATTCTCCTCTGTGGTGCAGAGCAGGGAAAGAGATGTGCGATGCCAGCACAGACCTGATGAACCTTGTCCCACGCTGAAGGGAAAAGAGCTGTGCAGGGGATTCCAATTATTAGCATTCATAAAACTCATTTCCTGTTGTGAACAGCCACTGAGCACTGCAAAATCCAAATTTCACAGTAGATTGCCATGCAAGTCGAGCTAAATCCCCGAGGCTGTGCAGCACAACCTCTGTCCTGAAACACGGCGTACGACCCCAGGCAGCCCTCTGAAGGAGGTGCTCAGCACTGTCTCAAATGGTCTTTTTTATTGACATCAATGCCCTTTTTTTGGACAATCTGTGTGTATATGTATATGTAAATGTGCCTATATGTGAAGTAGAGAAGTACTCTAGGAAATGCAATTCCCTCTGAACGACAGCTATTAGTAGAAAGAAATGTGAGACTCCATCCCAGCTCCCTGCCATCTGTGTTTCAAAGCAGCCTTAAGGACCTAGCAGCACTAAAAGAGCTGACAGTGTGCTTTTATTTTAATCTTTGCTGCCTCCAAAGAGACTCCTGGTAAAAGTTCCCCAATCTTGAGCAACTAAATGTGTTTGCTACACAGAGTTTGCCTTGGATTGTAGAGGAAGACAGCGAAAAGCCTTCCTTATCGCTTACTCCACATCTTTCTCACTTGCTTTTTATAATCAGCATTTTAAAATGCCCAACATGGTCTTGCCAATAGATTTTTAACAGTGTTCTGAGCCAATAATCTGTTTCCTTACTGATCTCTATGTGTGGCTGAGTCAGGTTAATACATTCAGTTAGGGAGTGACAATCCCTCCTAGTATAGAATCGTAGAATCATAGAGTCAGTCATGGTGGGAAGGCACCACAAGGATCACCTAGTTTCAACCCCTCTGCCATGGGCAGGGACACCCTACCCTAGAGCAGGCTGCCCACAGCCTCAGCCAGCCTGGCCTGAAACACCTCCAGCCATGGGGCCTCAACCACCTCCCTGGGCAACCCATTCCAGCCTCTCACCACTCTCATGCTGAACGACTTCCTCCTCACCTCCAGCCTGAACCTACCCATTTCCAGCTTTGCTCCATTCCCCCCAGTCCTGTCACTCCCTGAGAGCCTAGAAAGTCCCTCCCCAGTTTTTTTGTAGGCCCCCTTCAGATACTGAAAGGCCACAAGAAGGTCACCTGGGAGCCTCCTCTTCTCCAGACTGCACAGCCCAAACTCTTTCAGTCTGTCCTCACAGCAGAGCTGCTGCAGCCCTCTGAGCATCCTCGTGGCCCTTCTCTGGACATGCTCCAGCACATCCACATCCTTCTTGTAATGGGGGCTCTAGAACTGGATGCAGTGTAAGCATTTGGCTCTCTAAGAGTAATGATGAAAGCCTGAAAGTTGAAGGTTTTCCCTTCTCCTTTTTTTTTTCTATCAGATTCATAAACCAAGGAGCAATTTCCCAAATAAGTCTTTCTTACACAAGGCCTCTTTGTTCAGGGAGCTTTGTGACCATAGCTTGTAGAGAGAACCAGTGCTACAGGGCTGAGCTTGGTGAAGACATCAAAACCTGCAATGAAATAGATCAGCTAGGGAGATTGATGCCTTTCAGGAGATGTAAGTGCCAGGGGTGCTTTCTGCTTGCACAGCAACTGGTAACAGGACAAGTTATTGCATACTGCAGCCCTGCACAGAGTCAAACAGAAGCAAACACACTCACAAAAATGAGGTGGCACTAGAATGAATAGGCACTAGAATTAGGTTGGACTGGATAATCTTGGAGGTCTCTTCCAACCTGGTTGATTCTGTGATTCTGGGTAGTATTAATGGACCTAGGACCAGGCTTTGGTGCCACTGCCCATTCTTCTCCTCAACAAGCATTAAGTCACACATTCAGAGACAAAGATCTTCCTCTTAGGCAGCCCTTCAGCTGGGTATGATTTGTTTCAGCTCTGCAGATTGCTTACTTAAACTGAGTTATAGCACAGCAGAGTTGATCTCATCAAACATGCTGTGTCCTAATTCATTTTTGTGGTGAACCTCTACATTAAATCTCAGTCAAGTGCCCATCTTGGAACATAAATGTGTCTGAATGCTGAGGTTCAGTGAGAAACTGATTTTTTGGTCATCATTCTGGTGGTAACAGTTATGAACTGTTCAAGGTGTGCTGCTCTTTGCCAAAGGCATGGTGCTTTCTTCTTTTAAATAGACCTTCAGTCTACTTCTGCACAGTGCCACTCACCAAATCAACATCAAGGGTCACATCTAGATGCTTATTTCTTTAACTGTACAAGTTGTAAGCACAGTGAGAGCATGCAGCTAGACCCCTGCAAGCATGACTTGCAAGGAGCATGCAGATAGATGAATTGTAAAGAACATGCAGATGGATGAACTGCAAGGAGCATGCAGACAGATGACTGCAAGGAGCATGCAGATGAATGACTGCAAGGAGCATGCAGACAGATGACTGCAAGGAGCATGCAGATGAATGACTGCAAGGAGCATGCAGATGGATGACTGCAAGGAGCATGCAGACAGATGACTGCAAGGAGCATGCAGATGAATGACTGCAAGGAGCATGCAGATGAATGACTGCAAGGAGCATGCAGATGGATGAACTGCAAGGAGCATGCAGACAGATGACTGCAAGGAGCATGAAGATGGATGAATTTCAAGGAGCATGCAGATGGATGAATTTCAAGGAACATGCAGATGGCTGACTCAAGGAGCATGCAGATGGATGAATTTCAAGGAGCATGCAGATAGATTCCTGCAAAGTCTGACAATGAGAGGCTGAGGGAGCTGGAGAAGAGGAGACTCAGAGGGGACCTTAGCATACTCTACAGCTACCTGAAGGGAAGGTGTAGTAAGGTGGGGGTCAGGCTCTGCTCCCAGACAAGAAAGCCTGAAGCTGTGCCAGGAGAGGTTTAGGTTGGATGTTAGGAAGCACTTCCTGATGGAAATGGGAATTAGACACTGGAATGGACTGCCCAGGGAGGTGCTGGAGTCACCTTCCCTGGAGGTAGACTCATAGAATCAGTCAGGGTTGGAAGGGACCACAAGGATCAGCCAGTTCCAACCCCCCAGCCATGGGCAGGGACACCCTACCCTAGAGCAGGCTGGCCAGAGCCTGGTGTTTAAGGAGAGCTTGGCTGTGGCACTTAGGGCCATGAACTGCTCTATGTGGTGGTGCTAGGTCATAGGCTGGACTGGATGACCTCAGAGGTCTGTTCCAGCCTGGACTAATCTGTGATTCTGTGCCAGTTCCATGAAAGCAGAGGTGTGCTGTAAGAGTGGCAGGTGCATTGCAGGACTACAAAGGGAACCTGCTCCCTTTGGCAAGCCTGCCATAAACACAACAGCCTGAGCACCAAGGGCTGCAATGAGCTCATATTTACTTCCTATTGTTTGCCTCTCTGCTCAAACAACTCCCTGGATTATTTCTACCTCAAGTGTTCATTCCAAAAAGGCACTTATCTGTAAGCTGCACCTGCGTGGCAGAGCACATCAGGCTGCTACTGCACTGCCCTCTTATCATCTGTAACATGAAATCTGGATTGGCCATGCAGGCAGCCCGTGGCTGCCAGGCCCTGCAGATGGCAGGCACATGTTTTATGGTGAGAACAGTGGGTGAAGGGAAGGCTTTTCCACCTCTCTCACTGTCTTGATACAAAAATGCCTCCTACAAGTTGCTGGTTTGTCTCTCTGCCTGTGATTTCCAGACGATGCTGGGCTATCATCTGGAAATTCCTATTTGCACTTAATGTTGGCATTGATAAGCAGTGGTCTGGCCCACCCACTGGATTTTCCTGGTGCCAACAGCTCCTTGGGGTGGTCCACCTCATTAGCTTGCCTCCCTAGTGAAGAATTAACTTCCATCTTGTATTATCAGCTACTGTGTCTGTAGAAGGAGTAACTTCTCCAGTGGAATGCCTTATGAGTTGGCTTGCGTGGGTAGATGGTAGACCCAGAGGTGAGTCAGCTCTTGCCCTCATGCCTCTGGTGCCACACAGCTATGCAGCCACCTCACTCTTGCCAAGGCATTTGCACAGAGAGAGTGATAGAATCATAGAATGGTTTAGGTAGGAGGGGACCTCAAAGCTCATCCAGTTCTAACCCCCTCACCATAGGCAGGGACACCTCCCACTAGAACAGGTTGCTCAAGGCCTCATCCAGCCTGACCTTGAACACCTCCAGGGAGGTTGTGCAGCACAGAATGACAGAATGTGATCTTTGATGTTGAAATTCCTTGCTGGTTTGATGGTTTCCCACTTTGCAATTCCCAGGTGGGCAGGAGAGCCAGCGGCATCCTGGCCTAGATCAGGAACAGTGTGGCCAGCAGGACAAGGGAGGTTAATCTGCCCCTGTGCTCAACACTGGTCAGGCCACACCTTGAGTGCTGTGTCCAGTTCTGGGCTCCTCAATTCAAGAGAGATGTTGAGGTGCTGGATTGTGTCCAGAGAAGGGCAGCAAGGCTGGGGAGGGGCCTGGAGCACAGCCCTGTGAGGAGAGGCTGAGGGAGCTGGGGGTGTGCAGCCTGCAGAAGAGGAGGCTCAGGGCAGAGCTCATTGCTGCCTACAACTACCTGAAGGGAGGCTGTAGCCAGGTGGGGTTGGTCTCTTCTGCCAGGCAAGCAGCAACAGGACAAGGGGACACAGTCTCAGGCTGTGCTGGAGGAGGTCTAGGCTGGATGTTAGGAGGAAGTTGTTGGCAGAGAGAGTGATTGGCGTTGGAATGGGCTGCCCAGGGAGGTGGTGGAGTCACTGTCCCTGGAGGTGTTCAAGCAAAGCCTGGCTGAGGCACTTAGTGCCATGGTCTGGTTGAGTGGACAAGGCTGGGTGCTAGGTTGGCCTGGATGGTCTTGGAGGTCTCTTCCAACCTGGCTGATTCTACGATTCTGGGATTTCCAGTCACAAGCAGAAATTCCAGAGGTGATCAGAACAGTCTAGCAGTTTCCCTCTGTGAGTTCACCAGTGCTGGGAAATACTGTGAGATACAAGATTCTGTGGCATGGATACAGTAAACCCATAACAATATTAAAGCTTTTTTTCCATTTTTAAAGCAGACTTTCTAGATCCTTCAGGACACAATGATGAAACTGCCACCATTGCACTTCAAACTGCCACGAGGTGAAAGTCTCAGCCAGGAGAGGAATGGTACAGTTTGGCATGTATGGTGTTAACTGAAGGAGAAAACCCCAGTTGTGGGAAGTTATTTTTGCAGTGTAATTGTTTTAAGTGCTTCCTGGTTAATGAACCCAAGAGAGGGATCACTCTGAGAGAAGAATATCTGCTTCTAACTCCAGCTCTGATAAGAGATTTCAAGGAGTAGTCTCAGTAGAACTGCACTCAGGAACAAATGGATTAAACAAACTATGAGCTGCCCAAGCAGATAATGATTCTGTCCCCCTGGCCACATGCTGCTCTGTAGATACACAGGGAATCTGACTGCCCAAGTGCTTATTTAGGCTTCACATGACCATTATCTATGCTGCTCAATGGTGTTTTGATTGTCTTAATGAGGACTTCAAATATCATAATTATAGTCCCAGGTTTCAAGCTGGGCTGGAAGCTTGCTTTAATTGCTAGCAATACAGTAGCTAAACAAATGCCTGGCCTTACAGCAGTCTGTACAGTCTGACATACTTGGTGATGTCTTTCTTCTTCTTTGAAAAGGATGAAAGAAATTTTAAACTAGCACAAAGCTATGAAGAAGCCAAAGGTGGTAAAAGCAGAGGCACCATGAGCAAGAGCTGGAACGGATAGAAGCGACTCCACGTGAACTGATGCAGACATGGGTTGGTTTATCTGCTCTGCTGGGCAGCCACAGACCACATCTTTGGAAACAAGTAGAGGCACCAATAGAAAGCCAAGCAAATGTGAAGGCTCTAATGCAGCTACACTGGTTCACAGACTCACAGAAACATCCAGGCTGGCAAAGTCCCTCAGGTTCACCAAGTCCAACCTAGAACCCTTCTCTACAAGATTCACCTTAAACCATAGCTCTAAGCATCACATCCAAACCACCCTTAAACACATCCAGGGTGGGTGACTCCACCACCTCCCTGGGCAGCTCATTCCAGTCCCTGAACACTCTCTCCAGGAAAAACCTTTTCCCAATGTTCAACCTAAACTTCCCCTCAGCTGGAAGCCATTCCCCCTTGCTCTGTCTCCAAAGGCCTGTGAGAAAAGACCAGCACAAACCTCTCCACAACCTCCTTTCAGGTAGCTGTAGACAGCAATGAGATCTCACTTCAGCCTCCTCTTCCTCACACCAACCATCCCCAGTTCTCCTCATCACATTGTTTTCTCCAGGCCTTTCCCCAGCCTGTAGTGCTGCTTGGGGTTGCCGTGGCCAAAGTGTAGAACCCTGCACTTGGCCTTGTTCAGTCTCATCCCATTGGCCTCTGCCCACTCATCCAGCCTGGCAAGGTCCCTCTGCAGGGCTCTGCTACCCTCCAACAGCTCCACACCTGCTCCTAGCTTGGTGTCATCTGCAAACTTACTGATCATCACCCTAGTCCAGATCATCCATAAAGATATTGAACAAGACTGGGCCCAGGACTGCAAGGGATACATTTTTTTTCCTTACAATTTCAACACAGTAAAGAAAATCAAGTCAGGAGGAAGGAAATGTGAATACCTCTGTCAATAGCTTTGCATTGCCATAGGAAGTGCAGTGCCACAGTTCCAGCACCCACTAGAGCAGCATCACATCAGCTGCTGAGGGTATGAGCCCTCATTTTCATGGGAGAAAATCAGGAGCTTGTCCCTTGGCCTTTAACAAGGCCATAACAAACCCAAGTAGTGCTACAGGCTGGGGACAGAGGGGCTGGAGAGCAGCCAGGCAGAGAGGGACCTCGGGGTACTGGTAGAGAGTAGCTGAACAGGAGCCAGCAGCGTGCCCAGGTGGGCAGCAGAGCCAATGGCATCCTGGCCTGGCTCAGGAACAGTGTGGCCAGCAGGACAAGGGAGGTTATTCTGCCCCTGTACTCAACACTGGTCAGGACACACCTTGAGTGCTGTGTCCAGTTCTGGGCTCCTCAATTCAAGAGAGATGTTGAGGTGCTGGAAGGTGCCCAGAGAATGGCAGCAAGGCTGGTGAGGGGCCTGGAGCACAGCCCTGTGAGGAGAGGCTGAGGGAGCTGGGGGTGTGCAGCCTGCAGGAGAGGAGGCTCAGGACAGACCTCATTGCTGTCTGCAGCTACCTGAAGGGAGGCTGTAGACAGGTGGGGTTGGGCTCTTCTCTCAGGCAACCAGCAACAAAATAAGGGGACACAGCCTCAAGTTGTGCCAGGGCAGGTCTAGGCTGGCTGTTAGGAGGAAGTTGTTGCTGGAGAGCGTGATTGGCATTGGAATGGGCTGCCCAGGGAGGTGGTGGAGTGGCCATGCCTGGAGGTGTTCAAGCAAAGCCTGGATGAGGCACTTAGTGCCATGGTCTGGTTGACTGGACAAGGCTGGGTGCTAGGTTGGGCTGGATGAGCTTGGAGGTCTCTTCCAACCTGGTTGATTCTATGGTTCTATGATACTATTTTATGTTCTCTCTTCCTTAATCCCCTTCACTGACTGGTAACAGGCTTCCCAAATTGGCCATTCCTCTTGACACAGCACGGCTGGATGTGCATACTGAGCCTACCATCAAACTTAATGGCAAAGCAAATGTGACCCAGCCACCTCAGCACACTGCTTTTGGTGAGTAAAACCCCAGAGTCTCTTATTTAACCTCTTAGCTTATGGGTTTATATGTAGCTTTGGTAAGGGCTTTTGTGTAAGCAAATACAGTTTCAAACAGTGTTTGTCAGAATTCTGCATTATTACTTTTCCCCAGTTCTGGTGATTTATAGGTAATCTTCTCATTTCCTTCTCCTGGCCTAGAAAAATGATCCTCACTGCTATCCTGCTCAGACAGCAGAAATTGGCCAACTTGAGTTCAAATGCTCTTTGACTCAACCCTGAGAGTGTCCATGTGCCAAAACTTCACTTGATAATTGTGTCTCCTAAACCTTCTTTCCCTCATTTTTTTTCCCCTCCATTGAAACCTCTTCTTGACCTAAACATGTCCTCTAACTGAACCTTGAGTGCTGTGTCCAGCCCTGGGCTCCTCAATTCAAGAGAGATGTTGAGGTACTGCAGTGTGGCCAGAGAAGGGCAACAAGGCTGGTGAAGGGCCTGGAGCACAGCCCTGTGAGGAGAGGCTGATGGAGCTGGGGGTGTGCAGCCTGCAGAAGAGGAGGCTCAGGGCAGACCTCATTGCTGTCTGCAACTACCTGAAGGGAGGTTGTAGCCAGGTGGGGTTGGTCTCTTCTGC
>WAAF01002828.1:0-11782 GCA_013400475.1 Tricholaema leucomelas | reverse complement strand
CCTTTCCCTTCTTTATCTTTTTCCTCTCCCTTTCCCTTCTTCCCCCCCTTCTTCCTGCTCCTTCTTTTTTCTCCCCCTCTTCCTTTCCCTTCTTTATCTTTTTCCTCTCCCTTTCTCTTCTTTCCCCTCTCCCTTCTTCCTGTTCCTTTTTTTTTCCCCCTCTTCCTTTCCCTTTTTTTTCTCTTCTTCTCCCTTCTTTATTTCTCTCTTCATTATTTCTTCCCCCAGCTGTAGGTTGGTTGTTTTTTCTTTAATCTCCTCCAGAGCATCCCTTGCAGGTTATTACTTGCAGAGAAAATGCCAGCAGAAAATTGGTGGTAGATTGGGGCAGATGTAAATTGATTGCATATTAGGGGGACCCAAAGTACAAAAATAGCTGTTTGGGTCACTTATTTAGCTCTGAGTTCTTGCATGCTGAGCAACATTCCCCAAGTGATTTAAAGGCTCTTGCTGCAAATTCCTCTCCCTGCAATGGCAGCTGCAGAGCACTGATCTTTATTCAAGATGATAGAAGGGAGAGCTGGGGGAAAATGAAGCATCCTTGGGAAAAGCTGAGGAGCAATTCTGGGTGACACCAGAGAGACCTTGGAATAAAAGCTTGCAGCAGAGTAATTGCAGTGAGATGTTGGTTTGTGAGTCAAATGTGGCTCTGAAATAATCACAGCCAGATCCACTGGAATCTTCACACCATGAGCCTGCAGTGTGAGTGCAGCCCAGACAGCAACCCTGTGCTGGGCTGCAGCAAGAGCAGTGTGGGCAGCAGGGCAAGGGAGGGGATTCTCCCCCTTTACTCTGCTCTCCTGCAGTCCTGGGTGCAGCTCTGGAGCCCCCAGCACAAGAAGGACATGGAAGTTTTGGAGCCAGTCCAGAGGAGGCCACCAAGATGCTGAGAGGGCTGCAGAAGCTCTGCTGTGAGGACAGGCTGAGAGTTGGGGCTCTGCAGCCTGGGAAAGAGAAGGCTTCCAGGAGACCTTGGAGTAGCCTTGCAGGATCTGAAGGAGGCTGCAGGGGGGCTGGGGAGCTACTGACAAGGCCTTGTGATGAGAGGAGGAGGAGGAGGAATGGGTTTGAAGTGGCAGAGGGAGATTGAAAATGGCTGTTAGGAAGAAGTTGTTTGCAGTGAGGGTGGTGAGACACTGGCACAGGTTGCCCAGGGAGGTTGTGGAGCAGAGAGAGTGAGAGTGGTGAGACACTGGCACAGGTTGCCCAGGGAGGCTGTGGAGCACAGAGAGTGGAGGTGGTGAGACACTGGCACAGGTTGCCCAGGGAGGTGGTGGAGTTTCCATCCCTGGAGGTGTGTGGCCATGGCACTTGGGGCTATGGTTTAGTGGCCATAGTGGTGTTGGGTTGAGGGGATGGATTTGCTCGTAGAGAGCTGTTCCAGCCCTAATGATTCATAGAATCATAGAATCAGGCAGGGTTGGAATAGAATGGAATAGAATAAAATCAACCAGGTTGGAAGAGAGCTCCAAGCTCATCCAGTCCAACCTAGCACCCAGCCCTATCCAGTCAACCAGACCATGGCACTAAGTGCCTCATCCAGGCTCTGCTTCAACACCTGCAGGGATGGGGACTCCACCACCTCCCTGGGCAGCCCATTCCAATGCCAATCACTCTCTCTGACAACAACTTCCTCCCTAGACCTGTCCTGGCACGGCTTGAGGCTGTGTCCCCTTGTTCTGTTGCTGGTTGCCTGGCAGCAGAGCCCAACCCCACCTGGCTACAACCTCCCTTCAGGGAGCTGCAGACAGCAATGAGCTCTGCCCTGAGCCTCCTCTTCTGCAGGCTGCACACCCCCAGCTCCCTCAGCCTCTCCTCACAGGGCTGTGCTCCAGGCCCCTCCCCAGCCTTGCTGCCCTTCTCTGGACACCTTCCAGCACCTCAACATCTCTCTTGAATTGAGGAGCCCAGAACTGGACACAGCACTCAAGGTGTGGCCTGAGCAGTGCTGAGCACAGGGGCAGAAGAACCTCCCTTGTCCTGCTGCCCACACTGCTCCTGAGCCAGCCCAGGATGCCATTGGCTCTGCTGCCCACCTGGGCACTGCTGCCTCATCTTCAGCTCCTCTCTCCCAGCACCCCCAGCTCCCTCTCTGCCTGGCTGCTCTCAGCCACTCTGTCCCCAGCCTGTAGTGCTGCTTGGGGTTGTTGTGGCCAAAGTGTAGAACCCTGCACTTGGCCTTGTTCAGTCTCATCCCATTGGCCTCTGCCCACCCATCCAGCCTGGCCAGGTCCCTCTGCAAGGGAAGGCACCACAAGGATCATCTAGTTCCAACCCCCCTGCCATGGGCTGGGACAATCTACCCTATTAATCACAAAGGACATCTTATTGCTCTTGCTTAAGGTGCTGGGAGTTCTGGATGGGGAGCAGAGGTTGGTAGCCCCCTCCCCATAATTGCCAAGGGTGCTGCTCCTCAGGGGAAGGTAAAAAAAGGCTGTTTGGAGCCTTTTCCTCTGAAGATGAATGTGTGTGATTGTTCTAAAAGGATTAAATTGATCCCCTTTGATGTATCTTTACCAGGTTTTATGAATGCTTTGACCAAACAGTGCCAGGTGATAAATTAATTAGAGGTGATAAACTCATTACAGAGATAAACCCAGGCTGGTGATAAACTCATTAGAGGAGAGGGCTGGCAGGGTGGCTCTGACACCAGGCTTTCTATCACTGTCAGCAAAATTGCAAACTCTGAAACTTCCCCTCACATAAATGATGATCTTGGCACCCTCCCTGCTTCCATCTCCAACCCCTTCCACAGGCTGGGCTCAAGCAGTTGTGATCTTCAGCGCCCCCCCCCCCCCCACCNTCCCCTCCCCCCCCCCTTCCCCAGGGGGGGCTCAAGCAGTTGTGATCTTCCGCGCCCCCCCCCCCCCCCACTCACAAATCATAGAATCATAGAATCAGTCAGGGTTGGAAGGGACCACAAGGAGCAGCCAGTTCCAGCCCCTCTGCCATGCCCAGGGACACCCTACCCTAGAGCAGGCTGCACACAGCCTCAGCCAGCCTGGCCTGAAACACCTCCAGCCATGGGGCCTCAACCACCTCCCTGGGCAACCCATTCCAGCCTCTCACCACTCTCATGCTCAACAACTTCCTCCTCACCTCCAGCCTGACTCTTCCCACCTCCAGCTTTGCTCCATTCCCCCTAGTACTGTCACTCCCTGACAGCCTAAAAAGTCCCTCCCCAGCTTTTTTGTAGCCTCTTTCAGATCCTGGAAGGCCACAAGAAGGTCACCTGGGAGCCTCCTCTTCTCCAGACTGCACAGAAGCACAGAATGTGATCAGCCTTCTCCACAACCTCCCTGGAGATGCTCAGGACCAGGTTGGATGAGGTCTCAAACAACCTCTCTAGTGAGAGGTGTCAAAGATCTGGGCTCTCACCACTCATGCTCAACAACTTCCTCCTGCCTCCCTCTTCTGGCTCCAGGCTCTCAGCTGGTTGACATTGCCTCCTTATCACCTAAATCCCAAGGCAGAGCAGGAATCCCTGTTTTCTGTCCCTGTGCTTCCCACAGGTGTCCCCACCAGCCTCCCTTAGGTGCACTGGCCAGGAGAGAACTTTCCTTTCTCCAATCTTGCTTAAGGAACTGTCTCACCACCATGGAGTCATGGAATGGTTTGGGNCATAGGGTTTGTGTTCCAGGCCCCTCCCCAGCCTTGTTGCCCTTCTCTGGACAATGAACCTTACAGATCAGCCACATTCAACTCCCCTTCACTACAGGCAGGGACATCAAAGCCTCGTTCAGCCTGGCTTTGAACATCACCAGGCAGGAGGCAGCCACAGCCACCCTGAGGAGCCTGTGCCAGACTCACCACCACCAACTTCTCCCTCACCTTCACTCTAACCCTGCTCTGCCTCAGCTCCAAACCATTCCCCTTGGCCTGTTTCAGACCCCCTCAGCACAAGTCTCTCTGAAGTCTTCCTGCAGGATCCCTTCAGGCACTGGCAGGCAGCTCTGAGGTGCCCCTGGAGCCTTCTTCTCTGCAGGCTGCACTCCCCAGCTCCCTCAACAGAGCTACTCCAGCCCTTGGAGCATCTTTTTGGCCTCCTCTGGACTCTCTCCAGCAGCTCTGTGTCCTTCTCCTCTCTATCAGTGAAATGTCCTTCATCCAGTCTGTACAATTTCTCTCTGTCCCACCTTTGAACTCATTCAGAGCATGGGATGATCTTCTGGCACACCAGGATGCCCAGAAGGGAAGCCTTAGAGCATTGCCATGCTGAGAGATGCCCAAATCCTGCACTGACATCATCTAAAGCAGGAGAAAAGCAGGTCAGACAAAGGTATCATTGTGGCCTCCTCTGGACTCACTCCACCAGCTGTGTGTCCTGTTATGCTGAGGAGAGTTTGTAACACATTGTCCCAACACAAGGAGACTTCTACACTTTGGCCACAAGAAGCCCAAGCAGCACTACAGGCTGGGGCCAGAGTGGCTGAGAGCAGGCAGGCAGAGAGGGAGCTGGGGGTGCTGGGAGAGAGGAGCTGAAGCTGAGGCAGCAGTGCCCAGGTGGGCAGCAGAGCCAATGGCATCCTGGGCTGGCTCAGGAGCAGTGTGGGCAGCAGGACAAGGGAGGTTCTTCTGCCCCTGTGCTCAGCACTGCTCAGGCCACACCTGGAGTGCTGTGTCCAGTTGTGGGCTCCTGAATTGAAGAGAGATGTTGAGGTGCTGGAAGGTGTCCAGAGCAGGGGAGTAAGGCTGGGGAGGGGCCTGGAGCACAGCCCTGTGAGGAGAGGCTGAGGGAGCTGGGGGTGTGCAGCCTGCAGAAGAGGAGGCTCAGGGCAGAGCTCATTGCTGTCTGCAGCTACCTGAAAGGAGGCTGTAGCCAGGTGGGGCTGAGCTCTGCTGCCAGGCACCCAGCAACAGAAGAAGGGGACACAGCCTCAAGCTGTGCCAGGGCAGGTTCACAGAATCACAGAATTGCTTAGCTTGGAAAAGACCTTCAAGAGCTTCACATCCAATCATTGGTTTCACACTGACAAATCCTTGACAATACCAAATCCCTCAGCACAACATCTGTGAATCACTATGTTTGGAAAGGACCACCAGAACCAACATCAGGCTGGATGTTAGGAGGAAGTTGTTGGCAGAGAGAGTGATTGGCATTGGAATGGGCTGCCCAGGGAGGTGGTGGAGTCCCCATCCCTGCAGGTGTTGAAACCAAGCCTGGCTGGGGCACTTAGTGCCATGGTCTGGTTGATTGGCTAGGGCTGGGTGCTAGGTTGGGCTGGATGAGCTTGGAGGTCTCTTCCAACCTGTTCAATTCTATGATTCTATGCTGCTGGGTGCTAGGTTGGACTGGATGAGCTTGGAGGTCTCTTCTAACCTGCTTGAATCTATGATTCTATGTTTCCCCCTGCTGTAGTTATCCTAAAGCCAAAGTCCCAGAGGCTGCAAATCCATAGGGCTGGGGGGTGCAGCATTCAGCTATCTTTACATGCAGCACCACAAGCTCAGAACTGAATCCTTAACTCTGGAAACCATTAGAATTTCCAAAAAAGAAGAAGAAAATAGCACTTGCAGTGCTCTGGCCAGCTGGGGACTGTTTTCCCAACAAAGCCTTTTAGGGTTTTTTGAGATGTTTGTGGGTTTGGTTTTCTTTTTCCCTTCTCCTTTAAATATAATTTACTGGAACTTTACTTAGAGATGCAACAAATTAGGAGCTATTCATCTGATAATGAAGAAGGCCTGGTGCAAATGGGAGCTGTGAATAGGCAATCAGGATCTCTTTTGGCCAGGAAGGGTTATTTGCCAGGCTAATATCTCAATGTTGAAGCCCAGCCCTGCTCTCTCTACCAACGTGGCTCCATTGTAGAATCACAGACTCACAGTGTGGGCAGCAGGACAAAGGAGGTTTTCTGCTCCTGTGCTCAGCACTGCTCAGGACACCCCTGGAATGCTGTGTCCAGTTCTGGCCTCCTGAATTGAAGAGAGATGTTGAGGTGCTGGAAGGTGTCCAGAGCAGGGCAACAAGGCTGGGGAGGGTCCTGGAGCACAGCCCTGTGAGGAGAGGCTGAGGGAGCTGGGGGTGTGCAGCCTGCAGAAGAGGAGGCTCAGGGCAGAGCTCATTGCTGTCTGCAGCTCCCTGAAGGGAGGCTGTAGCCAGGTGGGGTTGGGCTCTGCTGCCAGGCACCCAGCAACAGAAGAAGGGGACACAGCCTCAAGCTGTGCCAGGGAGGTTCACAGACTCACAGAATTGCTTAGATTGGAAAAGGCCTTCAAGCTCCTCAAGTCCAATCATTAGTCTCACACTGACAAGTCCTTGACTAACCCAAATCCCTCAGCACAACATCTCATCACTGTGAATGGCTATGGTTGGAAAGGACCACCAGCATCATCCACTCCAACCTTCATCCCAGCATCCTTCATCACCAGACCACAGCCTCAAGCACCACATCCACTCTCCTCTTAAACACCTCCAGGGATGATGACTCCACCACCTCCCTGGGCAGCCTGTTCCAGTGCCTGACCACCTGCTCAGGGAAGAACTTCCTCCCAGCAGCCAACCTAAACCTGCCCCGATGCAACTTGAGGCCATTTCCTCTTGTCCTATCATTAGTAACTGGGGAGCAGAGACCAGCTCCAGCCTCACTGCAACCTCCTTTTAGGTAGTTGTAGAGGGCAATGAGGTCCCCTCTCAGCCTCCTCTTCCCCAGACTAAACACCCCCAGCTCCCTCAGCTGCTCCTCACAGGCCATGTTTGCCAGACCTCTCCCCAGCCTCGTTGCCCTTCTCTGCACTGCTCCAGCACCTCAATGTCCCTCCTGTACTGTGGTGACCAAAACTGGACACAGTACTGGAGCTGTGCTCTCACCAGTGCTGAGCACAGGGGCATGAGCACCTCCCTGCTCCTGCTGCTCACACCATTGCTGATCCAGGCCAGGATGCTCTTGGCCTTCTTGGCCACCTGGGCACACTGCTGGCTCATGTCCAGCTGCTGGCCACCAACACCTCCAGGTCCCTTTCCTCCAGGCAGCTCTCCAGCCACTCCTCCCCCAGCCTGTAGGGCTGCTGGGGGTTGTTGTGGCCAAAGTGCATGACCTGGCACTTGGCCTTGTTAAACCTCATGCAATTGGCCTCAGCCCCTGGCTCCAGCCTGGCCAAATCCCTCTGCAGGACCTTCCTACCCTCCAGCAGATTGACACCACTGACTTGGTGTCATCTGCAAACATGCTGAGGCTGCATTCAATGCCCTCAGCACTTTTCAGTTCTGAATTCTCCCTGCTACCTGTAGCTGCCACTAAGCCTGTGCCTGAAAGATCAGCAGAAAAGAAAAGGGACCAAAGGGTTCCACTTTGGGGTGATAGATCAATTCAACTGCTCTCCCCTCAGGTCTGAATGAGCACTGAAATCTCAGAATCTTAGACTGGCTCAGGCTGGAAGGGACCTCAGAGCTCATCTACTCCAAAATCCCTGCCCATGACCTCTCAGATAGACTCAGCTGCTGGAGTTCCCTGGGCAACCCCACTGCTGGCTTCAGCTCCTTTCCCCACACCTCCTTGGGCCTGCCCACCCAGCCAGGGGTTGGCCCAGGGGAGCAGCTGTGCTGTGCTGGAGTTTGTCCTTCTCTCTGCTGGCAAAATGCTGATTCCCCAACTCTGCTGGCACCAGGAGGAAGGACCTGTGTGGCTCCTGGGTCCTGCCTTTTCTTGGCAGCTCACAGAGGTTAGGTGGGCATGGGGCACATCCCCCAAGCCACAGCCTGTCTTCTGACTCCTTTTAATTACTAATTAATTAGCTGTGCATATCAAACAATCTCTTCAAGTAGTTAATGCACCAGGGAAGGCATTGGGAATGTCTGAAGGAAGTGGGAATAAGCTGAGCACATGCCTGGCTGGTTTGGCACTTTTGCTGAGCCTGATGTTTCCCAGCTCTGCCTGGAGAGAGCTCTCATTCATCACCCCTGCCCTCCTCCAGGGGCTCAGGGGCCTCCAGAAGAAGAAGAGGAGCCCTAAATCCCTGTCAGACAGCTGAAGCCGTGTGCTGGGTAAGAGATTCCACCCCAAAGGTAGCCTCCAAGGATTTTAATCCATCTCTGGTGATGTATCTTCTGTATCTCAGGTAGGCAAAGGGCAGATGGTGCTGTTCTGAGCGACCCTGAAGCAAGGCTGCTCCCTCCACGGCTGTAGAAGGGCTTCTCAGACAATAAAACACAGCAGCTGTGTCCAGGAGAGGCACAGCCTGGATGCTCATCTTTCTCCTCATGCCAGGCAATGGTTGCTGCATCTGAGCCAGGCTCAGTTTGCAGTGCCCAGGGAACAGGAGGGCACCTTGCCCACAGCATCCAGCACAGCCCTGCCAGAGCACACTGCCAGCACCAACTGTGTCTGGGGACTGAGCTGTTAGAAGGCAGCAAAGAGGAAAAGGATTTGGGGGTCCTGGTGGATGGGAGAGTGAGCCTGAGCCAGCAGTGTGTTCTGGTGGCCAGGAGGGGCAATGCCAGTCTGGGGTGGAGTAGAAGGGCTGTGGGTAGGAGGTCGAGAGAGGTTCTCCTGCCCCTCTGCTCTGCACTGCTGAGGCCACAGCTGGAGGACTGTGTCCAGTTCTGGGCCACCCAGATCAAGAAGGACCTCAGGGAACTGCTGGTGAGAGTCCAGCCCAGAGGCACAAAGCTGCTGAAAGGAATGGAACAGCTCTGTTAGGAGGAGAGCCTGAGGGAGCTGGGGCTGTGCTGCTGGCAGAGGAGGAGCTGAGAGGTGACCTCAGCAATGGTTCTCCAGATGTGCAGGTGAGTGGCAGGAGGCTGAGCCAGGCTCTGCTGGGTGATGCCCAGTGCCAGGCCAAGGGGCACTGGCTGGAAGCTGAGCCATAGGAGGTTCCATGTGAAGATGAGGAGGAATTTTTTCCCTGTGAGGGTGCCAGAACCCTGGCACAGGCTGCCCAGGGAGGGTTGTGGAGTCTCCCTCTCTGGAGATATTCAAACATCACCAGGATGTGTTGCTGTGTGCTCTGGGCTAGGAGCTCCTGCTGTGGCATGGGGGTTGGACTGGATGAGCTTTGGGGGTGCCTTCCAGCCCCTGACACTCTGTGACTCTGTGAATAACCACAGAAGAGGGGGGAGGGGGATTGGAAGGGACCCCTGGAGGTCATCCCATCCAACATTCCTGCTAGAACAGGACTGCAAAGAGTAAATGATACAGGAACACATCCAGGAGGGGTTGGGATACCTCCAGAGAAGGAGACTGCACCACCTCTCTGGGCAGCCTGCTCCAGGGCTCTGCCATCCTCCAAGCAAAGGATTTTTTCCTTATGGGAACATGGAACCTTCTCTGTTCCCATCTGTGTCCATTGCCCCTTGCTCTGCCCCTGGGTACTGCTCAGAGGAGTCTGGCTCCATGCTCCTGACAGCTTCCCTTCAGATGCTGGTTGATCAGATGTTCACTGATGAGCTCAGTCTCCTTCAGGCTGAACACAGAATCAGAATCACAGCACCATGCAGGTTGGCAAAGCCCCTCAGGAGCACCAAGTCCAACCCAGAACCCTACTCTACAAGAGCCACCTTAAGCCATAGCCCCAAACACCACATCCAAACCATCCTTAAACACAGCCAGGGTGGGTGACTCCACCACCTCCCTGGGCAGCTCCTTCCAGTCCCTGACCACTCTCTCCATGGAAAACTTCTTCCTAATGTCCAAACAGTCCCAGGACTTTCAGCCTCTCTCCCTCAGAGAGATGCTCCAGGGCCTTCATCACTTTGTGGCCCTCAGCTTGACTCTATCTGGTATTTCCCTGTGCCTCTTGAACCAAGGAGCCCAGAACTGGATGGAATACTCCAGAAGAGCCCAACCCCACCTGGCTACAACCTCCCTTCAGGTAGCTGCAGACAGCAATGAGCTCTGCCCTGAGCCTCCTCTTCTGCAGGCTGCACACCCCCAGCTCCCTCAGCCTCTCCTCACAGGGCTGTGCTCCAGGACCCTCCCCAGCCTTGCTGCCCTTCTCTGGACACCTTCCAGCACCTCAACATCTCTCTTCAACTCAGGAGCCCACAACTGGACACAGCACTCCAGGGGTGGCCTGAGCAGTGCTAAGCACAGGGGCAGAAGAACCTCCCTTGTCCTGCTGCCCACACTGCTCCTGAGCCAGCCCAGGATGCCATTGGCTCTGCTGCCCACCTGGGCACTGCTGCCTCCTCTTCAGCTCCTCTCTCCCAGCACCCCCAGCTCCCTCTCTGCCTGCCTGCTCTCAGCCCCTCTGTTCCCAGCCTGTAGTGCTGTTGGGCTTCTTGTGGCCAAAGTGTAGAACCCTGCCCTTGGCCTTCTTCAGTCTCATCCCATTGGCCTCTGCCCACCCATCCAGCCTGGCCAGGTCCCTCTGCAGGGCTCTCATCCTGCAACCCTCAGCTGCTGCCTGGCTGTCACAGCACTGCAGTGAGTCAGGGGAGAGAAAGCAAAAGCTGCTGAGCTCAGCTCGACTTCCCCTCTCTTTCCACCATCAAATTAATTGTTATCATTACCTAGCTGCCTTCTGGAGACCATCAGCTTACCTGCTGCACTAACAGCAGCTGGACCTGCCACATACAGCCTTGGATGAAATCATTCTGATGTAATGTCTGCCAAAGCCCATGACTCACCTACTGAACGCTGGGGAGGGGGGGGATGGGTGGTTGTTTCCCCCTCCCCTCTCCTCTTCCAAGGGGTATGTGCTGGGCTAGGGAGGAGGGAGCTTGCAATGAGGCCAGATGAAAGGAAGGGCTTATGAAAACAAAGCTCTTGAAGGGCCAGCACAGGCTGTTTGGAACCAGCCCATTTGGCCAAACCAAGAGCTTCTGCTGCTTCTGTGGCCAAATGCTTCCAAATTTGAAACCCTGAAACAGGCTGCCCTGGGAGGGGGGAGGAGGAGTTTGTGGAGTCTCCCTTTCTGGCTCTATTCCAAACCCTGCCTGGATGTATTCCTGTGTGATCTGTTTTGAGGTGATGCTGCTCTGGGAAGGGGAATTGAACTGGATGAGCTTTGAAGGTTCCTTCCAGCCTCTGACATGCTGTGATTCAGTGAAACCTCTTCCCCACCCCCCCCTCCCCACTTGCAAAGCTGGATTGAGTCAGCAAGCAGCTTGCCAGGCAGCCTTCCAGGTGGTGTGATGTCTCCTCATGCACTAACTCAGCGAGGTCATTAATATGCTAAAGAAGTTGTAGCCAATTGGCTCCCATGGTGACAGCTCCAAAAGCTTCATGAATAATCCATGGAGCACCTGGAGGCATGAAATTTTCATACAAAGCCTTTCCAGACTGGGGGTTGTTGGGGGTTTTTTTGTTGTTGTTGTTGTTTTAGGTTTTGGGTGGTTTTTTTTGTAGTGAGTTTGGGTTTTCCTTTTGCATTGAAGCTGGGAGCTGGGGCAAGGCAAGTGACAGATATCAGCAGCACTTTTGAGGAGGTTCAGAAATAACAAGTGTGGGGTTTTTGTTTTTTTCTTTCTGGTAACAAGCAAAATAGTAATGTGATTAAAAAAAACCATAAATCTGAGCTCCATCTCCTGGAGGATTCAGAAGAAGAAGCACCTGAATGGGTTCTCTTGCTAAGCAGAAGCATCTACAGAGATTCACTTGCTAGGGAAAAGCACCTACATGGATTCCCTGGTTAAGAAAATGCACCTGGATTGGTGCCCTTGGTTAAGCAAAAGCACTGATATGGATTCTCTTGCTAAGCAGAAGCATCTACAGAGATTCACTTGCTAGGGAAAAGCACCTACATGGACTCCCTTGTTAAGAAAAGCACTGACATGGATTCCCTTGCTAAGCAAAAGCAACTACATGGAGTCCCTTGCTAACAAAAAGCACCTACATGGATTCCC
>WAAF01002826.1:0-89794 GCA_013400475.1 Tricholaema leucomelas | reverse complement strand
CCTTCCAACCCTGACTGATTCTATGATACACAACCTGGTAGAGATTGATTGATAGCACCATGTTTAATGGGACTGCAGATGAATGCCAGGTGCTTCTGGTGGTATACAGCATACTCTTGTGCAGATGTAGATGTTGCAGCCACTAGTAACCATATAGCTCTGCTGCCCTTCATGGAGTGATGCTAACCTTGCAAGAAATCATGTTGCTCTGTAATATGAGTAAAGTGATTGAAGAAAACTTGTGGATTAAGTCCTTTAAAAACACTGGGAATCTTGAGGAAGTCTTCACACAACTACATCCTGTCCACAACAGTACAACAGCATTGGAGGTTCACTGGATACAGTCTGACCTAAAGCAACATGTTGCAAACTACTGCATTAATGGGGAAGCCTGGCTTTAAAATGTGCAACCAACTGGACTCTCTGTCAAGATTCAATTTCTGTTTTCTGGGTGTAATTTCTAAGCCCTTCCCTAAGGAGCAATTACCAAAAAGCAGCTCATCTTACCTAAGGGCAGCTCTAGAAGCAAGAAATGATATCCCGGTATCTCACCATCTCCATCTCAAGCATTAGTGCCATTACTTTCTTCATGTTCTCACTTCCTGCTTTTCTTGGGCCACTGTAGTACTTTGCTAAGCTGAAAGACAGCTGTGGGCAGGTAGAGGGGCAGCTGATGAGAAAAGACAAGGAGGGACCAGCTATTCCAGCAAAGGCTTTTACTTTGCAGTTTATGTTTCAGAAAATGTGAGTTTTGAGGAACTTGCGTCTCTTTCACCCTACAGCTGCTCCCTGGACAGTAGCTGAGGGGAAAAAATAAAAAAGCCCTGCTTGTTTCTCCTTCTGTGTAATGCTGTGGTGTATTGAGAGAAAAACACCAGCTCAGCTGCAGCTGGGGCACAGGATTGAGAGCAAATGGCAGGAAGCTTCTGGCTCAGAAGTGCTAGGAGGCTGCATTGGTCAAGCTTTTTGGGCCCCTGTGGCTGTGCATCAGAAATCTCTGCCTCTCTGGACCAGAATTTGTCCTTAGAACCATAGAATCAACCAGGTTGGAAGAGACCTCCAAGATCATCAAGTCCAAGCTAGCACCCAGCCCTATCCAGTCAACTAGACCATGGCACTAAGTGCCTCAGCCAGGCTTTTCTTGAACACCTCCAGGAACGGCAACTCCACCACCTCCCTGGGCAGCCCATTCCAATGCCAATCACTCTCTCTGGCAACAACTTCCTCTTAACATCCAACCTAGACCTCCCCTGGCACAACTTGAGACTGTGTCCCCTTGTTCTGTTGCTGGTTGCCTGGCAGAAGAGACCAACCCCACCTGGCTACAACCTCCCTTCAGGTAGTTGCAGACAGCAATGAGGTCACCTCTGAGCCTCCTCTTCTCCAGGCTGCACACCCTAGCTCCCTCAGCCTCTCCTCACAGGGCTGTGTTCCAGGCCTCTCAGCAGCTGAGTGTCTTCTGCAGATGCAAGATTTCTAGGTTTTGGATAGCAAAGCCTTACTAGGCTCTGCTTGTGAAATGGGAAGACAGGTGCCCAGCACTGGGATCTGGGACAGCCTGGAACTTTTCCCTCTTGCTTGCTATGTGAATTCCAAGATGTGCTGCTTGGAGCTGCTGATGCTACTGCTGGTGGGAAGGCGGTGCTACTATCTCTACCCAGCTTGCCCACAGCAGTGTCCTGTCTTGGTGGACTGGGTTTTGTCACTGTTGTAGCTAGGATATCAGCAGAAAACATGAGCTGAGTCTGGCTCCTCTTGGCCAGTGGTGCAATCTTGCAAAACCTCTGTCCTGTTTTTTCCCTTAAGGGCTGATGAAGATAGAATCATAGAGTCAGGGTTGGAAGGGACCACAAATCATCTAGTTCCAACTGCCCTGCCATGCCCAGGAACACCCTACCCTACAGCAGGCTGCCCACAGCCTCAGCCAGCCTGGCCTTAAACACCTCTGGGCACGGGGCCTCAACCACCTCCCTAGGCAACCCAGTCCAGGCTCCCACCACTCTCAAGCTGAACAACTTCCTCCTCACGTCCAGTCTGAATCTCCCCACCTCCAGCTTTTCTCCATTCCCCCTAGTCCTGTCACTCCCTGGTAGCCTAAAAAGTCTCTCCCCAGCTTTTTTGTAGCCCCCTTTCAGATCCTGGAAGGCCACAAGAAGGTCACCTGGGAGCCTCCTCTTCTGCAGACTGAACAGCCCCAACTCTTGCAGTCTCTCCTCATAGCAGAGGTGCTGCAGCCCTCTGAGCATCCTCGTGGCCCTTCTCTGGACATGCTCCAGCATCTCCACATCCCTCTTGTAATAGAGGCTCCAGAACTGGATGCAGTACTCCAGGTGGGGTCTCAGCAGAGTGGAGTAGAGAGAGAAAATCACCTCCCTCCACCTCCTGGCCACACTGCTCCTGATGCAGTCAGAATCTGTTTGGCTTTCCAGTGATGGTGGTGGTGTTGTCCCAGGGTTGAAGCATGCCTGTTTCAGGGTGCACAACAGGTGAGAAACCCTGAGGTAGGTGGTGTGCAGTTCCCCACCTCTTTGGAAAGCAAATGCATTTTCTGAGAGAAGGTTAGGAAAAAAAAAAACATAGTAACTAGCAGAAATAGTGCTTTAAATCCACCACTGTAAGTCCAAGGATAAAACCCAGATTTCTTTCGAAATGTGATCTGTGTGGGGAGGGGGAATACTTGGAAGCCCTTGTTCAGACCCACATTTCACAATGTGTGTTTTATTCATCAACTATTCACTGGAAGAACTACATGGCTGAAACTTTATTAACACTGAATCATTTATGTCTGTTACAAAGGAAGAAATTGCTGCTGTACTGCCTCAAGAATCAAAGTAAAGGGAACATCTGCTCTAAACTTCTTGCATCCAATTATTGCTTGCTATGCATTATTACTCCTGTGCCTGCTTTTATGCAATGCTTTGGTATAAAATCCGATGCTTGCTTGAAATCAACCTACAGCTAAAACTATGTCTGCATAGAGCTGAGCCCACGTGTACTTCGATGCAATTAAGAGCACAATTGGAGCATTCTGAAAGGCTGCCTTTAAAAGGCCTTTTGTTCACTCCCCCATAAGGGCTGGGTGTATAAGCATGCAAAAATGCAACATTAGGGGGGGGAAAAAAACCCTCCGTGAAGAATTCTGTGGATGCAGATTGATGTTTTCTGTAGCTCAGCAGCTGTCTGCATTCAAACGCAGGGGAATGATTTGCGTTAGGAGGGTGATGGGAGCTTTGATAGGAATCCCCCGCATCACAAGAATGTTTGTCACGAAGGAGGAAAAACCCACCCGCGACATTCCAGGGCTGTAAACCTGCAAGCCACCAAAACCAGCATCCCAGCAGCTCTGTGAAGGCAGCAGCAGCAGCAAATGCAGCTGCTCCTGCAGAAAGCAGACAAGAGTTAGTGGTTATTTTTCTTTCCCTTCCTTTCTGAAGTGTGTGTAGTCTTATCAACAAGCTAAATTGATTGGAAAATTAACTGGAAAAGAAAGCCCTTGAACTTGCATGCCTAGAAATCTACCAGTATCATGTGCATAGCAAAGGCCACATATCTCACAAAATACCACAACATTTCACAAAGGAGGTTTAAGAGCTCCAATTGAATGAAGCTTTCTCTGTGAAATATCTTTATGGATCTACAGAACAGTTAAACCCTCCTTGGGAAAAGTGTGCATCTCTTGCAGTACAGCAGCCGCAGTATAACTACCACTGAGGCCTCATTAATAAGGTTTTTCCCCTTATCAGTGAAAGGGAAAAAATAAATCCTTATCACAGAAAAGAAATTTAAACTACTAAGTTCTGACTGCTTGCTTTTAAATCCTACGTGTATATAACACCCTGTGCAACAGAGCTTTGACCTTTTCTAAGGGAGAGATCAGGAAGTTCTTCACCATGAGAATGGTGAGACCTTGGAATGGGTTGCCCAGGGAGGTGGTTGAGGCCCCATCCCTGGAGGTGTTTAAGGCCAGACTGGATGAGGATCTGGCCAGTCTGATCTAGGGCAGGGTATCCCTGCCCATGGCAGGAGGGTTGGAACTGGATGATCCTTGTGGTCCCTTCCAAGCCTGACTAATTCTGTGATTCTACTTAAAGCTAGCAGTGTTCTAAACAAACTCAAAGACCCTTTTTCTATCAGTAATTTTGTTACTGGCATAGTGCAGGGATGCTTTTTGTGGTTTGTTATAGCAGCTTATAATTAAAAGGTAATTTGGGTACCATACAGAGGAGGGAAATTGGGCAGTTGCAAACCCTGCAGTGTTCCTTCATACATGCTATTAATGGCTGTTTTTCTCCTTGAAGAAAAGCAGTGTTCCTCTGTTTTCAGTGGGTGTTTTAAAACGTTTACTCCTCAAGCCTTTTCCTCTAGCAGATGATTGCATTGCCTGTGCTCAGCAGCTTCCCTGCATACCCACAAATATTTCTAGCTTTTTTAGTTTTCACTAGAGCACAGTGCTGCACTGCCTTTTTGGGTCCTCCATATCATCCTGTCCAACCTATTGCCCAGCCCTGTCCAATCAAATAGACCATGGCACTAAGTGCCTCATCCAGGCTTTTCTTGAACACCTCCAGGGACGGCGACTCCACCACCTCCCTGGGCAGCCCATTCCAATGCCAATCACTCTCTCTGGCAAGAACTTTCTCCTAACATCCAGCCTAGACCTCCTCCTGCACAACTTGAGACTGTGTCCCCTTGTTCTGTTGCTGGTTGCCTGGGAGAAAAGACCAACCCCCACCTGGCTACAACCTCCCATCAAGTAGTTGTAGACAGCATTTGTAGACAGCAGCCATGAAACCACATAGTCCAATTTGATTTCTGTTTATAGTTGAACATCACATTCTACACAGCCCTATAGAACACACAGATGATCAAATGCAGAGGTAGTTTTCTGTATGTATGATTCTACATCTCTGTTTCTGCCTTTGTGTTTTGTTGGTGACTAACCCTGACAAGAGATCTGAGCCAATAATCTTTGCTTTCACATTGGTGATCCTTAGCCACAAGAACAGTCCCTTGCAATCAGTCACTTTCAGAATGGATGAGAAACAGCACTTAGTCAATATAGGGTGGTAACTAATGTGAAATTTAGCATGTGAAATGATTGTAAATTAAGTCTTGCCGTGCATATCAGATTAACTTACCCTAACTAGCAGAGAGTGCAGGCTTCTTTTTTTTTGGCGATAATTGCCTCAATCTTCAGTCTTCAATGAAGATGTGTTGTGTGTGCTTGGTTTCCCCACAGCCCTCACTCGTGGCTTTTTCTTTTCTGATTTGATCAATAGAAGGCAGTTGTACAAACTACGTTTTAGTTTCCAGTTTTCAGTTTCAAGTTTCTCATGAAAATGCAGATGCTTTTCCTTAAGTTATACAGTGCGGTTCTATTTGCTTTTCCTGAGACATCTCGTGATGCTGATCCTCTTGGGTGGCCTGGTCCACGTGGACGCACACAGCAGCCACCCTGAAGGCTTGGGGAAGCAACTAGTCCTTTGTAACTGTTATGAAATAAACCTCAAAGGGCAGGTGTTGACACTGAGATGCAGAAAGGTCTGGAAACTTGTGTGGGGGTGAAACAGGCTGTCCCCTGGCCCCAGTCTGGGGCTGGGCTTGTTAATCAAGGGTGGAAGACACCCGCAAAGCCATGCTTTCCAAGGAGGTCAGTGAAAGGACTCTTTCCTAGCACCAGCAGAGGAGTTTTGTGACCACCTTGCCCAGCTGTGCACAGCCCTGGTTGTGGTCAGGCACCTGTTGACCCCGGTCCTGCAGCATGCACCAACTGGTTCCTGGCAAAAGCAAACGCTTACTGTGCCCAGTGTGCTCAGATCTGCCAAAGTCTCTGCACATCTGTTTCCTTCCTGCCATGACAGATGGTGGCCACAGATGAGAAATGCAGCCAGCAGTTGGCATGAGCTGGACTTAGTCGCTAGGAGGAGCGGGAGGCGGCAAAGGAAGCGTTTTTAACACAGTAATACTTTTTTTCAAGGAAGATGCCTCTGCTGCTTCTCTTGACTATCCTTGCTCCAGGCAGGAGCAGGAATACATTGCAAATATAAGGAGACTGAGGAATATCTGTGACCGCTTACTTCTAATGTTCAGCATAACCCCACTTTCTCTTTTACTCATTGTGGATGTGGTGGAGCATTACAGCTGGCATGATGGACCACCACAGAGCCTTCCTCCCCGGGGGTTAGCAGCTCCCTGGGGAGCGCCAGCTGAAACCCCAAGTGCTGCATGTGATCAGGAGATTTGCCATTTCTGCTTTTATCTGAGCAAACTGAAGTCACACAGAACATGTGTTTGAGCAAAGGGTGAAATCCAGTCACTTGCCTGAACAACTGCTGATGCCGTTGTGGTGCCAGAGCTCTTTGTTCTTGGTCTCATTGAGAGTAAAATGAGGAAGCACTGCTGTGTGACTGCTCTGGTTTCAGTTCAGCACGTACACAACTTGCTGTAGCTTCACTCAGCAGCAATTGCAGCTAAATCTTGCTCGTCTTAGAGTTCAGATTGTTCTTAATGAGGTAAAAGGGACATTCATACAAAAAAGGAAAGCAAGAACTGGCCTCTGAGCTACCTTAAACTTACACTGCTGCTGTGTAGTACATTGCATGTTTTTCTCCCCTGGGTAATTTTAATTCTACCCCAAACAGCACTGCAAAAGGACCATATATATGTTTAGCCATATCTTCATCTTAGAGCTGTGGAGTCATTTCAGCTGCCTTCTCTGTATCACTTTGGTTTGCAGTTTTAGTGTTTTACTCATTAGATCTTAGCCTGCATTTTTCTATCGAGTGACTTTCTACAGAAAATGGCAGGAGTTTGGAAATTTACTCTGTCCTGCTGAGACCTCATCTTGAATACTGCATTCAGTTTTGGGCTCCCCAGTTTAAGAGGGACAGGGATCTGCTGGAGAGGGTCCAGCAGAGGGCTACGAGGATGATGAGGGGACTGGAGGGCATGACTTATGAGGAAAGGCTGAGGGACCTGGGGCTGTTTAGTCTGGAGAACAGAAGACTGAGAGGGGATTTAATAAATGTGCATAAAGAACTGAGGGCTGTCCAGGAGAGGGGGGACAGGCTCTGCTCACTTGCTCCCTGGGATAGGACAAGGAGCAGTGAGTGTAAATTGCAGCACAGGAGGTTCCACCTCAATACAAGGGGGAACTTCTTTACTGTAAGGGTCACAGAGCACTGGAACAGGCTCCCCAGAGAGGTGGATTCTCCTTCTTTCAAGGCCTGTCTGGATGTGTTCCTCTGTGATCTGTGCTAGATTGTATGGCCCTGCTCTGGCAGGGAGGTTAGACTCGATGATCTCCTTGGGTCTCTTCCAACCCCTAATATCGTATGATCCTATGATCTCTGTTTCACGTCATGTTCTGATTTGACATGAATTTGCTTACCAAGGTTACCAGCATGAACCTTGCTTACCAAGGTTAGAATTGGTGACATGATCTATTTGTTTAGGAACTTACAGAAAACTGCCTCTATCAGACAGTAATAAGAATTGTGACATTTGCTGTGAAAGCTATTTTGGTTTTTTACTGTGAACTTTATGCCTTTTCACTTATTTCAATAACTGCTCAGTAAAAGTGCACTAAATCTAATGCTGTAAAAGCATCTAGGCAGGGTACATGGTGCCAAGGGCTGCCTTTTGGGAGCTCTCCACTGCCTGCCTGGAAAAACCCATCTCACCTGCAGCAATGCCCAAATGAATTCAACTTCAGGCTGCCCAACGCTGATGCTGTGCTTGAGGGAGAGAAGAAAATAATGTAACTTGAAAAACCAGGCATGGTTCATGCCCCAGGGTGTCCGAGAAGGACGTGGGGCAGAGACTGCACCCCCTGGGGAGGAGGGGGTGAAGGTTGTGCTGTCCTAACCACCAGTAAGGGCTGTGAGGTGGGGTATGTAGCATGGTGGGGTCATCCTGCTTCACATCACAAGTAAATGTGGAGTTTCTGAATTAAGCTAAATTTGGGGGAGAAGGAGGGGGCAAACAAAACTTTTTAGTAGCAGCTCTTTGTACTGAAGTAGGTAATAGCCTTTAAACTTGAATTTAGAATCATAGAGTCAGTCAGGGTTGGAAGGGACCACAAGGATCACCTAGTTCCAACTCCCCTGCCATGCCCAGGGACACCCTACCCTACAGCAGGCTGCCCACAGCCTCATCCAGCCTGGCCTTAAACACCTCCAGGGATGGGGCCTCAACCACCTCCCTGGGCAACCCAGTCCAGCCTCTCACCACTCTCATGATGAACAACTTCCTCCTCACGTCCAGTCTGAATCTCCCCACCTCCAGCTTTGCTCCACTCCCTCTAGTCCTGTCACTATCTGATATCCTGAAAAGTCCCTCACCAGCATTTTTTTAGGCTCCCTTCAGATCCTGAAAGGCCACAAGAAGGTCACCTGGGAGCCTCCTCCAGCCTGCACAGCTCCAACTCTTTCAGTCTGTCCTCATAGCAGAGGTGCTTCAGCCCTCTGATCATCCTCATGGTCCTTCTCTGGACACACTCCAGTATCTCCACATCCCTCTTGTAGTAGAGGCTCCAGAACTGGATGCAGCACTCCAGGTGGCGTCTCACCAGAACCGAATAGAGAGGGAGAATCACCTCCCTCGTCCTGCTGGCCACTCTTCTCCTGATGCAGCCCAGGCTCTGGTTGGCTTTCTGGTCTGCAAGTGCACACTGCTGGCTCCTGTTGAGCTTCTTGCCCACCAGCACCCCCAATTTAACAGGGAGATGTTCACTGTATATTTATGCTTTAATTGTTTTATTCTCTAAAGCCCAATTCAAATAGCATAAATAGGAAGAAAAAAAACCCAGATAAATTAAGCCTGAGCCTCCTATCTGTGAGGATAGGAGGAACATTGCAGGACACCTCTATAAAGGTGTGGACACACACAGGATCATCCATTTCACAGGCAGGGAGATAGAATAGAATAGAATAGAATAGAATAGAATAGAATAGAATAGAATAGAATCAACCAGGTTGGAAGAGACCTCTAAGATCATCCAGTCCAACCTATCACCCAGCCCTATCCAGTCTGCTAGACCATGGCACCAAGTGCCTCATCCAGTCTTCCAAGTGCCTCATCCAGACTTCTGACTGGATGGTAGGGACCACCTTGGCATCCCCCTTTCTCCTAGAGCAAATTTGTGTTTGCCTCTTCCCAACTGGTACAGCTGTTTCTGCCAAAACTTCCCAGTATCCTCATCACCCCCAGCTGGGAAAGTAGCCTCTCTTGGACAAAATTAACAAGTCAGCTCCCAACTTTTAAATCCCATAGAGGAAGCCAAAGCTCACAAGCTTTTTCTATATTGCAGGGTGGGATGTGCTGGAGTGGTGCGCTGTATAGATGTGGATGTCATGCTGCCAAGCAAAGGAGAGTTCAGCCTACAGTGGAAGCCCTGCTGTATTGCTTACTCTTAGGGCCAGATGTTGAGTCCCAGACTGTTCCCTCTGGGTTGTTTTGTTTGTTTGTTTGTGGAGGGTTTTTTGTGTTTTGTTTTGTTTGGTTGGTTGGGTTTGGGTTTTTCCCATGGCTTCTCTTCTTCCCGGATGATGTAATGTACTCTTTGAGGGCAAAAGACAGAGCTCTCTTCTCTTACCCATCCTGCTCTGCTTTCTCCACTGCCTCACAAACCCTGATTTATAGCTATGTACCAAAAAAGCAGATCTAGCCTTCCTAGTTGGTCACATCATTTTTTAGCTCAGTCCTATGTTTATATGATTTTGCATCGTGTTCTCCTTGAGCTGAATGATGATTTACTGCTGCTGTCGGAGTCAATAATTATGGCAGCTTTTTGGACACCAGACTAAAGAAACAGCAGGAAGTGCTGCTGAGGAGGCAGCTGGTATATGGACCCTGCTAAGCTTTGTCTCCTCATCTGATGGCCAGTTTGGGCTCCATGTGGAAAGCCCTCCCATGGACAACTCCACAGTGCTGAAAGGAATATACAGCTGTTATTTCAAGGGATGCATTCAAGCTGACCTGCAGCTGGGCAAAAATGCCCTGAAAAATTATGCCAAAGTCCTCCTGCCAGGCTGTGGAGACACAGCAGAAATAAACTGCTCTCTGGGCAAGTGTTGCTTAGATCTGGCCACCTGGTCCCAGCCTGTCTCCTCCTCTCTGCGGTGTTTAACTCATCATAGCAGCATGTGTTTAGAAATGCCTCTGAGCAGGGACAGAGCCCACTGCAAGCAAGAAAAATAAAGGTTTCCAGGGAGCAGCTGAAGAGACAATGTGAGTATGCAAGGAAGCACTCAACATCAAAACTTCTTGGTTTTGCTCTGTTAAGAGGAAGGTGAAAAAAAAATCTGGAGGGTAAGAAGGCCCTGCAGAGGGATTTGGACAGGCTGGAGCGATAGGCTAAGGCCAATTGCATGAGGTTTAACAAGGCTAAGTGCTGGCTCATACACTTTGGCCACAACAACCCCCAGCAGCCCTACAGGCTGGAGGAGGAGTGGCTGGAGAGCTGCCTGGTGGAAAAGAACCTGGGGGTGTTGGTGGCCAGTGGCTGAACATGAGCCAGCAGTGTGCCCAGGTGGCCAAGAGAGCCAACAGCATCCTGGCCTGTATCAGAAATGGTGTGACCAGCAGGAGTAGGGAGGTGATCATGCCCCTGTACTCAGCACTCGTGAGACCACACCTTGAGTTCTGTGTCCAGTTTTGGTCACCACAGTATAGGAAGGACACTGAGGTGATGGAGCAGGTGCAGAGAAGGGCAACGAGGCGGGGGAGAGGTCTGGCAAACATGAGCTATGAGGAGTGGCTGAGGGAGCTGGAGGTGTTTAGTTTGGAGAAGAGGAGGCTGAGAGGGTACCTTGTTATCCTCTACAACTACCTAAAAGGAGGTTGTAGTGAGGCTGGAGCTGGTCTCTTCTCCCCAGTTACTAATGATAGGACAAGAGGAAATGGCCTCGAGTTGCGTCAGGGGAGGTTTAGGTTGGCTGTTGGGAGGAAGTTCTTTCCTGAGCAGGTGGTCAGGCACTGGAACAGGCTGCCCAGGGAGGTGGTGGAGTCACCATCCCTGGAGGTGTTTAAAAGGAGAGTGGATGTGGTGCTTGAGGCTATGGTCTAGCGATTAAGGATGAACTGGATGATCCTGGTGGTCCCTTCCAACCACAGTGATTCCTAGTGATTAGATGTTGTGCTGAGGGATTTGGTTTAGTCAAGGACTCGGTAGTGTGAAACTAATGATTGGACTCCATGATCTTGAAGGTCTTTTTCAATCTAAGAAATTCTGTGATTCTGTAATATTTTTTTTGTTGTGTTTTCTCTTGTTTTAACTGAAGGGTGTAGCTGCTACATCTGCTGCTCAGACAACATCCTTGGAGCTGCCCATCCATTCCTTCAGCAGGTACAGATCCTGAGCTTCTACTGTGGGACACCTGTGATGGTTTGGGTGTTAGCCACCCGATCCCCCCACTCTTATGAAATAACCCAGAGTAGACTCAGATGGCTGGAAGTTAAGGAATGAAGCTTTATATTTACAGCTTAGCACAATATACAAGCAGATATCTACAATATATATCACAAATATATACAGAAATACATGATTTTAAAAGTAATACAGAAACACAACAGCCCTCCGAGAAAACAGAATCCCCAGGAGGGGCTCCCAACCACCCTTCCACCTCCTTTCCACCCTTCTACCTTATCCCAGACTCTGCCTTATGTGCAAGGTGAATTTGGAGGATTGGCAAGGGTTAGGAAGCAGAAGGATTAGTTACAAAGCAGCAGCTCAGGGAGACAGAGACACACACTCCGATAGAGACCCTGTGTCTAATCTATGTTTGCGTTCTTGTTTTCACACAACAAGCCTATGAGTGAAGTAGACATCACCATTGTCTCCTTTTCACAGCCTATAGTCTAATTTCTCTTATTAAATTATTCCAATTTGCCTCAAATTAGCACAACACCACAGTGCTGGAAAGACATTAAGTGCATAAAATTGTGACACAAGACAAATGGGTAGTTATCCCTGTGTAGAAAAGAGAATACAGCCTTAACATTTAAGATTTTGGTTTACAATAGTTTAATGGTATCAAAGCATCTAATACATACAATCATAGAATCAGTCAGGGTTGGAAGGAAACACAAGAATCATCTAGTTCCAACCCCCCTGCTATGGGCAGGGGCATCCTACCCTAGAGCAGGCTGGCCAGAGCCTCATCCAGCCTGCCCTTAAACACCTCCAGGGATGGGGCCTCAACCACCTCCCTGGGCAACCCATTCCAGCCTCGCACCACTCTCATGCTCAAGTACTTCCTCCTCATGTCTAGTCTGAATCTCCCCACTTCCAGCTTTGCTCCATTCCCTCTAGTCCTGTCAGTCCCTGATATCCTGAAAAGTCCCTCCCCAGCTTTTTTGTAGGCCCCCTTCAGATACTGGAAGGCCACAAGAAGGTCACCTGGGAGTCTTCTCTCCTCCAGACTGAGCAGCCCCTACTCTTTCAGTCTCTCCTCATAGGAGAGGTGCTCCAACCCTCTGATCATCCTCGTGGCCCTTCTCTGGGCACGCTCCAGCATCTCCACATGCTCACACACACACATACACAAAACATGTTTAAAATTTCAGCATTTTAATCTGTAAGCTATTCTGGTTGATTTCCACCCTCCCTCCAAGATCAAAGCAACTATTTGACAGTGGACTACCTCAAACAATTCAGCCCCTGATAGTCTCATTACAAGCTAACACATTCCCTCACATGTCTGAACCAAACCACTGAGAAAGTAACAAGTGATCATTCCTAGATGCAGACTGGTAGCTAATAGCATCCTCGCTTACCTTCTAGACACTGAGCACAGTTAAAACAAATTCAGGATGTATGCATGTGGAAAACTCAATTGCAGGCACATCAGAGATGAACCAAAAATGGAAGCATTCAGAATTGCTAGCGTAAAATCCAAATAATGACCTGTAATAGACGTCTGCCTGAGAAGACAACACGTCCTTGTAATCATCTGAAAGGGACCTTGCAATATATTCAGGGCCCACACCCCAGGAAATATAGGTAATTCTGCCCAAGTAGGTGTACTACCTAGAGGAGTGCTGAAGCTAGGTAGGACAGCTGCTCCCAGTGAGAGCTCAGGAGCTGTGTGTGTCACAGAATCAGTCACAGAATTAACCAGGTTGGAAAACATCTTCAAGATCATTGAGTCCAACCTACTACCTAATACCTTCTAATTAACTAAACCATGGCACTGCCTCATCTTGTCTCCCTTTAAACATCTCCAGGGATGGTGACTCTACCACCTCTCCAGGCAGCCCATTCCAATGGCCAGTCACTCTTTCTGTGAAGAACTTCTTTGTAACATCTAGCATAAACTTGTCCTGGTGCAGCTTGAGACTGTGTCCTCTTGTGTCACTGGGTACCTGGGAGAAGAGATCAACCCCACCTGGCTACAACGTCCTTTCAGGTAGTTGTAGACAGCAATGAGGTCTGCCCTGAGCCTCCTCTTCTCCAGGCTGCACACCCCCAGCTCCCTCAGCTGCTCCTCCTAGGGCTGTGTTCCAGCCCCTTCAGCAGCCTTGGTGCCCTTCTTTGGACACATTCAAGCACCTCAACATCTTTCTTAAATTGAGGGCCCCAGAACTGGACACAGAACTCAAGGTATGGCCTAACCAGTGCTGAGTACAGGGGCAGAAGGACTTCCCTGGTCCTGCTGGCCACCCTATTCCTGATACAGGCCAGGATGCCATTGGCCTTCTTGGCCACCTGGGCACACTTCTGGCTCATCTTCCATTGGCTGTCAAACGGTACCCCCAGGTCCCTCCCTGCCTGGCTGCTTTCCAGTCATTCTGTCCCCAGCCTGTAGCCCTGCATGGAGTTGTTGTGGCCAAAATGCAGAACCCTGCACTTGGACTTGTTAGAAATCATGGCATTGGACTGTGCCCATCTGTCCAGCCTGTCCAGGTCCTTATGCAGAGCCCTCATGCCCTCTAATAGATCGACACCTGCTCCCAACTTGGTGGTGTCTGCAAACTTACTGATGGTGAACTCTATCCCACTCATCCAGATCATCAGTGAAGATATTGAACAGGACTGGGCCCAGCACTGATCCCTGGGACACACCGCTAGTGCCAGCTGCCAACTGGATGTGGCACCATTCACCACCACTCTCCAGGCCTGGCCATCCAGCCAGTGCATGACCCAGCACAGAGTGCCCTTGTCGAAACCATGGGCTGTCAGCTTGGCCAGGAGTTTGCTATGGCAGATGGTGTCAAAGACCTTGCTGAAATCCAGGTACACTACATCCACAGCCTTCACCACCAGGTGAGTCACCTGGTCATAAAAGAAAGATCAGGTTGGTCAAGCAGGACCTGCCCCTCCTAAACTCATGCTGGTCAGTTCCTTTTCCAGACACATCTGGGCTTCAGTTCCTGTAGTGCTGTAGAAGTAATGTGTCTGATGCATCTACTAGATAGGAAGATTACAGTAGAAAACCAGATGAAAGTGCATGTGCCACTCTGTGTTCCTCTACTGACACTGGCAAGGTCTCCAGGGTTCACTTCAACAGGGAAATTTTGGGGTTTTTGTTTCTTTGTAAAGTATTTTGAAACCTCAAATGGGTAAACAAAGGCTTCGGTATATATCCTGTGGATTTCTTAGGCTGTGCTGGATGATGGTGCTTTATAAGGTGTTTAAGGCCAGGCTGAATGAGGCTCTGGCCAGCCTGCTCTAGGGTAGGGTGTCCCTGGCCATGGCAGGGGGGTTGGATGATCCTTGTGGTCCCTTCCAACTCTGACTGATTCTATGATTCTATAAATCAGCCCTTCAAATTTGTCACACTTGACCTGCAATGGCTTCTTTGCACAGGGCAGCAGTGTGGGCATGGTGGGAGCGTGTTACACAGGTACAGTCCCAAGTGGCTCTGCAAAACAGGAGAGCTGGCACGAGTTCTGCAGTGCATGGAAATGGCAATTTTATGGATAATACTGTATGGTGATTTACTAAAAGCTGTGATCCTCCAGCAGCTTTTACTCAAGTATAAACCAACATTCCTGTATTGTACATTAAGCTGGGTAACTCTGTTGGTTCTTTGTTAGGGCTGGCAAAAAGTATATTTAAGGTTGCTTCATATAGGCTGTTAAGCTCAAGATGTGGTTACTCTAAACCCATCATGAAAAAGGGAGAAAAAGCCACCTGGTCAGCACATCATGGAGCTGGGGTTGTTTAGCCTGGAGAAGAGGAGTCTCAGGGATGACCTCATTGCTGTCTACAACTACCTGAAGGGAGGCTGTAGCCAGGTGGGGGTTGCTCTCTTCTCCCAGGCAACCAGCAACAGAAAAAAGGGACACAGTCTCAAGTTGTGCCAGGGGAGGTCTAGGCTGGATGTTAGGAGGAAGTTCTTGCCAGAGAGAGTGATTGGTGTTGGAATGGGCTGCCCAGGGAGGTGGTGAAGTCACCATCCCTAGAGCTGTTCAAAAAGAAGACTGGACGAGGCACTTAGTGCCATGTTCTAATTGATTGTCTAGGGCTGGTTGCTAGTTTGGACTGGGTGATCTTGGAGGTCTCTTCCAACCTGCTTGATTCTATGATTCTATGATTTTGCAGGGTGAGGGAATCCAATGAAGAAGGGACAATCCAGCTCTTGGCTACATCAGCCAGTGACAATGACTCATAAGCCTGGAATGACTCTGTTTTAGCACCAGCAAAAACAATGGCAGAAATTATCTCTCTGGGTTTAATGGTTAGTGCAGGTAATTAGAGCTCACTGGTTTCTTCCCTTGCTCTGCTACTGACTTGCTGTAGGACGTTTGGGTTGTAGCTCAGACCTTTTATGCCCTGATTTTCCTTTCAGTAGCATGGGAATACTAGCTGTTTTGTTGAGGTGGTGTGTTACTTAGTTAATTGAAGGAGCATGCCAAATGCATTAAACCCAGTGAAAATGGCTTTCAGAGTGCAGCATTATTAGGATGTACACAAGCCTGCATTTTGGGAAACATTTAAATTTCACCTCTTAAATGTCTTTTGCAAATGAAACTTGCAAAAAAAAAAAAAAAAGGCAGGGCAAGCACTGCTAACACAGCTTTGCCACACACTGTCAAGTGCTTATAAACTCTATTTATAGCTACAGTTAAAGATTCAGATATGCAAGTACTCCATTAAAAGACCACATTAATGAGCCCTTAGAGAAAATATCTCACAACTGCTCAGTTGTGCAGGGCTTCTTGCTTGTTAACATTCATAAAATATAAATACTGTATACTAAACACCAGCACTTTGTGGGTTGCAATGACTTAGCTCACTACCAACAACGTAACTCGCATGAGTAAAGAGACACAACACAGCAGCAGGAGCAGCAGCACCGGTGGGGCAGGAGCGCTCTGCTGCAGGCTGTCAGTCTGCACCAGTCACTCCCACACCACCTTATCGGGGGGCCTTTCTTTCGAGTGTCAGACTGACTTGCAGGTCAGTATCTGTGAGTATAATGTCAGAGAGAACAATCAAACCTATTAGCTGAAAGTGGCAGAGCTGGGCCTGCTTGAAGCTGCAGCTCCAGAGCCTGGCAGATATTCAAAGCAAAGTCTAATAGATCAAAATCACAGGAGACTTTTTTTCCCTTTGACATAAATGATGGGAAGTGGCATTTGAGAGAGAAAAGAGTTGCTGTATTTGATTTGTCATAATTTGGCAGTTGCTCTTTCCTGTCTGCAATTATGCAGTTCCCATTTTCTCATTCTCTTCTTTCATGGAATTACATCTTTTGATATCTGTTTTATCTGCAATGGCTTTATCAGTTCTGCCTCGTGTAAACAAACATCACTTGAGTTTGTTGAAAAATAATTTGCTGCAGCCATTTCTATGCATCCATGTCTCATGAAGTGATCAGTGTGCCAGGTCCTGCTGGAGAGCTTTGATCACCATTTTGATCAATGGTGCCAGGTTCAGTTGGAGAGCTGTGACCAGTGGTGTCCCCCAGGGATCAATGCTGGTTCCAGTCCTGTTCAACATCTTCATCAATAACATTGGTGAGGGGACAGACAGACAGACAGAGTCTGCTCAGCAAGTTTGCTGATGCCACCAAACTGGGAGGCTTGGCTGATACAGCTGAAGGCTGTGCAGCCATCCAGAGAGCTGGACAGACTGAGAGCCGGGCACAGAGGAACCAAATGAGGTTCAATGAGGACATGTGCAGACTCCTGCACCTGGGGAGGAATAATAAACTGCACCAGGACAGGCTGGGAGGTGATCTGCTGGAAAGCAGTCCTGTGGAGAGGGACCTGGGGGTCCTGGTGGATAACAAGGTAACCATGGCATAGCAATGTGCCCTTGTGGCCAAGAAGGCCAATGGGATCCTGGGGTGCATTAGGAAGAGTGTGTCCAGCAGATCAAGAGAGGTTCTCCTCCCCCTCTACTCTGCCCTGGTGAGACCCCATCTTGAATACTGCATCCAGTTTAAAAGGAACAGGGATCTGCTGGAGAGGATCCAGTAGAGGGCTACGAGGATGATTAGGGGACTCGAGGGCATGGCTTATGAGGAGAGGCTGAGGGACCTGGAGCTTTTTAGTCTGGAGAAGAGAAGACTGAGAGGAGATTTGATAAATGTTTATAAATATGTGAGGGCTGTCCAGGAGAGGGGGGACAGGCTCTGCTCACTTGCTCCGTGTGATGGAACAAGGAGCAGTGGGTGTAAGTTGCAGCACAGGAGGTTCCGCCTCAACAGAAGGGGGAACTTCTTTACTGTAAGGGTCACAGAGCACTGGCACAGGCTTCCCAGAGAGGTTGTGGAGTCTCCTCTGGAGCCTTTCAAGGCCTGTCTGGATGTGTTCCTCTGTGATCTGTGTTGGATAGCATTGTCCTGCTCTGGCAGGGGGGTTAGACTCGATGATCTCCTTGGGTCCCCTCCAACCCCTAACGTGCTTGCACACTGGAATCAGTTCTGGTTTTATAACTGACTCTCCACAAGTTGAAGAAACAGAGGTAGGAAGAGATGAAGTGACTTGGATGCTATTGGCTGGCACTTGTTCCTCACCAGTCTGTGTAATTTGTGCTTTTGGTTCCATTGCCTTTCAAACAGAAGGTGTCTTCCTAGTAAGAATGCTTCTGTTCTCCAAATGAAAACTAAAGACAGCAGGCTTTAAAAGGCTTCAGGGCAGTTCTGTGTTCAAATGTGTCATTGATTTCAATAGTGCATTAGCAGGCTTGTTAAGCAGGATCTAGAGTACTTAGCTTTATTTTATGGTGATGAGTACCTGATTGTTCAAAATATTAGTATCTTATTGTAACAGCAAACTGGCTGGTGCCATAAACTGCCTGGCACTGTGACTGCTGCCTGATAAAACAGAGTCATTCACAATCAGTTGGTGATGTAGGCAAAGGCAGGGCTGTGGCATCACGATGGACTGCCTTCCTGCTGCTCTCCTTATGAGTTTCCCTCTATTTGCTTTGGCTGGTCTATCTGTTGGCAGAACATTGCTGTCTGCCCCTTGTCCTGTGTGTGAGCTCCTGCTGAAGCCCTCACTCTGAGCATCACTGCATTTTTGCCTATGTGCAGATGGGACTCTGCTGTCACCTGTGCCAATAACCTGAGAAACAGCAAGAAAAATCCCACAGCCTGAGGAGTAGCTTGCTACAATGGGAGATCTGTGTGGACTTCCCCTGGCCTGTCTTGGGGAGCTGGCCTTGTGTGCAGCAAGCTGGTGGTCCTGACCTCAGGATGGTCACTGTGGATGGAGTCAATGTATCAGGCTGTCAGATGGACATCTGTTAGGATGAGACAAATTGCTTTCATGGCTCCACTGGCTGTGGAGGCTGATCCCCACTGATTAAAATAGGAGCATGATCCCTGATTTTCAGGCTCCTGTTCAAATGTGTAACAAGATTTTAAGATATAGAACAGCTTTAACAGTAAAGATTGAGAGAAATTCAGTCCAGAGTGCCTGTACTGCATGGCCACTTACATGTATATAAACCCCTTGTAGAGCTGTAGATGACAAAGCTATCAACTGACTTCAGGGTTTGGTCAGCCACGGGTGACCCACAGTCCTGAACCTGAGCACCCACAGGCATGACTGGGGTGGGATTTTCCTTCAGGCTGTTTTGGTGGAGAGCATGCATCCTCAGGGCACAGGCAGGAGAGCAGAGGACATGGTGGAGTAGTATAGATGGGCATTGGTTTTGTAACCCACCACCTCAGCATCAGCAGGGGGCTTGTGTCTGTCTGAGTAAAAATAGCTCTGTGGGGTTTCAGCAGGGTCTGGACAGACTGAAAAAGTTGGAGCTGTTAAGTCTGGAGAAGAGGAGGCTCCCAGGTGACCTTATTGTGGCCTTTCAGTATCTCAAGGAGGGCTACAAAAAACATAGGAAGGGACTTTTCAGGATATCAGGGAGTGACAGGACATGGGGGAATGGAGCGAAGCTGGAGGTGGGGAGGTTCAGGCTGGACGTGAGGAGGAAGTTGTGGAGCATGAGAGTGGTGAGAGCCTGGACTGGGTTGCCCAGGGAGGTGGTTGAGGCCCCATGCCTGGAGGTGTTTAAGGCCAGGCTGCATGGGGCTGTAGGCAGCCTGCTGTAGGGTAGGGTGTCCCTGGACATGGCAGGAGGGTTGGAATTAGATGATCTTTGTGGTCCCTTCCAACCTGACTGATTCTGTGATTCTACTGTCTTCCAAGAGCAGCTGACACTGGGGCTGGGTGCTTACAACATCAGCTGCCTCTTAGATACATCAAGGATTGAGTATTCAGGTGCTTCATCTCAGTTTTTACATTTGCATAGGAAGCAAATTCTCATCAAGAAAGAATGAAATACTTTAAACCACTACAAAGCCAACAGGCCATACTCATGTCACAGAGAGAGTGATTGGCATTGGAATGGGCTGCTCTGGGAGGTGGTGGAGTCACTGTCCATGGAGGTGTTCAAGAAAAGCCTGGCTGAGGCACTTAGTGCCATGGTCTGGTTGATTGTCTAGGGCTGGGTGCTAGGTTGGACTGGTTGATCTTGGAGGTCTCTTCCAACCTGCATGATTCTGTGATGATTCTATGATGTCCTTCATGATTTAGGTACTGTGGGAAAACAAAGCAAGATGACAAAAACCTCTACTATCAGAGTCTGAAGTCTGCCTTCCTGGAAGCAATGCTGGCTGCAGGCTGGCCTAGCCTTCAGCTGCATTAATTAAGCACATAGACATTAAGCTTCTGTACAAGAGCAAAGAAAACAACAAGAATGAATTATGTGGACACGAAGAATGTACAAAATGCTGCTGTTAGAGGCAGGATTTATGTGTGGCACAAGGAGACTGGAATGGGTTTGAAAATGGGAGGTTTCTCAAGAGGAAAGCAGGCTTCTGGAAAGAAAAAGGGAGTAAGGTAAAGAATCAGAAGACTGGTTTTATTTTCATCTGAACTAGAGGTGTGCATTCACAAATGTGGGTCTTACACTTCTGTACTTTGGTTTCTGTCTCCATAAAATGTAAATAATAACACTTTCTTTACTCACAGGGTAGTGTGAAAATAAGCTTGTTCGTGTCAGGGAAGCATACATGAGAGCTATAGCAAAGGCTATGAGTATGCAGTTAAGGCTGTGGGCTTGTATTGTGCCACTTGACATCCGTGCCCAGATGAGATGTGCATCACGACGAAAGGCTAAGAGAGGAGGGTACAAAACCACAGGCTAAATGTAATAATTTCAGAGATTAGGAGCATGTGACTCCTCATATAAGAAGGGCAAAAGCCTTAAAGTCACATAAACCAGAGAGGTTTATATATCCTTAAAACAAAAGACAGTGAAGAGGTATGATGTGGTGGGGCACTGCTCAAAGGTATAGTCTATGGAGTTCAAGAAATCTGTATACCATTGAGAAATACATCTACTTGGAGTAGAAGTGACCACTGTGGATGACCAGGGAAACACAAAGAGAATAAAAAGAGAAAGACATGATACCTATAAATCAGCAGGATCAGTGCTGCAGGAATGGATACAGGAGCCTGCCGTGTAAGAGGAATGCAAGAGACTGATCCAAAAGTCTGCAACAGAAAAAGAAGATGGGAAAAGATGTGAGCACAATAAAAGTTTTTATACATTTGGTATATAAGAAGATATAAAGAAAGATATTGAACAGGACTGATGGGCCCAGTCCTGTTCAATGTCTTTACTCATGATCTGGACCAGGAGGTTGAGTCCAGCATCAGTAAGTTTGCCCTTCTCTGGACATGTTCCAGTATCTCAACATCTCTCTTGAATTGAGGAGCCCAGAACTGGACACAGTACTTAAGGTGTGGCCTTGAGGAAGAGCACAACAAAGTGAGGATATCAAAGAAACAGCCACAACTGGGAGCAAAGAGGAGGAAAGATTTTGGAAGCAGATGTTTGCACTGCTATATGGGATTTAACCTGAAAAAATGTGAATCTGGGAAAAAAGAAAGTCAAGCAAATGTGTCTTGAGAAGGTAGCTGGGACAAGTCAGCATAGGAAAAACATCTGAGTCTAACAGCCAAGTTTCTGTTTGTGTTCCTTTTTAAGGTTCAGAGAACTGGGTGTGAACATTGCAACATCTATTTTTTGTGTACTCTGATGGAGTTCATAACCTTCACACATGCATTTACAGTGCATGAGGAGACACAGCTACCTGGCAATGGGACCTAAATCTTGCTTCACATTAGGCAGGCAATTACTCTGCAAGAAGTGCTGCAGATACCTAGTGACATAAGCTGTTTCAGCACCTGTTTTCGTTGGGTATTTGCTGCTGTGGAACGTGAGCCTGGCTGGAGCTGTCACAGGTGTCCTTGCAACTGACTTCTCACCACCTCCCATTATGCCAGTAATAAGAGAATGCATCTGGGATGCGGGGAAATTGACTTCAACACTTGGTTTCTCTTCCTGGAGATGTTTCAGCCTATAGCTCTCCTGTGTAATGCTTTCTTAGATTAGGTTTTCTGGATTCTTCTTAAGGAAAGGTTCTAATTTTTATGTATTGAAAATATTCCACAGAGAGAATGAGAGCTAAGGGAGTTGACAGCTCAGCAAGACCAACCCACATGGCTCAGATGCTCTCCTGCTGCTCATATTTCACCATGACATGAAATGTGGAAAAGATTGAACGTGTTAATATTGAAGTTTTGGGTTCCAGAATTCATCCAGAAGGAGGAAGGCTGAAGGAAGGTAAGTAAGGGAAAACAGATAACCTTCACTGTATGTAAAGCTCTAAGATGACTTTTGAAAGAAATAACAATTCACATATATGGAGGTAAAGAAAATGCTGCATCTGAGCTTGCTGCAGTAGATTGTGCCAGAATGATGGGTATCTTTCCTAGATAAAGGAAATGCTTAGTTCTCCTGCTTAGAAAACGTTGCCTACTAGTGAAGCTGGAGGACCTGAGGATTAAAACTGAAACTGTGAGACAGAAGAAGATTTGGCTAATGGGGAAATGACAGTGAGAGGGGAGGTAATGAAGAGCAGTTCACAGAGAAATTTCTCAAGAATCATCCTTAGCATCTTATGACTTCTGTAGAAAAAGAAGGTAATGACAACTCCAAGCAGTGCTCCAGGCCGGGGACAGAGTGACTGGAGAGCAGCCAGGCAGAAAGGGACCTGGGGCTGCTGGTAAATAGTAGCTGAAGATGAGCCAGCAGTGTGCCCAGGTGGCCAAGAGAGCCAATGGCATCCTGGCCTGGATCAGGAACAGTGTGGCCAGTAGGACAAGGGAGGTTGTGATTCCCTTGTACTCAACACAGGTTAGGTCACTAATGAATTGAATGCTGTGAGTCCAGTTCTGGAGTCATCAATTCAAGAGAGATGTTGAGATACTGGAACGTGTCCAGAGAAGGGTGACAAAGCTGGTGAGGGGCCTGGAGCACAGCCCTGTGAGGAGAGACTGAGGGAGCTGAGGGTGTGCAGCCTGGAGAAGAGGAGGCTCAGAGGTGACCTCATTGCTGTCTACAACTCCCTGAAGGGAGGCTATAGCCAGGTGGGGTTGGTCTCTTCTGCCAGGCAACCAGCAACAGAACAAGGGGACACAGTCTCAAGTTGTGCCAGGGGAGGTCTAGTCTGGATGTTAGGAGGAAGTTGTTGCCAGAGTGATTGGCATTGGAATGGGCTGCCCAGGGAGGTGGTGGAGTTGCCGTTCCTGGAGGTGTTCAAGAAAAGCCTGGCTGAGGCACTTAGTGCCATGGTCTAGTTGACTGGCTAGGGCTGGGTGCTAGGTTGGACTGGATGATCTTGGAGGTCTCTTCCAGCCTGGTTGATTTCATGATTCTGCGATTCTATATACAACTGGATTGATGGCAAAAGGTTTTGTCTACCTTGTGGACTGATGGCCACGTGGTAAAACAAAGAGCAGCAGGAACAGAAGGGTGGTGCAGGGATGCAGGGCAAGAGAGAACAAAACAGGATGTTCCTCTGTTTTTATAGGGGGCTAGATATGAAGTGGGAGTGGGCTAAGCGCTACACTTTGAGAAAGGTTTGGACTCACTCCTGGGAAGGAGTCAGGAGTACCTGGGGTCAGGGTCCAGACCACTCTCCCAGGAGGGTTAACCTTTTACTCTCAGTGCACATCAGGTGTAAACACAAGGCCTGTCCTACCCTTAAGTATTACACAAGGCTTATTTTGCAATAGTATGAATGGACTTACATGGACAAAAATAGTTCTCATTCATAGAATCAACCAGGTTGGAAGAGACCTCCAAGATAATCCGGTCCAACATAGCACCCAGCCCTAGACAATCAACTAGACCATGGCACTAAGTGCCTCAGCCAGGCTTTGCTTAAACACCTCTAGGGACAGCAACTCCACCACCTCCCTGGGCAGCCCATTCCAATGCAAATCACTCTCTCTGGGAAGAACTTCCTCCTAACATCCAGCCTAGACTTCCCTCGCCACAACTTGAGACTGTGTCCCCTTGTTCTGTTGCTGGGTGCCTGGGAAAAGAGACCAACCCCACCTGGCTACAGCCTCCCTTCAGGTAGTTGTAGACTCCTCAATACTGAGGCAATTTTTTGTTCCTGAAGGGATTGGCTTTGCTAATATAGTGATGCTTCCTCAATTTATTGATCAAAATGCACTACAAAACATCACTCCATACCATCTTCTTCCCCTCACCCCCCTTTTTTTCCCCCTCTCCTCTCATTAATTTTCATCATGTAGTAAGAAAAACCCAGTTATGTTAATTGGTATGACTCCCCCCCAAGGGCATTGTGAAGCATGAAATAATTCCATTCATTACTGACAATGCAGGGACATGAGTTTTCCCTTGAGGATCTGTCTTGTCTCATGATTTGGTGACCATAAAGAACAGCAATAGGATTAGGGACATATTGTTTTAATATTAATAGTTTGCTGGGGAGGAGCTGCATGATAGTGGAAAAAGAAGAAGCTTAAAATTCCAGAGATTACATTAGACTGTGAGGTTTTTCAGGGGCTGATTCATTCAACTGGTATTTATCAGGCAAACCCTGAGACTGAGGCAGGTTAGCCCTGGCCTTATTTTCTTTTTAGAAGACAGATAAGTTGGTGTTTCAAACATGCCACGGAGCAGCAGAAAACTGAATTGATGTTGAGGCTGCTCAGATTCATTTCTCCTTTTTTTATTTTTGGGAATTTCATTTCCCTAAAATGCTGTTAATGTTCAGACATGAGCTCCTGAATTGTCTCGAGCTCAGTTTGGTAATGGAGCTGCTACCATTGGCTTGCTGAGGTTTGCCCTCTGTTCTAACAAGTAGCCCACAATCTGCCAAGCAGACGCTGCAGTGCAAACACAAAAACATAGGTGATTCTAGATGAGGAGGGAGGAAGCAAACAATCATTATCCCTCTCTTTTCTTTTGCTGAGTTGGGGTAAAAAAAAGCATCCATCACTATTTGAATTGGGGCTGTTCAGTCTGGAGAAGAGTAGGCTCCCAGGTGACCTTCTTGTGGCCTTCCAGTATCTGAAGAGGGCCTACAGAAAAGCTGGGGAGGGACTTTTTAGGCTCTCAGGGAGTGACAGGACTAGGGGGAATGGAGCGAAGCTGGAGATGGGTAGGTTCAGACAGGATGTGAGGAGGAAGTTGTTGAGCATGAGAGTGGTGAGAGCCTGGACTGGGTTGCCCAGGGAGGTGGTTGAGGCCCCATGCCTGGAGGCGTTTAAGGCCAGGCTGGATGAGGCTGTGGGCAGCCTGCTCTAGGGTAGGGTGTCCCTGGGCATGGCAGGGGGCTTGGAAGTAGCTGATCCTTGTGGTCCCTTCCAACCCTGACTGATTCTATGATTCTATTCTATTTTTGCTGCATTTGCAATATTTTCATTTGAAAAGGGATGGGATTTTTTTGTTTGGGTTTGTTTGTTTGTTGTTGTTGCTGCTTTTTGGCAAGCAGGATGCCTTTGCTCAGAGGAAGTAAATCTCCTGACAACTATGTTGTTTTCTTTGCTTCCAAACAGCTTCTTGTCTGAGGATACAACTTCTACTTGTCTCAGTTAACATCTGGCTATAAAAGAGTAGGGAAGGTTCTGCCAGCTGTTCCTCTGCTCTTTTCCTTGCTGTTCTTGGATGATGTTACCAAATTTTTACTGCAGCTCTAATTTTGCTAGATTAGCATACACACTTTGGGCACTGTTCCTTCTGTGACCTGGATAGATTGACTGGCTTGACAACATCGAAGTGGTGGAGGTGTTCTCATCCCTGGTGGTGTTCACATCCCTGGAGGTGTTCAAGAAAAGCCTGGATGAAGCACTTAGTGCCATGGTCTAGTTGATGGTCTAGTTGATTGCCAGCAGTGTGCCGAGGTGGTCAGGAGAGCCAGTGGCATCCTGGCCTGGATCAGGAACACTGTGGCCAGTAGGACAAAGGAGGTTATTCTGCCCCTGTACTCAACACTGGTCAGGCCACACCTTGAGTGCTGTGTCCAGTTCTGGGGTCATCAATTCAAGAGAGATGTTGAAATACTNGTTCAAGAGAAGCCTGGATGAGGCACTTAGTACCGTGGTCTAGTTGATTGTCTAGGGATGGGTGTTAGGTTGGACTGGATGATCTTGGAGGTCTCTTCCAACTTTCGTGATTCTATACTTCTATTCTATGATCCTTCCTTACCACTGAAGAATAGGTCCAAGCCAGCTGTGACCCTGGTTGCATGGGTGTGCTCATCAGCAAAGTGCAAAACACTGGACAGCATCAGATCCGTAAATTGTTCTATTTCTTAAGCAACTTCTCTGTTAAGGATTACACATCAAAGATAATCAGAAAAATATGTTGCAGATGAAGGCTAAGACAGGAGAGATAACCTTGTCATTAAAGGTCCCATAATGCAAGCACAACTCTCTCACAGAAATGGAAATGAGTATGTCATGTCTTTTAACTGGATCAATACAGATCAATGCAAAAGCAATAACTCAAGAAATGGATGCATTAACCAGGATAAGAACCAATATATTTCTGAGCTGAACCATGGCTCTGGAATTAGATATACTAAAGGGTTACAGACCATGTTACTCAAAGAGATTCAAATCATAAGCAAAAAAAAAACCCATAAAAATAATTACTGGGTTTTATTGACAAAGCTGGTGAGGGGCCTGGAGCACAGCCCTATGAGGAGAGGCTGAGGAAGCCTGGAGGGGGCTCAGGGAGGACCTCATTGCTGTCTACAACTCCCTGAAGGGAGGCTGTAGCCATGTGGAAGTTGGTCTCTTCTGCCAGGCAACCAGCAACAGAACAAGGGGACACAGTCGCAAGTTGTGCCAGGGGAGGTCTAGGTTGGATGTTAAGGGGAAGTTGTTGCCAGAGAGAGTGATTGGCATTGGAATGGGCTGCCCAGGGAGGTGGTGGAGTCACCGTTCCTGGAGGTGTTCAAGAAAAGCCTGGCTGAGGCACTTAGTGCCATGATCTAGTTGATTGTCTAGGGCTGGGTGATTGGTTGGACTGGATGATCTTGGAGGTCTCTTCCAACCTGGTTGATTCTGTGATTCTATGATATGGTAGAAACTGAGATTTGTAGGAAGGAGGCAAAGAACTAAATTAGCTGATGAGGGGTGAAGGACCTATTTGCTCCTTGGGGTTATTTACAAGTCAGCCTCCTATAACCAGGGAGGTGACTAACTAGTCTAGTTGATTGGCTAGGGCTGGGTGCTAGGTTGGACTGGATGATCTTGGAGGTCTCTTCCAACCTGATTGATTCTATGATTCCATGAACTGACTTGGTGGAAAAGGAGCCAAGGACCATGTAGTCACCTTCTCCAGGCTCCGCTGTGCTGGGTAGAAAGCAAACTTTCCTGTTGTATGAGTAAAGGTTGGGAATATATATTTCATACTTTTACCCACATGTTTTCAGAAACAAGAAAACTCCCCAACAGTTCTAGGTTTGACAAGCATTTTGGAAAGGTTTGTGCAGTTGGAAGCATGACATCACACCAAGCTAATATGGGCATGAGAAAGCCAAAATCCCCACTGAAAGAACTGTGGATAAAAAAACATCAAACCCAAAAGAGTTGTGGAGGAAATAATCTGTAAACGTGGCATCTGACAAGTGCAGCTGCTGCCACTGCAGGTATCCTGTGCACAACAAAACTGCAGAAAATACTGTTTGATAGAATTCTACTCCAAGACTTGGAGAAAGCTGCTACTGGATGCAGCTCCCATTACTGGGAGACAAAGCTGCTTAGCACTGCTGGGAGAGACACTTGACAGGATATAGACTTGTGTCTAAGTATGCTGACTGCGTGATCGTTTCTGGGTTTTTTGTTGTTAGAGTGAAAGCCAAAGTTACCAGGAGCATCTGTTAGCATTCTTCAGCCCTGCTATCACACCCACGATTGCTCTGTCAATGTCAGCGCCTGGCTCTCTGAGTTGCGCATTCCCATTGCGCTTAGGAAGTGGCTGTGCTGCCTCTCTCCCGCTCTGCCGGCTGCCTGACCAGGCAGCGCAGGCTGGGCTCAGCGAGCTGTAGAGGGGAGGATCCCAGACATCCACCTGACTCCACAGCTGGCTTTTGCAGGGACAGAAAGCAAAATCTGCAGAACACAATTCGTCTGCCGCTCTTCTAGCAGTGATTGCTCTTTCCCTGGAACTGACAGGGATCTCAGACAGGCCCCTGGTACAGATAATCCCTAAGGTAGAACAATCACAGAATCATAGAATCAGGCAGGGTTGGAAGGAACCACAAGGATCAAGCCCCCCTGCCATGTCCAGGGGGGCCTAGAGCAGGCTGCCCACAGCCTCATCCAGCCTGGCCTTAAACATCTCCAGGCATGGGGCCTCAACCGCCTCTCTGGGCAACCCAGTCCAGCCTCTCATCACTCTCATGCTGAAAAACTTCCTCCTCAACATCCAGTCTGAATCTCCCCACCTCCAGCCCCTAGTCCTGACAGCCTAAAAAGTCTCTCCCCAGCTTTTTTGTAGGCCCCCTTCAGATACTGGAGGACCACAAGAAGGTCACCTGGGAGCCTCCTTGTCTCCAGACTGAACAGCCCCAACTCCTTCAGTCTGTCCACACAGCAGAGCTGCTCCAGCCCTCTGAGCATCCTCGTGGCCCTTCTCTGGACACACTCCAGCATCTCCACATCCCTCTTCTAATAGGGGCTGCAGAACTGGATGCAGTACTCCAGGTGGGGTCTCACCAGAGCAGAGTAGAGGGGGAGAATCGCCTCCCTCGCCCTGCTGGCCACGTTTCTCCTGATGCAGCCCACGATCTGGTTGGCTTTCTGGTCTGCAAGTGCACACTGCTGGCTCATGTTGCGCTTCTCATCCATAAGTACTTAGAGGGATGGTTTCCAGCTTACAGTTTTAGCAGCCCACTGTTAGGGATTTCTGATGGCTTATGTTTCATCACTGGGAGAACCCACAAGAAAATAGAAGAGGTAATAGTGGAAAAAAAAAAGCAAAAGGCCAAATCAGAAATCAGTTTCTGAAAATGCAACTACACCTTTGAAGTATTCACTCTTCTGCCATAGAACAAGGATGAAAAGACACTTGAACCTTTTAAGCATCATCTTCAGCAATAATGACCTCTCATGCATATTTATGTATAGTGCTCAGCTTTATAATGGCCACTTGAAAGACGTTTAATTCTTTTTTTGCCTACCAAGGAAGCTATGTGGAGTGTGACAAAAATGTTCCAAGGGCCAAAAATTAAAATCAAGAAATGGTTCTGGTATTTCCTGCATGGCATCCAAAACTATCTTGGAATGATATGAATTGATATACTTTTTGATTTTAAATCATAGAATCAGTAAGGGTTGGAAGGGATGAGGATCATCTAGTTCCAACACCCCTGCCATGGCCAGGGACACCCTACCCTAGAGCAGGCTGCCCACAGCCTCATCCAGCCTGGCCTTAAACACCTCCAGGGACAGGGCCTCAACCACCTCCCTGGGCAACCCAGTCCAGGCTCTCACCACTCTCACGCTGAACATCTTCCTCCTCACATCCAGTCTGAACCTCCCCACCTCCAGCTTCACTCCATCCCCCCTGGTCCTGTCACTCCCTGATATCCTGAAAAGTTCCTCCCCAGCTTTTTTGGACGCCCTCTTCAGATACTGAAAGGCCACAAAACGAGTATGGAAGTGTTTGCAAGGATACATACATACATACATACCCACAAGAGTTAGTAAAATTAAGTACTACAGGTCTTCAATCAGGCTTTCCTGGAAGAATTTCAGACAGGTCCTAGGGCTTGGTTTGTAAAACCTTTTTGTTGCACAAAACTTCATATTATTCATTATGCACTGAAAGCAAAATCATATGACTACCATTTCCTAAGTAACATAATTATCTTATTGATTCTTATGGGCAAAACACTACTTTTATTGTTAATTAATACTGCCAAATCTGGTTATGCAATTCTGGATATAGGAAGTTCAATTTAATGTGTGTTTAGAGGAGAGAAAGGCATAAAAATAGATGCCTTGAATAACTTTTTTTTTTTCCTTTTCAAAATATGAGTATAGATATTCCTTTGTGTGATGCCTGTTCTTATTATCACTCATCAGGGAGCAATAAATATAGACAGTGACACATAGAAACACCCTGTAAAAAAACATATTTGATAAGCTTTAAGTAGCTGAACAGAAATGCAGAAGGCAAAGAAACACAATCCTGCTGTTTCAGAACCAAAGTAATTTTATGGCAAATGGAAAGTCTACTTTCAATCATTTCATTCTTATTTAGTAGAAGAGTATCAGGAAACTCTTGGGCAGAGGGCACATAAATACATCTTGTCTGTCCCACAGAAGAGACAGCGTGAAAGCTTCATTAGACGCTAGGATATATACTGACTTCTTGATTCTTTCAGTTCTTTGCCAGTGCTCTAATGAAATTCCAACCTGCTACATTGGCCATGCTACACTGTTAATTAGTTTTCTATTTATTTAGCAGATCTAGATGTGGAAAGCAATCTATTGCCAGTGAATTGTTTGACTTCTCTGCTAAGTAGGCTGCATTCCAATCCTCTGATGTTGAAACTAGTATGAATCCAACTTTCATCTCATTGCCATGTCAAATTAGCACCAAGTAGATGCTAGATAGAAAGACTTTTTTTTCCCCTTCTTTTTTTTTTTTTTCTTTTCCCCTTTCATTTGCAAAAGTACAACAGTTCTTGGAAGTCAAGGAACAGAAGCTAGGCAATTTTTCTGCAGTATCTCTTGCCTCTCACCCTTAGTTGCTACAATGGGTTAAACATATGAGACACAGAGACTGTGGTTTGTTTATACTGAAGGAAGGTCATTCTTTTTTAAGCAGACTGTGTCCATTAGGTAAAAAAAAATACTAAAAGAGTGTGAATAAAATACTGCCCAGTCCAAGAAAAAAACCAGAATGTATTGGCAAAGCTATGAGATGACTTTTGCTCATGCTTTGCCACTTTCTATTTCTGTCTCTGTGCTGCAATACATTGCAGCATCTAAACGTGACGTTCTGTCCGTGACTTACTCCTATCTTGCAGTGTCAACAGAAACATTTGATTGTGAAAGTATAAAACAAAGCCAGATTAAAGTAGAAAAAAAAAGTCTATAACTGAAGACATTATTTCTAGCATACTGCACTGCAACAACTAGAGTAGCTTAGAGTAGGAATATGTGAATACAAAGCTAGGTCCAGACTTTGGAGTTTGACTTTGGAGTTTGCAGATGACACCAAGCTAGGAGCAGATGTTGATATGTTGGAGGGTAGAAGAGACCTACACAGGGACCTTGACAGGCTGGATGGGTGGGCAGAGGCCAATGGGATGAGATTGAACAAGGCCAAGTGCAGGGTTTTATACTTCGGTCACAACAACCCCAAGCAGCACTACAGGCTGGGGACAGAGTGGCTGGAGAGCAGCCAGGCAGAAAGGAACCTGGGAGCACTGGTAGATAGTAGCTGAACATGAGCCAGCAGTGTGCCCAGGTGGGCAGGAGAGCCAATGGCATCCTGGCCTGGATCAGGAACAGTGTGGCCAGTAGGACAAGGGAAGTTATTCTTCCTTTGTACTCAGCACTGGTCAGGCCACACCTTGGGTGCTGTGTCCATTTCTGGGCTCCTCAATTCAAGAAAGATGTTGAGGTGCTGGAACGTGTCCAGAGAAGGGCAGTGAAGCTGGTGAGAGGCCTGGAACACAGCCCTGTGAGGAGAGGCTGAGGGAGCTGGGGCTGTTTAGCCTGGAAAAAAGGAGGCTCAGGGGTGACTTCATTGCTGTCTACAATTACCTGAAGGGAGGCTATAGCCAGGTGGGGGTCGCTCTCTTCTGCCAGGGAACCAGCAACAGAACAAGGGGACACATTCTCAATTTATTCCAGGGGAGGTCTAGGCTGGATGTTAGGAGGAAGTTGTTGCCAGAGAGAGTGATTGGCATTGGCATGGGCTGCCCAGGGAGGTGGTGGAGTTGCCATCCCTGTGGGTGTTGAAGAAAGAACTTAGTTCCATGGTCTGGTTGATTGGACAGGGCAGGGTGAAAGGTTGGACTGGATGATCTTGGAGATCTCTTCCAACCTGGTTGAGTCTATGATTCTATGACTTGAATGTTAGGAGTTTTGAATGATGTTCTTGGATCAGGCTAGTCCTAAACAATTATACAATGTGTAAGTAAAATTCTGTATTGAACTTTACCAAAGCAATGCTGAAGCCAGTGTCTTAGCATCCTTGATCAATTTTTTGTCATAGGCAAAGTATTAAGTTTTAGTAACTTACAATGTGAGAGAAATACAATATAGAGCACAGAACAGTAACATGCAAGAGCTGAGTCCAAGAGCACACTGGTAGTACTGTTCACAAAAGAATAGCTCCTTTCAACAGAGAAGAAATAAATCTCTTTTATTAGATCAAATGATCTTTTTCTTTGTTTTTTTTTTATTGTTTTTTTTGGGGGGGTGGGGAAATGTTTTTGAATTTCAGGTCTAGAACAGAAATATTGAACTTCAAGTTAAGTACTTGGTGAAAAACTATGTGAATTTAACTTTATACCATTAATTGATTAGATGGTTTGAGATTCATAGAATCATGAACCGTGATACTTGGAAAGAAAGTTCAAAGCCATGACTAAAGTCAGAGAACAAAATAGAAAGAAGAGATCTGAAGGAAGCAATGAGTGAGAGAAAGTGGAGTAGGAAGGTGTGATGCTTTGGGTGTTACCTGCCCCCCCACACTTAAGAAAATCACCCAGACTAGACTCAGCCACTGGAAATTGAATGAATGAAGCTTTATTATACAGCTTAGCACAATATACAAGCAGGTATTTATAATATATACAGCTGTAGACAGAAACAGACAAGTTAAAAAGTAATACAGAAACACAACAGCCCTCCCAGAAACCAGAGTCCCCAGGAGGGGCTCCCAAAAACCCTTCCACCTCCTCTCCATTTGTCTACCTTATCCCAGACTTTGCCTTATGTTCAAGGTGAGTTTGGAGGGTCGGCCAGGGGGGTTAGGAAGCAGAAGGATTTGTTAACAAGTTAGGGAGAGAAGTACCTGCAGCCAGAGGCAGAGCCCAGAGAGCGACTCTGTTATCTGTCTTTGTGTTCTTGTTTTTATCTATTTCAGCAAGCCTATGAGTGCAGTAGACATCACCACTGTTTCCTTTTCACAGCCTATAAGCTAATTCCTCTCACCAAAACATTCTAGCTAGCTTCAAACTAGCACAGAAGGGACAATGTGCCTTGTTTTGAATGGAAGGAACTTGATCACAACTCAGGATAGAAAATCCAGAAAGAGTCAAGACAATGTGATGGTTTGGGTGTTACCTGCCCCACACACTTAAGAAAATCACCAGACTAGACTCAGCAGCTGGAAATTAAAGAAATGAAGCTTAGTATTTACAGCTTAGCACAACATAGAAGCAGATATTTACAATCTATACAGCTATAGACAGAAATAGACAAGTTAAAAAGTAATCCAGAAACACAACAGCCCTCCCAGAAACCAGAGTCCCCAGGAGGAGCTCCCAACTGCCCTTCCACCTCCTTTCCACCCCTCTACCTTATCCCAGACTTTGCCTTACATTCAAGGTGTGTTTGGAGAATCAGCCAGGGAGGTTAGGAAGCAGATGGAGTAGTTACACAGACAGCAGGTTGGAGAGAGAAGGGATTCAGCCAAAGCCAGAGAGCAACTCTGTTATCTGTGTTTGTGTTCATGTTCTTATACCTCTCAGCAAGCCTATGAGTACAGCAGACATCACCACTGTTTCCTTTCCACAGCCTATCATCTAATTCCTCTCACCAAAATATCCCAACTAGGTTCAAACTAGCACAGATAATTACACCCAACTTCTTTTCTAATGTAGATTTATTTCAGTCTGTATTTCTGCTGTTCAGGGGTGTGAAATTTGGGGTTCTAACTTTTTTTTTTCCCAGTTTTATATATTTTCTTGAGTTTTCTGTTTTTCTTTACTATGTTACTCTCTTCCATCTTTATTTAGAAAGAGCAGCCTAAAAAAAACCTGGTTGACTCTAGGGGAAAAGAATAGCACAGCAGAGTTAGGTGGTGTGCCAGTTTGAGCCTAGCTAGAATGTTTTGGTGAGAAAAATTAGATTATAGGCTGTGAAAAGGAAACAATGGTCATGTCTACTGCACTCATAGGCTTGCTGAGATGTATAAGAACATAAATATACATAACAGAGTCGCTCTCTGGGCTTTTTGGGCTGTACTCTCTCTCACCTAACCTGCCATCTGTGTGACTAATCCATCTGCTTCCTAACCTCCCTGGCCAACCCTCCAATCTTCCTTGGGCATAAGGCAAAGTCTTGGGTAAAGTAGAGGGGTGGGAGGAAGGTGGAAGGGTGGTTGAGAGCCCCTCCTGCAGATTCAGGTTTCTGGGAGGGCTGTTGTGTTACATCTATAGACAGAAATAGACAAGTTAAAAAGTATACATCGTAACTACCTGCTTGTATATTGTGCTAAGCTGTAAATATACAGCTTCATTCAATTTCCAGAGCTGCTGAGTCTAGTCTGGGTGATTTTTCCAAAGTGTAGGGTGGGGAGGCAGGGAACACTCAAATCATCACAGGCATTTACTGGACTCACCAGTTACATGAATTCTCTCGTGCTCCCTGGCAGCCTCCATTCTTACAGCTCTTACAGTGTTTCATTATGGTAGAAAAAAGGAAACAAGCAGAATGAGTAATTTTCTTCTCTTTTTTTTTTTTTTTTTTTGGTAAAGTTGTTTTCCTGGGTTCCTGGCATATTCAAAAGGAGTGAACAGTGCTACTAAACAAAAGCATGCCATTAAAGGAACGTTGCATTTGTGATGGCTGGGATTGAATAGTTGGTAGTCAGCAACAGGAAGGAGAATAAAATAGAACCTTATTAATCTTTTCCAATGTGCACAGAGCTGAATGGACTGAAACAAACAGCTGAGGATGGAGGTAGAAATCTGAAGGCCAGAGTTCTGATAATGAAGCTCTGAGATGTATAAGCATAACTCGTGATGACTAGGAATAAATCCATGAATTTCAGGAGCCTTACATATACCTGATCTGCACTTTTTCCTGATGGATAATTATCTGCATACACACATGAAACAGTTGAAGAAAGACTTCAGCTTATTATGAACTGTTCATAATTTTCCTGTAAGTTGCCAGAGCTGAATCTCAGCCACAGCTCCCCTTGTTTCTGCCCAGCTGAGAAAATTTGGCTTTTATCATGTCCCTGAGCACCAGAAGTGCATGATACACAGAGTCCTCACTTACTGACAGCTTCTGCCCCAATTCAGAGGGAGCAGAGAGCTCATCCTGCAAAGAATGCTGCTGCAGTGCTCCTCTTTTCGGTCACAGAATCACCCAGCCCCATCCAGTCAACTAGACCATGGCACTAAGTGCCTCAGCCAGGCTTTTCTTCAACACCTCCAGGGACAGTGACTCCACCACCTCCCTGGGCAGCCCATTCCAATGCCAATCACTCTCTCTGGGAAGAACTTCCTCCTAACATCCAGCCTAGACCTCCCCTGGCACACCTTGAGACTGTGTCCCCTTGTTCTGTTGCTGGTTGCCTGGCAGAAGAGACCAACCCCACCTGGCTACAGCCTCCCTTCAAGCAGTTGTAGACAGCAATGAGGTCAGCCCTGAGCCTCCTCTTCTGCAGGCTGCACACCCCCAGCTCCCTCAGCCTCTCCTCACAGGGCTGTGCTCCAGGCCTCTCACCAGCTTTGTTGCCCTTCTCTGGACATGTTCCAGTATCTCAACACCTCTTTTGACTTGAGGGGCCCAGAACTGGACACAGCACTCAAGATGTGGCCTGATCAGTGTTGAATACAGGGGCGGAATAACCTCCCTTGTCCTACTGGCCACAGTGTTCCTGATCCAGGCCAGGATGCCATTGGCTCTCCTGGCCACCTGGGCACATCAAGTTATGAGCTTCTACCTTCTATAGTAGCATAAAAAAAGGAGGGTTGTCTAAATTCCCCTACACAGTCAACAGATGCTCGTGACCATGGATGTTACATAATCAACAAATGATAACTTATAAAATCTTTAAACCTGCAGGGAAAAACAAATGAACAAACAACCAAAAAAACCCCCAAACAAACACACAGAATTTCAGCAAATTTCTGTGTTATCTGGCTGCTCGTTTTGATTTGCTGTAGAAATGAAGCCAGTTGTGCATAAACTCCATCTGTTTTTTACGGAGTAATTTGTATGTGGTTGGGAGGGATATTTCAACAGTATTATTGGAAAAACAGAGAAAATGAGTATGGCATCGAGATTCCACTTCATGCATAGAGGGGGCTGCAATAATCAGCAGTGCTTTGCAAAGATATTGGCAGAAGAAATTGATCCTTTAAGGGTAATGCATGCCTCAAAAGAAATTTGGTAAGATACTTAATTTGTTCTTCCGTTTTTCAATCTAGGTAATCTTCTGCCAGGCAACCAGCAACAGAATAAGAGGACACAGTCTCAAGTTGTGGTGGGGGAGGAAGTTCTTCCCAGAGAAAGTGACTGGCATTGGAATAGGCTGCCCAAGGAGGTGGTGGAATCGCCGACCCTGGAAGTGGTAACAAAAACAACTGTCTGAGGCACTTAGTGCCATGGTCTAGTTGATCGGACAGGGATGGGTGCTAGGTTGGACTGGATGATCTTGGAGGTCTCTTTCAACCTGGTTGATTCTATGATTCTATGCTCTCCTGGTCCAAGGATATGGATTTAAAGTTTATGACTTTGTTAGCAGTAAAGACTGAAGAACAATGGTCATGGAGAAAGGGCTGATGAACATGGGTGAAAATCACCTTTTTGCTGAATTCTCCTGTAAAACATCTGATTGTTCTCCAAGTTAACTCTATATGGATCAGTTTTTCAGACTCCTCACTCATGTGTGTCACTGCCTGCTGTAAAACATTTACAGCTATGCAGATGTAACATTCAAGTGCTGGGCTTCTGAGAGGAAAGGCAGTAACTGTTCTGGTGATGATTACTCTTAGGCCAAAACCAGTTTCCTAGATATTAACTATTTATTTTCCTAACATGAGAAGCCAGGGTTGCCATATCAAAATTTACTACAACAAATTTACTGTCAGATTAGAAATAACAGATTGTGTTGTGAGAGCACACAGACAACACAGAGATAATAAATAAAAGGATTAGTTTGTACCAAACACTAATGTAGGAATAAAGACATCACTAAGGTAGGAATAAAGACATCACAACTGAGTGCAGTTTAGACAGAACAGGGTCTACTCTTGCCAGTAACAACTGTGCCTCATCACCTGTGCTGCAGGTGCACTGCCAGCACTCCCCAGAATACAGAATCACAGAATTAACCAGGTTGGAAAAGACCTCTTGGATCGTGGAGTCCAACCTATCACCTACTGTCTTCTACTGACCTAACCCATGGCACTAAGTGCCTCATCCAGTCTCCTCTTAAACACCTCCAGGGATGGTGACTCCACCACCTCCCTGGGCAGCCCATTCCAATGCCAGTCACTCTTTCTGTGATGAATATCATCTTTGCTCCTTTCCCACCCCAGATTTCCCCCCTTTTCCCCCCAAACCCACTGCACCTGCCTGCTGTTGCAGTCTCCTCCCACCCCAGGTGTGACCACTTTGCCCTCCCTGATCACTGTCCTTTTTAACCAGGCCCAGGAGAGGCACTAGCCTCAAGCTTGCCCAACTGGGCAGAGGATCCTCCTTCCATCACCACTGGTGAGTCTTTGACCCTGGTGAGTGCACATTGGGTGAGTGGTGGAGGGGATCAAAAAGGCCGGGGGGCCTGGTGGCCCCCCGGCTATGTAGGGTTAGGCTTGATGATTGCTCTAACATCACTCATGGGTGCTGGCTGAGCTACTCTGTGTTTAACTGATGCTTTCTGCCCACTTGTAAAACCGTTGTAAAACATCTAGCCTAGACCTCCCCTGGCACAACCTGATACTGTGTCCCCTTCTTCTGTTGCTGATTACACCACATCTGATTAGATATGGTATAGTCAGTAATGTCATCAATAATCAAGTTGCTATATTATTATTTTTGCTGTATTTGAAACTAGGTCTGGGACGGTGGTCAAAGGAGAGAGATAAGAAACTTGTCTATGTTCTGAACCTACAGAATGTTTTCTCAACATGCTTTTTCATTTGCCATTGACTGTGTTGTCTTTTTCCCCCCAATACTTTTGACGGATAAAGACCAAGAGTGAGAAGCACCCAAGTTACAGCCCTACTCTGCCCTCACTCCCCTTCATTAAAGGCCTCACTGGCCACTTCTGTGTTGTATAGATGGGAAACATGCATCATATCCAAGTTATTTAAGAGGTTACCTAGAAGGATGCCATGCACTATCCATCCTTTCCCATGGAGTGACAGCTGTGGCAGCTCCAGTGACTTTAATATAGCAAAAGAAATTCTAAAATGCAGGGATTTTGTTAGAGGTGGACACTGAGTGCACCCTCATTAAGTTTTCAAACAACGAACTGTGTGGAGTGCTGATTTGCCCAAGGGGAGGAAGACTTAGTCAATCTGGATAGGCTGGATCAATGGGCCAAGGTCAGTTGTATGAGGTTCAAAACCCAGCACCAGGTCTTGCAGCTGGGTCACAACAACACCGGGCAATGCTTCAGGCATTGTGGCTGGAAAGCTGCCTGGCAGAAAAGACTTGAAGGTGTTGGTTCACAACCATCTTAACATAAGCCAGCAGTGTGCTCAGGTCAAGATGGCCAACAGCATCCTGGTTCATACCAGGAATACTGTGACCAGCAGGACTAAAGCAAGGATCATGTGCCTGTACTTGGCACTGGTAAGGCACTCCTCAAGCACTGTGTTCAGTGTTGGGGATCCTCACAACAAGGACAATGAGTTTTTGGAGCATGTCCTGAGAAGGCAAATGAAACTGATGAAAGGCCTGGAGAACAGGTCTTATGACAGGCATTTCAGGGAGCTGGGATTGTTTAGTCTGGAGAAGAGAAGCCTGAGAGGAGACCTCAATGCTCTCTACAACTGCCTGAAAGGAGGTTGTAGTAAGGTGGAGGTCAGACTGCTCTCTCTAGTATCAAGTGACAGAAAAAGATAAAGCAGCCTCAACTTGTACCAGGGGAGCTTTAGATTGGCTATTAGGAAAAACTTGTTCACTGAATGCATGGTCAGGCATTGGAATTGGCTGCCCAGAGAGATGGCTCAGGGGTGACCTCATTGCTGTCTACAACTACCTGAAGGGAGGCTGTGGCCAGGTGGGGGTTGGTCTCTTCTCCCAGGCAACCAGCAACAGAACAAGGGGACATAGCCTCAAGTTGTGCCAGGGAAGGTCTAGGCTGGATGTTAGGAGGAAGATCTTGCCAGAGAGAGTGATTGGCATTGGAATGGGCTGCCCAGGGAGGTGGTGGAGTTGCCATCCCTGGAGGTGTTCAAGAAAAACCTGGGTGAGGCACTTAGTGCCATGGTCTAGTTGATTGTTTAGGGCTGGGTGCTAGGTTTGACTGGATGATCTTGGAGGTCTCTTCCAACCTGGTTGATTCTATAGAGTCACTGTCCTTGGAAGTATTAAAAAAATATACATTGACATGGCACTTTGGGAAGTGGTTTAATGGCCATGGTGATGTTAGGTCAGTGGTTTATCTCTTAGAGGTCTTAGAGGTCTTTTTCAACTGAAGAAAATCTATGGTTCTAAGAAAATCCTGCCATCAGTGAATCAAAATGTCCATCTATGTTGGGTAAGCATGATTCTCCCTCTGGTTTAAAAACAGTGTTACCTGGTTTTAGAAACTGATGGCAGTCTAAATCCACTATTGACTTCCTGCTCAAATATTCTCTCTTCTTGATTACAAGAACCTGAACGAAAGGAATCATTTGCCTCCCAGGACAGCACTATAACTGATGCCACTTTTACAAAGGAAAAAACCCACAAATACTCAGGAAACCATTTGGAGAGAATGAAATAATATTGGTATAGATGCAGTAAACATTACCACTGTTTGTATCATGTAAGACTGCTCATTCTCCTCTTCCTTCCTGGCAAGAATGTAATTTCAGAGTTAAGACCTCTCCTTGTTCTTCAGCCCTGAGCACAACACAAGCAATCCCATTTCAAATCTCTCAGCTTCTGCCCCATGCTAAGGTATAGCAGACAAAATCCCTTCAGAGGGGGAGGGATTTATTTTTTCAATTCACTGCTAAGATCAAAATCCTACAACATATTTTGCTGTTCATGTAGACTTCTGTGAGTAACGATACCAATGGCCAGAAGCTGTTTCTCAAGTTTGAAACCAAATTCTTCTGAAAACAAAATGTTTCTTGCTTGGCTAAAGCTAAATACATTTGAAATTTGGATTTACTTATTTATTTTTCTTTAAGAGAATGGTCTGCTAATTGGTGTTGAGGTTTAAATATTTCAGCTTATTTCTCTCACTTCCTTATATGTTAAACATGCCCCTGTTATCACAGACTATTAAATCAGACCTATCAAAAAGTACATGTTTATTGATGTCTTGAGATGTGTGTCTAATTAAGGCTGTGTTGCTGTGCATATTTCATATTTAAGTAAACATTTCCTGCAACTTGACTTTAATCAGATCTGAAGGGCTTCAATAAGTATTTGGCTCCATCACTTATTTTTTTTTCTTCTTTCCCTGGACTATGGGAGGATGTACTACATCAGTTTGCAGTTACTGTAGTCTTTCGTTTTTGGTATTCAATTTCAAGTATGTAGCCATTTTTTCTGTGCTTGGGTTCTGCCTTTCTTGTGCTGTTCCTCATCTCTGTGGTTAACTTCATCCTTCACAAAAATATTTTTTTCCATGCTATTGTTTAATATCAAGTTACACACTATAAAACTTAAAAGTGAATTTAAAAGATTAACAGGAAGAGACTAGCTATTACTATTTCATCTGTGAAATAATATCAGGTTTTGGTGAAGTATCTATGCCTATATTGCGTTCTGGAGAAGAGGAGGCTCAGGGGTGACCTCATTGCTGTCTACAATTACCCAAAGGGAGGCTGTGGCCAGGTGGGGGTTGCTCTCTTCTGCCAGGCAAGCAGCAACAGAACAAGGGGACACAGTCTCAAGTTGTGCCAGGGGAGGTCTAGGCTGGATGTTAGAAGGAAGTTCTTGCCAGAGAGAGTGATTGGCATTGGAATGGGCTGCCCAGGGAGCTGGTGGAGTCGCTGTCCCTGGAGGTGTTCAGGAAAAGCCTGGCTGAGGCACTTAGTGCCATGGTCTGGTTGACTGGATAGGGCTGGGTGCTAGGTTTGACTGGATATCTTGGCGGTCTCTTCCAACCTGGCTGATTCTATGAAATGCATCCAGGTTTTTAGAAGAGTCATTCATGATGCAAGAGTAAGGTTTTTTTCATTACCTGTAGCTATTTCTTGACCTATTCTGTCAAAGAGCTGTGTAATATATGATCATAATTCTGCTGGCAGAGGGATGCAGTAATGCAAAATTCTTTGGCACAGTGTATTTGAATATATATACACACACACTACTACCTATTACTGTACAGGTTCACACTTACATTTATATATATTTGTGTGGGGAGATAAAGATTTTCTTTGATCAGGCTCTTTTAAATGTTGGTGATGTTTTGTTGCTATTGTAGTTGGTATACTATATAGGAACTTCTACAGCTGTGATCTTGCTGTAATAGCTGGCTTACATGTAACAGACAAGTTTTTTACTAGTGACAAAATAATCCAAGGAGGCAAAACAGATAGTAAGAGGGAGAAAGGAAAAAGCAGTTATTCCCTACTAATGGTGCATATAACAATAGACCAATCCCATCCTCTGCTCAAATGAGAATTCTATCTGCGATGAGAAATGAAGCAGTTCCAGGCAGTGCATACTGGTCAATGCTATTCTATTCAGGTGTTAGAGAAGGCCCAGGACAATTTTCCCCCAAGGCCAACTAATGCTTTTCCAAAAACTTCCTAGGCACTCTTTGATAGGTGACCATGCTGTGCTGGATAAAATCTTAACAGTATGAACATGACCAGCTCAGGGTGCCCAGTATTACAGTCACAGTTGGGTTCTGATCCTGTTTCTTCGACATTTTAGAGGAGGTGCAGCCAGAAAAGCTGTATCAAAAAGAGTTGATGTGAAATCCAGATTTCTCTTATTCTGGTGCCTTTTGAGATTGCTGCCCTCACTTGTATGACATTACCAGGATGCTTTTTAAGACTAAAATGACTAAGGGAGTGTTTAAAGAACAAGACAAGGCCTTTATTTTCCTTTATCATCACAAAATGTTAACTGTTTTCAGGTTTTTTTTTTTGTGGAAAGCAAATGAAACAAAAGCCAAAGATTCAAAAATAGACTTTTCAAATGCTTGAAAATTAGATCATGTAAGCATTGACACTTGGTAGAACTACATCTGTGAGTAAAAAATTCAGTTCACAATTTAGGGAAGCTAAATAACCCTTAGGAAGGAACAAGGCTTGAGGTTTATGTGAGCTTTCTTTCTTCATTGATTTAATTCCCAGTGTTGAGCAGTTGTTACAAATCCTCACACTCCAGAACAAGGTAGCAATTGTTCCTGCTTTAAAAATGGCAGAAATGGAATGGTGTCAAATTAACATATTCAAATATTTTCAAACAATCATTTTTATTTATATATGTAAAGTGTGCAAATTCTGCTGGAGCAAGTAACAGATAAGAAATGGCTATTAACCAGGAGCCTGTTCTTTTGCCATTCCCCCTTTATGTGGAGAAACTCCAGCAGAAGGCAGGGTAAGAAAAATACTGTGTTTGGAAAACAAAACTCTCCCAAATTTTCCTTCTTCCTAAGTCAGCACTGCTGACACTGGGGACTGCTTGCCTGGAAGAACAACTGCTAACCTCTTGATTATTTTTGAAGAAATGTGGAGTTGATTTGTGTAAGACAGAGGAATGGTGTTATGTTTTCTATCACCTGCATCTCACAGCCTTCCTGTTGTGGAACTCCTAAGAATTGAGTGTTATACTGAAGGTAAATACATCTTTGTGTTGAAAGGTAGGCTCAGGCCAGATTTTCAAGAAATCCTAATTGAACTATGCTCACGAATCTGACATTACTTACATATGAGAATAAGAAAGAATTTGCCACCTGTAACAACCTATAGACCTCCTATGTAGATATTCTTAGACATGATGAGCAAACTCATCCATGTTTTGTTTGTTAGGGCAGAACATCTTTTGAGACATTTGTATTAGGACTAAATCTGTAGGGACTTTGCAGCTTCAGCATTGTGTAGACTCTGCTAGAAGCTTTACATCGATCAGCAGAAACTGAAGCATCTCTGACAATGTTAAGAAAACAGCTTTCATGTTGTGCATCTAAATTGTTTATAAGCAGAAGAGAAATGCTGTAAGTATGTATAGTAAACTCTCAAACTGCCATTTACTTCAGTGTCATCCACATATACTTTCAGTCTGTGACATGACTCTGTTATACTTCTATGGCAGCTGCTAGACTTCTAGTATAGGCAGCAGCAGACTTCAAGTATAGGCAGTGGCAGATTCCCTTTAGAATGCTGTGAATCAGCCCAAGGAATTTTTTGGGGGGAAGAAAAATAAAGGTCAACTTATGCAGGAATTTATTTGTTAAAAATCCCAGCCTAAAGTTTAAGTGGACTTCAAGTTACTTTCTGGGAAACACGTGGCTGTATTTCACTGCCTTCATATAAAATCTGATGCATCTGAACTAGCCTTGGGGAAAATTAGGATTGCTAATTTTTAGTGCTTACCACAAAAGGTGAACATGAAGACAACTTACCTGTTAATTCCAGTACTGCTTTTGAGTGGTTATTTTTTTGTTTGTTCTTCAGCTAGCAAACAACAAAAGGGTTTTTTGCTGTTGAAAATCTTAACCTGTTTGCTAATCCTGACAGCACAGCAGCACTGTGATCTGGTCAGTTCCATGATTTGGTTTCTTCAGGAACTAGGATTTTGCACTGGGATCTGAAATCTGAATCCATCATAGGACGAGTGAAGAATGTGCTCCTATCCTTAGTTTTGAACCAAAACATCACAAAGCAGAAGATCATGAGGTAGGCTTGTTATCTCACCTTTAGGAGTCCACTGAAAACATTATTGGTTCATTGGTGCATTTTCATCTTTTGGAGGAATAGCTTGATCTAATAGTTTCAAAATCTGTGGAAGCAAAAACGTTTCAGAGGAAAAAAAAAAAAACAAGCATTCATCTTAGGTAACTAGTTTGTGTCCTGCATTCTATTTAAACAATGTGAGCTAGCTAATGCACAGGCCAGGAGTCCTGCTGCTCTAGACAGGGCCTTCTGGCTCCTCACAGCTCAGACTGGTTTGTTTTCAGCTTTAGTGTGCTGGGCACACATCTATGGAATCTTACAATTGCTAGCTGTGTAAATTTGTGCACTTGTCTGTGCCATTTCCTTTTGGCCAAAGAACACAGTATCTTCCCTCATCATTAACATGGCATTCCAGTGGGCTACAACCTCTTTAGGACTGTGGGTTGCTTTTTCTGGTCTTTTAAATGCAAGCCTTTTGTAGAACTTTGACATACCTGCTCCCTATCTTAGGCTCACTAATATAGATGAACTACAAGCCTAAAGAACTGCTTTCAGTAACCCCAGCTTCTGCACCATTTATTTCTTTGGGAGTGTTAAATAGCTTAAAAAGGGAGGCCCAAATCCCCAATCCTACTCAAACCAAAGACTGTCCTGAGTTTTTTTTCCTTATTGCCCTCTATATAAAAGCTTTCTGCAAGGTCTGCTTCTATGACAACACTCTACGGTGTTGTCCTCCAGATTTTCTGTTCTTGCTTCCAGTTTCTACTTCTTCAAAGCTTATTCAAGATCTTACCTCCCTGCTGCTCTAATCTTCCAAGATTTAACACCTTGATGCATTTTCTTCTCTCGCCTATTCATCTATTGTATTGTGTACATGTGTGTATAGAGGAGATTCTTCTTCCCCTCCCTAAAATTCACCTACAGAAAGAAAGAGGCAGGTCATTATAGAGATGTGTAAATCCATCTCATTCAAACTCCACATAAGTGTTCTAAGTTTGCTCACACCAGACAAGTCCAGATAAGTTAGAAATCTGCACAGTTAAAAGACAAAACTGAGTTTTTGGGTCACTTTTAAGGAGTACTTCAGTACTAAATTTGTATGTGCAGCATACACATACAGGGAAAAACGTGCAGGGAGAAAACGCAGATTAAATGATGAAACACTGAACAAAAGCAATGCAATTTCAACTGTCAAATATTCTTTTTATTATGTTGTATACAACTTCTCTGTCTTAAGATCTACTCATCAAAGCTTGCTTCAATTAACCCTTGGGTATTACAAGCAAAGTCACTGAAAGTAACAAAGTCAGTACCTGAAGATCATAAACAGTAACTTCACAATAAATGAGATGTAGATGGCTTTACTGGGTTTAATTACATATGCAATTGAATACCTTGAAAACAAAGTATAATAACACAAGCTTACTTATTAGGGTAATGTTTTATGAAATTCAGTTAGACATAAATATGAAACACAAAGTCTAGACAGTGAAATACTACTGTACTTGAAAAGCTACAAGTAAACATTCCACAATTGTCAGTAATTTTTTAAGTCGCAAGACAAAAGCATATTTTAAGATCTCATGTTCTGGTTCATGAATATGAAAGAATTTACTGTCCCACTTGTATGAGTTAAGGCTCTGTCTGACACAGCTATGTGTGCATCTGAGAATAAAAAGGGTTAGAAAGAATGTGAAGATAAAGGTTGAAAAGATCAGTCTTCTTGTCAGTGTAGTACTGAAATAATAGGTCTGTATGCCAGTTCTGGTATTTTAATGCAATAATCCACTAGGTGGATAAAGAACTGGATTGATGGCTGCACCCAAAGATTGGCTGTCAATGGGTCCATGTCCAAGTGGAGGCCAGTGACAAGCAGAGTTCCTCAAGGACCAGTCCTGGCACGAGCCTTGTTCAACATCTTTGTCAATGACATGGACAGAGGCAGAGTGCATCCTCAGCAAGTTTGCTGATGACACCAAGCTGTGTGGTGCAGCAGACAGGCTGGAGGGCAGGGATCCATCCAGAGGGACCTGGACAGGCTGGAGAGGTGGGCACAAGCCAAGCTCATGAGGTTCAACAAGACCAAGTGCAGTGTCCTGCATGTGGGTCGAGGCAATGCCAAGCACAAATCCAGGCTGGACAGTGACTGGCTGGAGAGCAGCCCTGAGGAAGGGGGACTTGGGGGTGCTGGTGGATGATAATCTCAACATGAGCCAGCAGTGTGCACTTACAGCCTGGAGGGCCAACCAGATCCTGGGCTGCATCAGAAGTGTGGCCAGCAGGTCGAGGGAGGTGATTCTCCCTCTCTGCTCTGGTGAGACCCCACCTGGAGTACTGCATCCAGTTCTGGAGCCCCTGTTCCAAGAGGGATGTGGAGATGCTGGAGTGTGTCCAGAGAAGGGCCACAAGGATGCTCAGAGGGCTGGAGCAGCTCTGCTGTGCGGACAGACTGAAGGAGTTGGGGCTATTCAGTCTGGAGAACAGGAGATTCTCAAGTGACCTTCTTGTGCCCTTCCAGTATCTGGAGGGGGCCTCCAATAAAGCTGGGGAGGGACTTTTCAGGATATCAGGGAGTGACTGAACCAGGGGTAATGGAGCAAAGCTGGAGATGGGTAGCTTCAGTGTGGACATCAGGAGGAAGTTGTTGAGCATGAGAGTGGTGAGAGCCTGGAATGGGTTGCCCAGGGTTGAGGCCCTGTCCCTGGAGGTGTTTAAGGCCAGGCTGGATGGGTCTCTGGCCAGCCTGTTCTAGGGTAGGGTGTCCCTGCCCGTGGCAGAGGGGATATCCTTGTGGTCCCTTCCAACCTTGACTGATTCAGTGATTCTAGTCTTAATGTTACTTTGGTTTTGAACTATTCGTTCTGAAAACAAGTTCATGTTCTAATATATCCAGCTATAATCTCAGTAAATTCTATGTACCAAAAAAAATTGTCATTAGTTTCCAGAAAAAAATCCCTCAGTCTCATAAAATCTAACCCTCCTAAACAGATGTACTGAAGTCAGCAAAATCACTGTGCAACCAGTTTCATTTCATTGACCTGTAACTCAAATTGAATTATACTTAACTGCACTTTTTATCACAGAGAAAAATGTATTTATTGCTACTGATACTGCAAGAAACTTGTTCAGGACTGAAGCTTTGCTTTGTACAGAAAAGTACATTTATTACTATTGATGTTGCAGGAAACTTGTTCAGGACTGAAGCTTTGCTTCGTACAGAAAAGTACATTTATTACTACTGATGTTGCAGGTAACTTGTTTGGGTCTGAAGCTTTGCCTGGTACAGAAAAAATCATTTACTACTAGGGATGCTGCAGGAAACTTGTTCAGGACTGAAGCTTTGCTCCATACATTAAAATATATTTACTACCAGGGATGCTGCAGAAAACTTGTTCAGGACTGAAGCTTTGCCTGGTACAGAAAAAATCATTTACTACTAGGGATGTTGCAGGAAACTTGTTCAGGACTGAAGCTTTACCTGATACAGAAAAATCATTTACTACTAGGGATGTTGCAGGAAACTTGTTCAGAACTGGAGTTTTGCCTTTTCATTACTGAAAACATAAATCCATTTGAGACTTTAGACAAGCTTTTATTTTTCAATTAACATGTTTTATTTCAAATTTATTCGGAGCTGAAATGAGTTACTTTTGGAGCTGAGGAAAGCCAAGATGAAACTTTGTTCTTTTGTGCTCGGCCATACAATTTATTTTTCTCCTGGCAACAGATTTTAAATCTCCTTGTCCTTTTTTTTTTTTTCTTTTCATGGGAACTGTTTTAGTAAGTACCGACATTAGAGCCGACAATGCTTTGTGTGGGTTTTTTTTTGCCTGGTTTCTCTGTCTGTGTGTGCAGGCATGCATTCATTAACGTAATTCCTCAACATTCAACAAGACTGCATCATAAACCAGAGGAAAAGAACCTCATAAATATTTAGATTCTCCAGCTACCTTCCAAAAACTGAAGTGAAAAAGAGTGTTTAGTGAGGACTTGGTTGGAGTTAATCTGCATATGAACTGAAAAGGGGTACAAAAGGATGAAAAGGTGGTGGAAACGAGCATACAAACCCCAGAGTCTCCAGGGGGCCATTCATCTTGTTCTTGTCAATACTAACTCAGTCCCAGTGCTTGGTTGTTTTCTGCGCATGACCCAACAGAGTAGCTTTGCAAAGACAATGCTGCAAAGGATGTGCCTGCTTTCTTCCTACTTTTGTTCTACCGAGCAGTTTTTCAAGAGAAGCAAAGTATTTCAGGTTCGGAAAACCGGAGACATTTTCCCAAGTGTCTTCTCTACTTGTTTGTGGTGCAAACACTGACATACAAACTTAAAACACTTAACCTAAAAGGGCAAGTAGGTTATATGGAAAGCAACTGCAGGTAATTTAACAATGAATGAGGGGTAACAATGTAGCTTAAAGCATAATAATATCTACTGTGCAGCTACAAATCCACAGAATTATCATCGAATCAACCAGGACCCCACCCGGAGTATTGTGTGCAGTTCTGGAGCCCCCAACACAAGAAGGGTATGGAACTGCTGGAGCGGGTCCAGAGGAGAGCCACAAAGATGCTCAGAGGGCTGCAGCAGCTCTGCTATGAGGACAGGCTGAGAGAGTTGGGGCTCTTCAGCCTGGAGAAGAGAAGGCTATGAGGAGACCTTATAGTGGCTTTCCAGTATCTGAAGGGAGCCTATAGGAAGGCTGGGGAGGGACTATTGACAAGGTCTAGTAATGTCAGGACGAGGGGGAATGGGTTTAAACTGGCAGAGGGGAGATTTAGACTGGATGTTAGGAGGAAGTTCTTTACAGTGAGGGTGGTAAGACACTGGCACAGGTTGCCCAGGGAGGTTGTGGATGCTTCCTCCCTGGAGGTGTTTAAGGCCAGGCTGGATGAGGCCTTGAGCAGCCTGCTCTAGTGGGAGGTGTCCCTGCCTATGGCAGGGGGTTGGAGCTGGATGATCCTTGAGGTCCCTTCCAACCTAAACCATTCTATGATTCTAGGTTGGAAGAGACCTCCAAGATCATCCAGTCCAACCTAGTGCTGCATGCATTTATCTCTAGAACTCCACTATTTCTAACAAACATTGTAAAAAGACCAAAATTACAGATAAAAACAATAGATCACCAATAAAATTGGGTGGTTAGTATTTTCATAATGGAAGAGTCACAACATTGTTTAGATTGGAACCTCTTGAGTTCATCTAGGCCAAGCCCATACATGACCGTTTAATGCATCCAGTAATTCTTCATTTCATGATCTCAGAACAAATTAATTTGGAAGGATTACATCACACTATTTACAGCTATTTACTTGACTGCTGTGCTTAGGTATCCTTTTCAGCCAAAAGGCCATAAAGCCCTCTGTAACTTGGCACACATAACAAAGTTCTTCATCATAAGCAGCCAAGACAGCAGTTTTTATGGTTGTGAGGACAAAGAATGAAAAAATATAACTCATTGTGCTCCACATCATATGAATTGAATGGAAAAACACTATATGAAAAATGGTTAATTATAGTCACATAATATATTTACAATACTTAATACACTGCGAATCTTCCATGTTGCATTGGAGAGAACAGAAAGCTTCAAGTACATTTTTTTTTTTTTCCCCCAAAAATTCATCTCTATTTCAGACTCCTCCTTAACTGAAATAAGCTTTTGTTAATTTGTTGGAGGGTAGGAGTGTGGTTTTTTGGTGAGGTTGTTTTGTGTTTGCTTGGTGATTTGTGGTTACCAGACCTCCCCGAAACTCTATTACTGGAGCAAAACAGTGAAAAATGTCATGTGGAGTACAGGCTTCAGTAAGCTGCTATGACTGCCCCTACTAATCCCCTGTTGTCACTTTATCTCTTTCTGTTGGTCAGTGTAGGTGGAGTCCTTTGCGTCAATTTCACTACGGACCTAAAAGACAGGCACACACAAACTTTCAAGTGGGACAAAGTTGTACTTCTACTAATGAGGATCGGATGGATAGCTATAAAAGGACTACCTGTAAGGAAAACCCAGGTGGGGATACGTACTTTGGCTTTTGCATGGGAAAGATTTCCTTTTGGCATGAGAATTGGCTGATTATGTTACAACTTTTTAAAGGCAAGTAGAAAAAAATCTAGAGCTGAAGAAACACTCTAGTGCCCCTTTTCTACCTCTGAGAAGTGGTTTGTCAGTTTCTGAAATAACAGGGACTTTCCAGACCTTTGTGGGCTGAGAAGAAAAGCTGCCTAATTTGGATTACTTAATACCTGTTTTCATGCTGACCTTCAATTGAAATAGAACTGCAAAAATTACTTGAGGCTAGACAGGAAAAAAGTTTTGTGTTCTCTTTGTAGGTCTTGCCATGTTTTTGAGAGTAGTATCAGACCAGACTAAATATTCATTTGTTAATACATAACAAAATGGCATTGTTATGTAAACTGATGGCAGAGTATACTCTCCAGGAAAGTTGTTTTTGCATTTCTCTGCCTCTTACACTGACAGGGTAACAGTTCTTCACTCCTGTAAGGGTTTGGGGTGTCTAGTGTGTATGCCACAGAGACAGCTGTCATACCTGTTCTGCAAAACTAAACCCCTATAACTAATGCCAGTCACTCTCTCTGGCCAGAACTTCCTCCTAACATCCAGCCTATAATCACCATGTCACCTCTTTCCTTGATAAAATTACTGGAAGGCTTGAAAGGTGGAAAAAAATGCCCACAAAAATTTCTAATAAGCATTTATTAACAAATATTGTAAGAGATAAGAGGCTCTTCTCACTTGTTCCCTGTGATAGGACAAGGAGCAATGGGTGTAAGTTGCAGCACAAGAGGTTCCACCTCAACACAAGGGGGAGCTTCTTTACTGTAAGGGTCACAGAGCGCTGGAACAGGCTTCCCAGATAGGTTGTGGAGTCTCCTTCTATGGAGACTTGCAAGGCCTGTCTGGATGTGTTCCTTTGTGATCTGTGCTAGATTGTGTGGTCCTGCTCTGGCAGGGGGGTTGTACTTGATGATCTCATTGAGTCCCTTCTAACCCCTAACATCCTGTGTAGTAACATTATAATACTTATGTGCTAGTTTGAGCCTAGCTGGGATATTTTGGTGAGCAGAGGTAGAGTATAGGCTGTGAAAAGGAAACTGGTGATGTCTGCTTCACTCATAGGATTGCTGAGATGGATAAGAACACAAACATAGATAAGGCAGTTGTTTTCTCTGTCTTTGGAGCTGCCCTTCTCTCTAACCTAACCTGTCTGACTAATCCAGCTGCTGCCTAACCCCCCTGGGCTGATCCTCCAAACTCACCTTGAACATAAGGCAAAGTCTGGGCTAAGATAGAGGGGTGGGGAGAAGGTGGAAGGGTGGTTGGGAGCCCCTCCTAGGACTCAAGTTTGTGGGAGGGATGTTGTGTTTCTATATTACTTTTCTTACTTGTGTATTTCTGTATATATTGTAACTATCTGCTTGTATATTGTGCTAAGCTGCAAATACAGCTTCATTCTTCAATTTCCAGATTAAGTAAATCTAGTCTGGGTGATTTTTTTCCTAGGTGTTACCTGCCCCTCATACACACACTTAAACCATCACAACCCTTTTCAGAAAATTGCCTTAAAACTTGTAAGAAAAGTTGTAACATGTACACAGAAAACTCTCATGTTCTAAGTGAACTGGAATATCTAGACCCAAGTGAACTGGAATTGTACAAAATAATTTGAATCCACAAAAAAAATGCATTGTTTCTCTTCCTTATATTTCAGTTACAACTGGAGACCAAACACAAAACATTTCATACTAATAAGAAGATGTATGAGAATTTGAGACCTGGCCAGTAGTGTCATTTCCAGACCACTTCAAATTTAGCTGCAGGGATTTTATCAGATCAGTCTAAAGTCTGGGCACTTTATTTTGCACACATTCTGTCTCTATGCCATGGTGAATTTCTCAGCCTATTTCCCTGCCCCTCTACTCTCTGGTCTGCCCAACACAATAACTTCATGAATGCAAAATACTAACACTTCTGAAAGCTAAAGCCAGGGAATGACTGCATTACCTTCAACAGAGTAATTTAGTTGTCAAAATCTTGAACCCAAACTGTTGCTCAAACTAACCTAAGAAAGCAAAAAAGCAGCTAATAGAAAGTGTTTATGCATCCCTACAGTGAGATTCAGCTGACCATTCAACAATGCAGTAGCCATTTCAGATGTCCAAAAGGTGTGGCAAATGTCTGCACGGAGCTGGTAGATGTTGATATCAGAACTATGAGAGTAAAGCAACCTTCTGGAAACTGAAGTGGAATACCACAGGCGTGTGAATCCCACCCTGTATTGCCCTCAACCTTGTAACAATAAATTGCTGTAATTGAGCAATGAACAGATTTTAAATAATAATCAGATACAGTATTAGATAAATAAGATCATGTGTTTTTATGAAGTCACTGTTGCTCAAAATGAGTCAGATCTTGTAGATTAGTTAACAGCCTACTCATATTTTGGCTTTGAGCCCAAGAGTCATGTTTTACTGATTGTTATGACTTGTCCTTTGAGCTCTGGGTACAGTAAAATAGGTCCTTACCATGCACCAGCCTACAAATGCCAAAAAAATGGCAGGGATTTTGGGATGCTTCCTGTCCCGATAAGGAAATCCTGAATTAATTCAAGTGCTTCAGCAATAATTCTCTGCACTTTTATAATGGCCTTCATCCAAGAAATATGAAGCACTTTATTACAAAGTGTAACTGTTTGCTTATTACTAGAAAGTTCAAATCTCTTTTTCTAAATTGTTTAGGTATCTTCTGTCCACTTGAATAGAAGCTCCTTGGGTGGAACTGCTACCTTTTGACTACTGACCGTGAAGAAGCATATGCAACAGTGCTAGTCTGAAGCTAGCTAAAATGTTTTGGTGAGAATTAGATTATAGGCTGTGAAAAGGAAACAGTGGTGATGTCTGCTTCACTCATAGGCTTGCTGAGATGGATGAGAACACAAACATAAAGAAGTTGTTTGCTCTCTGTCTTTGGGGCTGCACTTCTCTCTAACCTGCTGTCTGTGTAACTAATCCATCTGCTTCCTAATCCTTTGGCCAACCCTCCAAGCTCACCTTGAGCATAAGGCAAAGTCTGGGCTAAGGCAGAGGGGTGGAAAGGAGGTGGAAGGGTGGTTGGGAGCCCCTCCTAGGGACTGAAGTTTGCGGGAGGGCTGTTGTGTTTCTGTATTACTTTCTTTAACTTGTCTATAGCTGTATATATTGTAAATATCTGCTTGTATATTGTGCTAAACTGTAAACATAAAGCTTCATTCAATTTCCAGGTCAACTGAGCCTAGTCTAGGTGGTTTTACTTAAGAGTGTGTATGTTGGGGGTAACACCCAAACCATCACATCAATACATTTCTATCCATCCCTCAATGTAAGTATGTATGTTTATATATATGTATGTGTATACATTTGTATTTCAGGTATGTTAAAAGTTAAATTAATGCATTAATTACATGTTAAGATCTGCTTGGTTTCATTAGTGTTTGAGAAGAATGGTTAGTTTAAATCTAATGGCTGAAAGCATTTTAGTTATATTCAACAATAATCAATATAGTAGAATAGAACAGAACCAACCAGGTTGGATGAGACCTCCAAGATCATCCAGTCCAACCTAGCACCCAGCCCTACCCAGTCAACTAGACCATAGCACTAAGTGCCTCATCCAGGCTTTTCTTGAACACCTCCAGGGATGATGACTCCACCACCTCCCCAAGCAGCCCATTCCAATGACAATCACTCTCTCTGGCAAGAACTTCCTCCTAACATCCAGCCTATACTTCCCCCGGCACAACTTGAGACTGTATATTTTGCCAAAAGACAGTACACCTAAACCACAGAACTTAGCAGTTCCTTTAACTGTCAGCTATTTGCCACTATGGTTACCAAAATAAATCCACAAATTTCCCTGACATGAACTTTGTAAGGCGAGAACACATCTCGCTATGGTGAAAATTAAAATACTTCTGCTTGCACATCTTACACAGAAATGTCTTTCAATTTTTAGTTACATGTAGCAAATAAAAGAGCTGCTAAAGGCACTACTTTAGTTGAGATGACTGCATCTGTTAAAATGCAGGATATTGTTAGCTATCTAGTGTGAATTGGATAGAAGGTTAAAAAACCAAAAGGGGTATATATGGAAATTAATATTGAGTGTCTTTTAAACTGCAATATGTGCTAGCTGGATTCCAATGACAGATATTATATTTAGCAACAAGCTCAGTGCATTCACAGTTAGGCAACGTTTACACTTGCTGCTACTTCCACTTCTGCAATGAGTGGCACAGGCTGGCTCACACAGTGTTTCCATACATGACTTTTTCCAAAAATGACAGGCCAAAAGCAATTTGGAATTCTCCCCTATGCAAGCCCAGAGCTGTGTAACTGAAGGAGTAATTCTGTGATTGTACAGAATGGAAGTGTGGTATCTAGTACACTAACTGAAGCTGTTATGACTGTTCAAGGGATTAGAAAGACTGGAAATGTGCATAGTTTATTTCAAGTGATTATTTGGCTTCCTTTCAGTAAGCTATTCAGACTATTACTCATTCAACAGTAAGATGCACAAAAATAATGCACAGAGACTTCTCACATGTCTAGCAAAACTACCACCCTCTCTAGACAAACATACTCTTGTTGCTGGAATGCTATCTTTCTTGGAGAAGAGTTTACATAGTAGCACATAAAGGAACAGCATGTACAGACATGACATATCCATGGAAATGATCTACTTAAAAATACAATCTACAGAGAAATTAATCTGTGGCAAACCTGATCAATAATGTAAAACATTCTACTACATATTGAATTATGTATCTTCCATGAATAACTATGATTATTTGGTAATTAGGTAAGATGAAGCCAAACACAGAGCTATCCATGCATTCCCTAACTATTGAGAGTTAAACAAAACGCTTATGAAATTCTATGAAGCAGACTTCAGGCCCTTCTATCTGTGTAGCAGTATCCTATCACAGTAACTTAAGATACAGGGAATAACTTAGCAAGAAAACTGGCAGGTACAAGATACAGGTCAAAGGTAGAAAACACTTTTTTTGTTTAGCTTAGCATTTTCTTTTCTCCCCAATTTAGTGACCGCATAATTAGTACGCAGCCCCAGGAACAGTAGGAATGCAGCTCTTCCTACCCATGTGCAAGTGGATAATCACAAAGATACCTCCTTTTGGCTTATTCCAACCTGAAGAATGGCCAGCTTTAACAGGAGTGATGCAGTAGGGTTACCTCATCCTTCTTCACACTTGTTGTACATCTTAAGTTTTTGAACTATAAAGAAACACAAATCTGAACCCTTCTAGATTAAGGTGTGCTTAAAACCTGTACCTTGCACTTCTTCAGCGACCACTTAGCATCTACAGTGCACAAATTTACACATTACCTATTCCAAACAACATCCAGCACTCAGAAATGTCCCTTTTAGTACACCATACCATCTGCTTATTACTTTGAACGATGAACTAACGTGGTTTCTGTTTGAAAAAAGACTACCTGTTGGTTTGGCTTTATGGTCAAGGAAATATGTTTTTGTTATCAGATACATCACAGAATTTCAATAGTATTGGTTCTTGAGGTATTTAGTTTGGTCCTGGACCTTATTGTGTTCATGTTTATCAGGTTGCAGAAATGAGTGAATTTCAGCTGTCCATATCTGACTGCTGCATTAGTTACAGCAGCTACTCTTGTGCACTATTGAATACTGAATTAAGAGCATATTTTTTTGTTCTTGAGTGACTATAATGGGTAAATGAAGAATTGTTTCTTCCCTCAGAGAGTACTACAGGACATAACCTTCCTGTTACAGGCAGCATTACAGAAGGCTGATGACATCCAACTGTATATACCTATGATTTGGTCAACAGAAATGCTGGGAGTGGCAACAAGAGTACGTTTCCCAGTTGCCATCAGCCCTCAAGCTTTTCTGCTTCCCAAGGTGCTATCAGCTACAAATGTTACATCAGTAATTGAATTTGCTTTTTATGATCATTGCAGGCATTTACTGTAATATACAGAGGCTGCTGCTGGCATTATCACAACTTTTCTTACTTCAAGATTAGATTAATGCAATAAAACCTCACCTTAAAAGAGAAGCTGTTGGGAAAATGCTACAGATTACACTATACAAGAGAGGCTACCTCACTGAAAGTATGAGTTAAACACAGGGACCTCTGCTAGCATCTATACAGGAGTTGAGACAAACCATGAACTTCATATTCCCCCCCCTCATGACAAACACCACACAACGTCTCCTCCTTAACTACAAGAACTGTTTACCCACATCTGTGTCCTTCCTTGTCTTCTCTCCTTTCCCCCATGGGAAAGTCAGAGTTTAATACAGTGTGAGTATTTTTAGTGCCTCTGTTTAGATCAGCCTGTAGACACACCAGTCTTGATAGGAACTATACCCTGTCACAGCTCTTCAACCAAAACTAATTCACCTCTCATCTCCCAGGCATTCTTAAAACACCTTCTCTTGGGACAAGAAGCTGTGGGTAACTAAAGCAGAGAAAAGAACATAAGGTATACCAAGAGAGGCTTTTAAGTAGCTTTCTTTGGTTTTACTGTGTACTTGATGAAGAGATCATGCTGATTTATGTATTTAATTGTGAGTGGTAGATATTTTGTTAAAGCATCCAACTTTTCCAATGATTTACATTCAGTGTCTTGAAGTATTTATGGAACAATCAAGAATAGTAATTTTTCTTAAGTCATTTATGTCTCATCACGTCAGCAGTTTCAGCACTTAGCTTTGCCTCAACTTCTGTTCCAGACAGAGCAAGAAAATAATGCAGATTAACACAGTGCAAACTAGAGCTTGAATTTTGCATTGCATTCCATGAATGCAACGCAAAATAAGCCAATAACTGCTGGTTTGTACCACCTTATTCTCCACTAAGTGCAAAATAGCTTAGGATAAGCTATGTTGTTCCTGTTAGTAGGCAATACAAGTGGTAACTACCGCACAATAACCTGTGCTAGTATTTCTTATTCTGCATTGCTTGCTTGTATTCAAGCACTGGAAGCAGTTTATCTGCTGGGAGCAATAATGAAGTGGTATGGGAACAGCTGCACTAAATCTGCTGAAAAAAATGTATCCATATGCTATTTTTTACTGTGAGAACCAGCAGTCCAGAACAGTTATTCTAACATTATCTAAGTTCATCTAATTTTAAGATGACAACCTGTTGTCTGATTGATGCTGTTAATCAAATAGAAGGATTCAAAAGCAAGTTTCCTCAGCATTAAAAATCAGCAAATAAAGCACTGAAAAAAAAAAATCATCTTTCAGACTAATCTATGATAAATAAATGGATGCCAGTTTTGCTAAGCCTATAAGGGTGTACTTTAGCTTGTCACAATTTTAAAACTAAGCTGGAAAAGACAAAAACAACCCCTAACAGTCTTGTTACTAAGTAGAAACGGTGTTGTTTCACCATCCATAGCCATACTGCAGTGTGCCTTGGGCATGTTACTGATGGACTAAGACTCTATATTAAAAAAATTGTCTGCAACATTGCTACTTTGTTTTGATAACAAAGACAGTATTTTCTTGCTGAATATACTTCTTTAAAGTGATGGACACAATAAATCTGACTTATATAAGCTGGCATGTTTTACCTAGCTTTATTTCAAAGCCCTGAAATAAAACGAAAATTCTCACGGCCTCAGTTTCAAGAAGAAAATGCAATACACAGTAGAAGGGATGCAATAATTTAAGGCACTTTTTCTATGAGAACTACATGACATTTTTGTCAAAGCACGTATTTGAGGTAGAGTAACACTGCTTGACAACACCCGACAAAATAGTCCATCGGTCAGGATGACAACGTCTTTGTCCTTTTTAGTTTTGAAAGCATTGCTCACTACAATTAACCTCATACTTAAAGCTGCTTCTTCGAATACTGTAGACTGTGCATCAAATCGAACTTCATACCTAGTTCTATTAAAAATGACTCTTCTCGGCAAACTAAACGAAGCTTAAAGCGATTTTTATGTAGCTCTATGGAGCTACTGAAAATTGCATCAAAAGGTTTTTGACGATCAGAAGATCGTCAAAAAGCAGAAAAAAAAAAATCGAACAAGAACACCGAGTAGCAGCGTGGGGAAGGAGGAATACGTACAAGCAATCGCGTCGCGCTGCTTTGCATCTGCGGCTACAGCGAATGCAACACGGTAATTTGGGTTGCGGCAGCGGGATACTGGTGCCTTCATCTCGTCTGCCATCCGAGCCCGTCAAACGAGCCACGGCTGATGCCAAAACACAGCGTTGCCCTGTAAGCGACAAAGGTGCCTAACTACCTGCCGGCGAGGTAAGGGTGGAAAGGCAGCGCTACGACCAGAAACCGGAGAACGGCCCGGGATGCCGCGGGACGCCGATGCAGGCAGCCGGTCCACGCGGGGTCGGCCGTGCGGAGGAAGGGACGTGAGCATGGCTGGGCCGCTACAGCCCACGTTTCTTCTCCACCCCCAACACAGACAGGTGCGCTCAGCTCCCGGATCCTTCTGCACCTCTCCGAAGCCTGTCACGAAATCGCTCTCGCTTCACGCGGGCTCCCGCCGCCTGGCCGACAGGCAGGCAGGGGACCGGAGGAAACATCCCCGCTCACCCTCCCGCAGAGCTGATTACAACCCGCTGCCCGAGCAGACACTCGCACCGATACCTTAGAGCCGCACCGCGCCCGCCTCCCACCACCGTTGCCCTTACCGGTCAGAAATCGCTCCTCGCGCCGCTCCGCCGCCAGCGACGCCCACCGCTGGCGGGCGCATGCGCGACGTAACCAACCCCCGCCCTTCCCTACGCCCCAGCCCCCCGCGGGCTGCCCACCTGTACCGCGCGGCACCGCGGCCGCGCCACGAGACAACACCGTAAACAGCGAGCGCACGCGCGCCTCGGTGGGCTCCCCCCTCTTCCCCCGCTCTCTCCCCCGTCTCCCCCCTGCCCCCCCACCTCCGAGGCGTCACGTGGCGCGGCTCCGCGCCTCCGCCCTCCCCCAAGCCGTAGGTAAAGCAACGCGACTTTGTTTGGAAGAGTTCCGTGCACGCGCGCACTTCCGCGGGGCGGGGGCAGGCGCGCGGGGGCAGCGGGAGCAGCACGCGCCGCAGCGCGCCTGCGCCGCTTTCCCACGCTCGGAGCGGGCGTGGCCGGGCAGAGAAAACCCGCTCGGGCCAGGCCGCAGCCCCCACCCCTCTGCCGCTCCCCCCGCGCCGCTCTACTGCCGCCCCGGGGCCCCGGAGCGGAAAGGGAGCAACAGCTGGCTCCGCCAAGTGGCGCTGCCGTTGCGACCGCCCATCGAGTAACAGCCGCCCCGCCTCTGGACCCGCCCCCCGGCATGTCCCCTCCTCCGCGGGCCCTGCCCCCTCCCCTCCTGCCGCCGCTGCTGCTGCTGCCAGCGCAGCCTGAACTGAAGCGAACTCTGGAGCGAACTGAGGAGAAGTGAGGAGGCGGCGGCAGGGCTGAGACTCACCAGCCACAGGCAGCAGCGGCGGCGGCGGGAGGGCGGGCGGGCGGCGGATAGGGGGACACGCCAGGCGCGGCGGCAACAACAGCGGCGCGGCGGCAACAACAGCGGCGAGACACCGGCGGCGGCTATTCGGAAGCGGCAGTAGCGCCCGCCCGCCCCGCTCGTTCCCTTCCTCCTCCGCCGCGGAGACAGGGGGCAGCGCCGAGAGGAGAAGCCGGGCTCAGCGTGTGTGTGCGCGGGCGGAGGAGGCGGAGGAGGGGGAACACACCGAGGACTGCGCCGGCCGAGGGCGCACGGAGAAGGGAAGCGGCAGCGGCGGCACTAAGAGGCGGCGGCGGGTCCTTGTGCCTAGGGAGGAGGGCGCAGCTCGCACGGGGGTTTCTTTCGAGTTTCCTCTTTTTTTTTTTTCGGTCCCTCGGACTCGGCGCCGGGTCTGCATTTGTCTCCGGATTTGAATCCTCCTCCTTCTCCTCCTTCCTCGGGGAAGCTCCCCTCCCCGCCCCCTCCCCTCCCCCACCACCTCCCTGCCCGCCCGGATCCAGCCGGGCGCCCCGTGCCGCGGTCGCGTTGCTCGGCGGAGCTGCTGCGGGCGCTCGCCGTCTCTCCGCGGGCTTGGAATATGGTTGGGGAAATGGAAACCAAGGAGAAGCCGAAGCCGAGCCCCGATTACCTGATGCAGCTGATGAACGACAAGAAGCTGATGAGCAGCCTCCCCAACTTCTGCGGGATCTTCAACCACCTCGAGAGGCTGCTGGACGAAGGTAAAAGCGCTCGCCTGGCCTCCCTGTCTCCCGCTCCGCCGCCCTGTCCTGCTTCCCCCCTTCTTGGGCCTCCATGCCGCTCCCGGGATCCTGCTCGGCCCCTCACCCCAACCCCGGCTGGGTGGCGGGGGCAGCCTGGGGCCTGTTTCACTCTCCCCGCTGTTCTCCGTACGCTTCTCGGCCCCCGGTTGGAGAGCCTAAAACAAAGGGGAAGTGCGGGCTCTCCACGCCCTGGCTTGTACCGAGGGGCTCGGTGAGCGAGTGGGAGGGGGAAGAGGCAGCGTGACCGCAGAGGTCCCCGCTCTCCCGTGGGGTTACCCCTCCCCTTATTATTTCTTTTTCTTTTCCCCACACCGTCTTCCTAAGATCGGGGGAAGGGTAACAACTGCACGTAGGGGAGGGAGAGAGGAGAGGAGCTCAGGAATGTGCTTTGGGGGAAGGCAGGGAGGGAGGGGAAAGGCTGACTGGCGGCGCGGCGCTCCCCTCCCGCGGCGGCGCGGAGCGGGGTGCCGTGCGGCGCCCTTCGGGGAGTGCTTGTCGGCTCGGCCGGAGGGCCCCGAGCCGGGGGGGGGGAGGGGGTGTCGGGGAGGGGCAGGTTTGGGAGGGTGTTCGGTTTCGAGATTTGGCTGTTCTGGAAGCTGCATGAGCTTGAATGACTAAGACGGAGGGGCTGAGCTCTCTCTTCAGCTCTAGCACTACCCCACCCCAAACTAGACACAAACTAATTATAATTTTTTTGCAAGGAAAGCGAGCACTGATATTTCCCCCCTCCCCCAGCTATCTTTACCTTTTAAAGAAGCTAACTTGAAAAGCTCCTACGTGTGACTTTTAGTGAAGGGAAAATAAATTACGAAATTGCCTCGTCCACTCCTGCCAAACGTCCACTGCCACCCTCCGCCCCGCACCCCGCTTCTGCCTCAGAAGGACGAGGGGCCGCTTCTGTGGGTTGGCCTTCCCCCCTCCCCCTTACTTTTCCTCCACCCCAGTTAAATAGTGCCCTTTAAGGTTTCGTTTCTACAAATAAATAAAAGTAGTTAAATAAATAAATTAACAAGCAGTGCTGAGAACTTAATGCGTCCCGTACGTCCTCCCACTACAGTCACAGACCCACTGTGTTAAAAATAAGGTTTTGCTTTATGCTTTTAAAGCGTTTCCTTTCTTACCACCGTAAAACTAGACTTTCTGGAGAGTTAGAGATCAGTTTGTTTTGGTTTTTTTTAATCGTATTTGGTAGCTTTGCAGAGTATGCTAAAATCATAAATTATGCATACTGTTTTAACTTGTTGAGAGTTGTAGCATGAAAAGCTGAATTTCGAGATTTCGAGTTAGTATTCTTGTTTGCGGACATACTGCTTCTCGCTGAAAGAAGTTTGGGAAGTTGTTGACCTCGGAAGATGAAAGAGGAGTTGGTTATATTTGGTAGAACAACTCCCCGCCCTCTCCCAAGACTGTAAAAATGAGATAGTGGCTGTAGTACAACCAGAAAAAAAACCCAGCATATCAGAAAAATGCTGTCTTCTGAAAGAAACGCTAAAGGAGGGGGAAACAAAACCCCACAAACTTAAAAAACCCCAAGGAATACTGAAACATGGACTGTGGGAAGTGATTATGATGGGAGATTTTATTTTCAAGAACTTTGAATTTGTACCGGAATAATTTTGGATGTGGAAAGCAGAACAATTTCAAACTTGTGTTCAGGGTCACTGCAGCAAGCAACTTCTTCAGAGTAGTTAGAGTTCAAATAAACATCGAGAAGAAACCTGACTGAGAAGACTGTTTTTTTGGCACAGAGGAGCCTTTGGGAGGCTTGATGTTGGATTTTTAAATTCCTGAATTTCTTCAGCTTAATGTTTTTGTCCAGAGGCGGCCTGAAACCTGTTGTTTGGTTCGTTTGGTTTGGTTTTGTTTTCTCATAGAACAAAAGGAAGAAAAAACATTTCACAGCATGAAATGGACACTGGAAAAGGACTGGCTGAAATCCTTTTATCGTTTGATATGCTTTTTTAAATACCGAAAGCTCTTCGAATCTGTTCCGTGAAGTCTGTGGAGTTCCATATTGAGATCTCTGGAGACTCCTGCTGAATGTGTTTAAAGGATTGCGTTGGACCTGTTCTTCACACTCTCTCTTTCAAAAGAAAAATGCAGTCTGTGTTTCTTAGTAGTGTCAGGAAGAAGTCTGCTATCCCTTTAAGCTTCACTGCTCTTCCTGTTTACTTTGGCAATTAAGTGGAAGTATTGTGGAGGCAAAAAACTTTTTGGAATGTTGGGGAGAGAAAAAAAAAAAAAGGTTTCATGTAAATGTAGCAAATTGCTTTAAGACTTCAGAATTTGACCGCTAAGGGGCGCCAGTTATTCTTCTGAGGCGTGCGGCAGGCTTCTGAGCACCATTACTGACTCGAGTAGTGAAACTAACAAACCTCTTACAAGATACCCAGGAACGATGGAATGCTTGTGGATTTGTGCCGCTATCGATATTTGCGTGGTCTGCCGTTGTGTATTTACACAGCGCGTCGCATAGCTGGAATAGTCAATAGTGATGAGCAGTTGAGAAGTTGGAGCAACTGTTGGTCTGTAAAGCACCTACGCAGCTTAACAAAGGGGCGCCTTGTTAAAGTGTCTTGACCTGTTACGCTATACGGACATAGTTCAGAAGGGTGTAGCAACAGACTGATCTGCAAGAGTTGCAGTGCTTACTTAAAAGGATAGTATTTAATAGTTTTCATCAGTTGTTTCGTGGCACATGTGAGAATGCTAGGTATTGGGGCAGCTATGTGTATTATATAGACATTTAATCTAAAAATAAAGTTCACCTTCCCTCTCTGTAGGCTCCCTTTCACAGTTTGGTTTATTGCTTCCAGCTTGTTTTATGCCTTAGGCAGGTGTTTGGTGGTTGGTTTGTTGTAATTCTTTAAAATATTAGTACAACCATCTTTCTGAAGCTTTCGTTTATGCTTTGGAACAATAACATTATGATCAGCCTTTGTCTTTTATTCTGTGCTTATCAAATTGAAGAAATAGAGTCACAGACCTAGGAATTCAAACGAATACAATATGGTATTGCTTTCTCTGCTAGAAATGCTAGGGTTTGATTATTTTTCATGATGGTATTTAAAAAAAAGATCAAATGAGCTTGAGTTTTGGTCACTTACTGTAATTGTATGCAACAAGATAGAAATGGACCTGTCAGTTTCGATGAAAAGTGCATGTTATCCTTTCTGAATTCTTTCCTAGTGTTTGCTCTTTGAACATTTGGTGTTTAACTTGGTAATCTGCCTTGCAACATTTGATTTTTGGTGTTTAGTTTAAATTTGTGAGATACAGGGGAAGAAAAAAACTTTTTAACTACAGTAAAATATGAAAGTCAGTTTTGCTTAGGTAACAGGCTTTTTTTTTTGCATATGTGTACTTCCAAATTCTTATAAATAAGGCTTTTGTGGATTAGCAAGGATGTTTAAAGTGCACATCATAATAACTAGGAAGCTGGATTGTTTTTATCAGGCTAGTGCAAACCTGTGGGAAGAGAGGGCTCTTCCTGAATGTGGAATAGGCCGTGTTTCCTGTAATTGTTTGCACCATCAAATGTGAGCTGAATTACTTTTTTTTTGGTGCTTTCAGCATCTCAGATACTAACTCTGGTGATTCTAACCTGGATTGCGTTTTTTTTTTCTGACAACTCGTATGTTTTAATGGTCTTATTTGTGGAAACCGAATGGAGTTGTACCTTCTTTATTGCAGTTGTACATTTCAAACTCTGCAGTTGCACCCCGAGCTGTTGAACGTAGTGAGGTAGTTTGGTTATATTTTTTTTTTTCAGCAGATTGTGAACAAATATGCTTAAATTATAAACTGAGTTTCAAGTTGACTGGATAGGGCTGGGTGATAGGTTTGGAGTAGATGATCTTGGAGCTCTCTTCCAACCTGGTTGATTTTATGATTTTCTGTATTTGTTTTGTTTTCTTGAACCTGTAAGTGGTCAGAATGTTGTACTCGTTGGGAGCATGGACAGATCAAACCTGTGATCTGAATTAATTAATCCTTTTAAAAAAGGTATTGTCAACTTATCCTAAATTCATTTTCCTCTGTAAGTTAAGTTTCAGATACTTCTGCCTTTCTGTCACATTTGTGTTGGAGCTGACTTAAAAATATCTACCTTTACATGCAAATTCAGGCACACATCTGGCTTTCGGAGACAAATCTAGTTTTATGTCAAATAGGCTGCTTCTTTCTGAGTAGCATTTGCAGCACAGCTAGCTGTAAAAACGTCTAGGCAGGGATTAAGAGGGATACATTTTTCTTGAATGCTGCTCTCTGTTTACTGTGCCCGCCTAGAGAAGTGCATGTGAACTTGCAGAGCTCAGTGGCCAAACCTGCAGTTCTCCTGTCAGTCTCCTTCATTGTCTTATCCAAAATGTCTGCATGAGTTCCAACCAAAGAACCGGCTTCTGTTGTTGCAAATAAATTCTCCCCGAGAAGTTATTTAGTTACTTTTGTACATGACCTTATTGTTTGCGATTATGTAAATGTAGCCCGTGCTTAGCTAGGGTTTTGCTGACTTGTCAGGTTTGATGGAGAGGCATCGGCCACATTAGCATGTCTGATTTTCAGTTGGATCAGATCTTGCAATAAAACCCTATTGTTTAATTGCAAGCCATGCTTCTTAATGAAAAGCTAAGAGATTGATATTTTTTAGGGTAAAGGCCTTATGATGGATGCTTGGCCAGAGAGTCTGATTCGTTTTTAAACTTTGAGGTAAAAATGTGAAAAACCAGAATGCAACAAGAGCATTGAGTACTTTTTGTCTAGTGTCTATCAGTAGTGCTGTTTTGAATCTGTTTCTTTAATCATCTCCAAATCTTAGGATAATAAGTCTGAGGTGCTTTTCTGGTTCGTAGTTGTATTATAATAACAACGGTGTAAAGCTTCTAGAACTTCTGTGTTCAAAAACTTCAGGAGAGCTGCTCTGAGGTGTGGCTTGTTTTTGTTTATTGGTTGGGTGTTTTCTTTTGTGGTTGTGGTTTTTTGTCTTTGAACATTTCCTGTTAGCCTCCAATGACATCGAACAAAAAAAACCTGCATTGCACTTAAGTTTCGGTGTTGTTTTTTTTTTTTTGGTTGAGGAAAAAAATAGATATTAAAAGCTTTATTTTCCTCTCTTGCAGCAGTTCTGTTCTTTTTTAAAAGAAGTTATTTTTGGAGCTGCACCAGTTATAGGATTCCAGTCACCTGATGTGTAACTTTAAAAAGATGAGGGTCATTCTGCCCCTGTACTCTGCACTGGTTAGACCGCACCTTGAGTACTGTGTCCAGTTCTGGGCCCCCCAGCTTAAGAGGGACATAGAAATCCTTGAGCGTGTCCAGAGAAGGGCAACGAGGCTGGTGAGAGGCCTCGAGCACAGCCCTACGAGGAGAGGCTGAGGGAGCTGGGATTGTTTAGCCTGGAGAAGAGGAGGCTCAGGGGTGACCTTATTGCTGTCTACAACTACCTGAGGGGTGGTTGTGGCCAGGAGGAGGTTGCTCTCTTCTCTCAGGCAGCCAGCACCAGAACAAGAGGACACAGCCTCAAGCTATGCCAGGGGAAATTTAGGCTTGAGGTGAGGAGAAAGTTCTTCACTGAGAGAGTCATTGGCTACTGGAATGGGCTGCCCAGGGAGGTGGTGGAGTCGCCGTCCCTGGAGCTGTTCAAGGCAGGATTGGACGTGGCACTTGGTGCCATGGTCTAGCCTTGAGCTCTGTGGTAACAGGTTGGACTTGATGATCTGTGAGGTCTCTTCCAACCTTGGTGATACTGTGAGACTGTGTGATACTGTAATATTGACCAATAAAAGTTTTAACTTAGGAGAGTAGTTACAAGCTTTTATTTCCAAAGCAGTTTGTTTGCTGTTACTTATCAATAACTGATTATGAAAATGTTTTTCATCAGAGGAGTTTCTAAGTAAGAGTAACCACAGTAGAAATTAATTCTATGCAGGGTCTGCTGGCTTAATTGTCTTTAAAGTCAGGAGACACCTGTTTGGATTTTTGTATAACCATTTTTGGTTAGTGTTACATGTTTCTTAAGATTGTAATTGGGTTGCATTTTCCTCCTCTGAAGTGGTACACAGTAGTTTTCAAAGTAATTAGTGTTACATAAAAATCTCTTGCTATGGCTAGAAACAACTGACCAAGTGCCGATTAGGTTAGGGAGTGACACGATGCTTTCTTTCATAGAGCACAAAGGGAAAACTGAAGGCATGTTGGTTAGTATTATAGTTAAGTTAAAAAAGCATCCTACCACACGAAAGCCAATTAAACAACAAACCACCAATTGAGAAAGACTTAAGAGATATTAAGAGAGCACTTAGAATGTCTTAATTATGGAAATCAAGTCTACATGCTCCAAAAGAGAAAAGGTCAAGTCAAAAAAGTTACTGGTCTTTGAGCCCCGTGTGTGTGAAAGGAAGGCTGGATGTCATTATTTTTGTAGTTTAGTAACGTTATATGTTTCAGTCCTTTTTATAGTAAAGCTTTCTTCATCTGAGTGCTTAAAAAGTGCTAAATCAGGAGTGGGGTACTTGGCGATGATTTGGATTGTGCAGACTTCATTAGAAAAGCAAGTACAGTTGGATTTAATTACTCTCTGTAATCTTAAAGTGCTCTTAGTGGAGAATGAATACTAATACAGATAACCTATCGATTAGATGTGTTATTAGATGCTGATCTGGCCTATGTTCTGTGACTGATAGGACAGACCTGTGTTAATGGTAATTACCAGGCCATCCTGACAGCTTAGGCTGACTGAAGTAACACAGCAGTCTGCCATGGAGACTGATTTATATTCGACTGCTTATATGGAATGTCAGGAAGCGGGGGAGAGATGATGGGGGAAATGCCTTGCCAGAAAACCTGTGAAGTAATGCCCTTATTTACTGACCCTTGTCTTTATTGAAATGTAACTCACAATTTCTCTCTGGGGCAATGTGAGGTTTGGTTTTTTTTAATTGATTTTAATCAGAATGCAAATCTGCTGTTGATTTTTTTTTTTAATATATATATTTTTTATTGGAATGTAATAAAGCAATGCTTAAAAAAAGTACTAGGAATAGTAAAACTACCAGTCCTTTTAATCTCATTATGCTTAATGCAATTCTTATGTCAGTAGGAGTACCACATAAGATATGCATATGGCTTTGTGGTGGAATGCTCTAGGTCTGTGAAGGGTGTTGGAGCTGTTATTTGCATTCTGAAGCTGGTAATAGGTGTAATGTTAGTAATCTGAATTAGATCCTTTTTTCTCTGGTGACACACATGGTTTGGTTGCTGAAAGCTAAGCATTATTTCTGTTTTTGACTTGAACAAATATTGTGTTATAATACAATACTGCAATACAGTTAATTTCTTTTCCAAGTGTGAGTTTCTTTGATTGTTTTTCTTGGAAATGTTTAATTGAAATGGAGTTTGCTTTCTCATAGCAGAGCTTAGATATTTTGAGACAGTTTAGGCTTGAACGAGCAGAGCAACTATGGCAACTTTAAAGAGAAATAGTATCCAGCTTCATTAGTACAGTTGGCACTCCACGGTGTTGTCGCTGTTAGAAAGATACCTGTTGAGGGGTACTTGGGTATCTGAAAATAGCAAGATGGTGCAAGTAAAAGTGCGTCGATTTGGGCAGTTAGTCTACTAAAACCTTTGCTGTGTGTCTTGTACTAGAAGCTGCAGCTTTTTGGATGCTTGGCAGCTACTCTAACAAGCTAGTGCTTGAAATGAGTGTGCTACTGGATAGCAGGTTTTTTATTTTACTGTCATAATTTAAAACAGTGAGTAAAAGTTCAAAATATATTTACAGTTGCTTTACATTTGAGACTTTACATATTAAAACAGTAAATCTCAGTTCATTGCAAAAAAAATCATTGTCTTGAAGGGAAACAGCAGTAGCTTTGAGTTTCCTTTCTGGTGCTTTTGGTGCTGAATAGAACACTGAAAGTAAATTTTTTTTGTTTGTTTTTAAAAATACTTTTGACTTTTAGATTGATTTTATGTGGGGTTGGCTTTTAAGACAGCTCAGAGCTGTGATGAAACTCTCCCTGTGTGATGACGGAGTAGTTGTGTTGGTATAGTGACTGAGGTGTTTTGATACAGAAAATGTAGAGCAGGGCCTTGGAGAGAAGTGCATTTGCTTAAACATTTACTTTAAAGTATGGAACTCCTAATTGATATCAACCAATCGTGCATCTACTACACTGAAAATTTTACATATTTGACTATTTTTGGACTAGCTGACACTAGATAGAATCCAGACTTTGCTGGATTCCTTAAATCCTTCATCTGTTGAAATAATGAACCTTATTGTTACACCTAATTCAAATGAAAGAACTGATTTAGAAATCCCTAACCGTTTCCTGGTTAAAAATGTCTATCTTAACTGCAGTTATTTTCTTCATTAGTGTCTAGGAGATAGACTATACCTGCACCTGAAGATATAAGCAACTGATCTGTCTGGCATAAGCATTAATAAAAGTTTACTGTTGTGGTTTGTATATTACGTGGCAACTCAACTAAAGCATTCAGCTGACGTTGCGTAATGCTTCTGTTTATTTATCAAACTTCAAAGCGGTAGCAAATCTGTTGATATTCTTCTTAATTCAGCTTAATCTAATAACCTGCAAATAATTATATGAACAGTTAATGCATAATTTTCAAATTTTAGATGTAGAGCAAGCCAAATCAACCTCTGTTTGCTGTAGAGTATCTTCATTTTTTTTGCAGGAATGGGAAGGAGCATAATAGAAGGAAAAATTCCCTGACTCTTGTTGTTTACTTCTGAGCAGTGTTGCTCATGTGTGCATACTGCTTTTAGTTACTTCCAGTTTGTCTCCTTTTGAAAGAACATGAGCTGCACATCAGAAATTATTAGGGATGCTGTCCCAAAAAGCTGCAAACTGTTGTCAGCCCTCCTGACTTCCAACTAACTGCCTAAATGCTACATATATAATCTGTCAACAGCGTGTTCTGTAGTGGTGTGTTTTTATGTGTTAAAGTTGAAGGTTAAAATGCTGTAATAGGCTCAGCTGTTTAAAGTATGATCTTTTTGCTGTGAAGACTGTCTGCACAGTGAGAAAAAGGGTGAATGTTTGATAACGGCAGAGCCAAGTCATTGGTAGTTCTTTTAATTGCTTAAGTATCATATCAGCCATAAAGATAAGTATAGTCAGAGAGGCTCATATGCGGTCAGTTTATGAGGGATTTACTGCTTTAAATCTCTTGAGACTTTTATGGAAATCTGATACTGCTTCCGAATCAACCTGAGGCAAGACTCCTTATATGGATTCTTTTGCTCCTGCTTTTCATGTAGTTCCTTCCACTTTGTGCTCAACTAGTAAATGTATTCCAGATCTACGTGGCACAGATGATGTAGTAGGGATCGGATCAGAAAGGAATCCTAAGGAAGTTTGTCAGGAAGACTATTTTTATGTGTGTATTAAAACACCTCAAGAGGAAGAACAATACCTCAGTATCTCTCAGATATAAAATTAGAGACTGCAGTTGCTTTTAGAATGAAAGTGTATTTAGATGTTGCAGTACATTTACAGAGATTTTCTTACTGCATGTTGAAATTCCTTACCGTGCTTTTGTGCTACTTTTCTGTGGATAAATTTTGTGACAAGACTAACATAATCCTTTGGGAAAGCATCATCTGAAGATCAAGTCCAGCTTGAAAGAAAATGAAAAGTACAACTGGCTTCCTCAAAAAAATATCTTACTAAGCTTACAAACCTTGATGTTGTTTGGGTGTTGGTTTTTTTTGAGACTTGTGGCATTTAAGAAATACAGTAATATTTTTAAGATCTGGAAGAAGAAAATGTCTCTGCATCAGCTTAATAGATGATTAGTTTAAGTTAAATTCTATATGGATCAAAATACTTCCAATTTCTAATAATTAGGGCGTAGACTCCAAGGAAGGGATTGTGTGAAGGCTCTGTCAATAGGTAGTGAGGTACATAAACCTAATGCCTGTTGGTTTAATAACTGCTTTTTATTCGTGACTATTCATGAGGAATCTTGTTGGTTCCAAGTGGGAGGTTTAATGCACACTAAGGGCATTTGATAGTGCCAACTTTTAATACTCTTAAGTGTCTTCAGAAAGGTATTCTTGCATCAGCCTCGGATTAACATAGGATGAATAACAGAGCAATTCATCAACTAGGCAGCCCTGAAGAGTGTCAGCAAGAAAGGTGACGATGATGAATTGAAGAGAAATGGATGCTGCAGTAGATAGCCACTAGAACTAACGCTGGAGTGCTAAAGGATGGCAGTTGGTATTTAGGTATATGCTGGGTAATTAAGTGAGGAGGAGCTGCACTCCCTTGCTTGGCTGAGTAGAAAAGAAACATGTCCCTTCTACAGTTCAAGAAGGTTGCTAAATCCAGCTTAAAATGACAGATGGACAACTGGTTTGTACTTAATTTGAAAAGACTTGCATCAGACTTTACAACTGATAAATGTGAATTATGTTTTGAAGCCTTGGATGCTTGGAAGCTCAGCAGCCTTATCTGGCAATAAAAATTTGGATAAGTTAACTGAAAGGAAAATTGATTTTTATTCTCACCTTAATTTTGCTTCAAGTTTTGCACTAACCTTTCTTAATCCTCACATCTTCGAGTTGCTTCCAGTTAATTCAATTAGTGGTTGTTTTCGATATTTAGTGTGGTAGATTTTTTTTGTTTGTGGTTTTTTGTTTGTTTTTGTTTTGTGATGTTTTTCTGTAGGTGATATTTGAGGTTTTATTTTCTTCAGAATGATGAAAATAGTTGTGATTTTTGGGGGGGAATTAAATCAGAAGTAAGATGTATATTTTGCTTTTTTCCGTGTAATAGCATAACTAAGGTGGTTTTTTTTTGGTCTTGAGCACAGATCCTTCTAGTCTCATTTGATATAGTTTGTGCTAGAATTGTTTTTGTTTGCTGTTAAATTATTGAATGTAATACTTAACATGGATTATTGAACATGAAAGACAGTTTAGTAATGTTCAAGTTCTTCACTTTGTGGGGGCTATTTATACCGTATAGACTTTTTTCTAACTGTGTAGTTACTGTGGATAACTAAATCTATATATGCAGGCTAAGAAGTATATGTGCAGACTTCCTCAGCCCCGAGCAGAATTCAATACTGAAGTCAGTATTGAAGAGAGCATTTTAAGATGTCATAAAGTAGTCAGAACTGGTAAAGCATAATGATACATTGTAAGAAAAAATGCCACGCAGATCAGTCTTCAGTTTTAGAACGTTTTTCTCTTCTGGTTAAGCAATTTGGCTGATGAAAGTTTTGAGCAAGTGCTAATAACTAAAATGTATTCCTGTATAATCGGAAGGATATTGTGTTCTTTTTCCATCTCCAGATTTTTATTGTTTGCTCTCAGTGTTGCAAAAGCAAGGTACTAATGAAGTGCAAACATATAAAGAGCTTTTCTCCTTGTCTAGTTATGGATTAGTAGTTTCTCATAGTATGTAATGTATTTACTCGAAACACAACTTTTACTGCTATAAATGTGGTGTGTCTTTTTCTTTTTTCTCTCTTTTTCTTTTTTCTCTCTTTTTCTTTTTTCTCTCTTTTTCTTTTTTCTCTCTTTTTCTTTTTTCTTTCTTTTTCTTTTNTCTCTCTTTCTTTTTCCTCTCTCTTTCTTTTTCCTCTCTCTTTCTTTTTCCTCTCTCTTTCTTTTTCCTCTCTCTTTCTTTTTCCTCTCTCTTTCTTTTTCCTCTCTCTTTCTTTTTCCTCTCTCTTTCTTTTTCCTCTCTCTTTCTTTTTCCTCTCTCTTTCTTTTTCCTCTCTCTTTCTTTTTCCTCTCTCTTTCTTTTTCCTCTCTCTTTCTTTTTCCTCTCTCTTTCTTTTTCCTCTCTCTTTCTTTTTCCTCTCTCTTTCTTTTTCCTCTCTCTTTCTTTTTCCTCTCTCTTTCTTTTTCCTCTCTCTTTCTTTTTCCTCTCTCTTTCTTTTTCCTCTCTCTTTCTTTTTCCTCTCTCTTTCTTTTTCCTCTCTCTTTCTTTTTCCTCTCTCTTTCTTTTTCCTCTCTCTTTCTTTTTCCTCTCTCTTTCTTTTTCCTCTCTCTTTCTTTTTCCTCTCTCTTTCTTTTTCCTCTCTCTTTCTTTTTCCTCTCTCTTTCTTTTTCCTCTCTCTTTCTTTTTCCTCTCTCTTTCTTTTTCCTCTCTCTTTCTTTTTCCTCTCTCTTTCTTTTTCCTCTCTCTTTCTTTTTCCTCTCTCTTTCTTTTTCCTCTCTCTTTCTTTTTCCTCTCTCTTTCTTTTTCCTCTCTCTTTCTTTTTCCTCTCTCTTTCTTTTTCCTCTCTCTTTCTTTTTCCTCTCTCTTTCTTTTTCCTCTCTCTTTCTTTTTCCTCTCTCTTTCTTTTTCCTCTCTCTTTCTTTTTCCTCTCTCTTTCTTTTTCCTCTCTCTTTCTTTTTCCTCTCTCTTTCTTTTTCCTCTCTCTTTCTTTTTCCTCTCTCTTTCTTTTTCCTCTCTCTTTCTTTTTCCTCTCTCTTTCTTTTTCCTCTCTCTTTCTTTTTCCTCTCTCTTTCTTTTTCCTCTCTCTTTCTTTTTCCTCTCTCTTTCTTTTTCCTCTCTCTTTCTTTTTCCTCTCTCTTTCTTTTTCCTCTCTCTTTCTTTTTCCTCTCTCTTTCTTTTTCCTCTCTCTTTCTTTTTCCTCTCTCTTTCTTTTTCCTCTCTCTTTCTTTTTCCTCTCTCTTTCTTTTTCCTCTCTCTTTCTTTTTCCTCTCTCTTTCTTTTTCCTCTCTCTTTCTTTTTCCTCTCTCTTTCTTTTTCCTCTCTCTTTCTTTTTCCTCTCTCTTTCTTTTTCCTCTCTCTTTCTTTTTCCTCTCTCTTTCTTTTTCCTCTCTCTTTCTTTTTCCTCTCTCTTTCTTTTTCCTCTCTCTTTCTTTTTCCTCTCTCTTTCTTTTTCCTCTCTCTTTCTTTTTTTCAGTCAATGGAATGGATATTGCTAGTAGTGAAACTTGGATAATTTTGAGACTGTTGAGCTAATTATTGAAACTTGATTCCACAGATGTGGATGCTAGTACTGTGTGCCTCTTGATATTCATGAATCATGAAAAAACTAACACAAAGGACATAGTACCTTTTAAGAATATATTGCTGTGTATGTAACTACAAAGAATGTATTCTGTGTTGATTCTTAAAAGCATTAAATTAACCAATTACATGGAACAGAAATACCAGAATACATTTTCTTGAAGTACTTGTGTCTTAGTCTGAAATACCTTTCTGCTAAAAAAAGTTTCCAGTTTATAAAAACAATATAAGAATTTAAATTAGCTGTCAAACATGGGATTTTACACTACACTTGATTTAAGGAAGGAGAATAACACAGATATAAAGCTGTCAGTAGCTGTTGTAGTGTGAGATCTAAAGCAACTTTTCATCAGATTTGAATTATCTGTTTAACAGAACGTTTTCTTAGGATAAGAGATAGAGATACCTTATATTGAAGTTAATACTTATACAGTTTAACCAAGGTTTTCTCAGCATATACCATCTTTTTCCAACTTACTCTATACTATTTTTCCTCATCCTTGTCTCACTGTGCCGAACCTTTTCTGACAGAGTTACAAACAGGCATATTTCATTTTGTGGCACCATCAGTGAAACTGTGTAGTCACTTGAACAAAAAGCAACACTGAAGAGATTTCCCCCCCTCCCCCCGCCCTTAACCTAACTCTTAAGGCTTTATATTTTGCTATTGTGTGAAAAAGTGTTTGATATGAGACCTCTGAGACTGAGTTCTCTTTGAAGTAGCATATTTTTGTGTTTGCAAAGTTAATAGACTTAAGTGAAAAGCAGTTCTGACTTACTGGAATATACTTTTTGTCAGTTTGTGATTAACTGAAGTGTTCTCTTTATGAATGAAGAATGTTTTTGTGCAGCTTAGACATATCAGAATTACAAAATTCTACTTTCAAGTATTTCTGTTAAAAAGAAAATGTCATAGTTTCTGTGATAAACATAATGTCAATATGTTCAATTTTGACAGCAAAAATTATATATATTCTGGGGGTTTAAATTCCATCGTTCTTAGTGTTGAAATATACTTGGGAGCCACGCAAACGTGCATATGGATCTGTTTTAATGCTGATTGTTGCCTTTTTTTCTGATATCTGTTGTCATGCAAAGCTCTTTCCTTTATAATAAACAACATTTAGTTTCATTCTGCAGTTTTTGACAAAGCTATAATCCTCTCATCATAGTTAGAAAAGCTCCAATCTCAGATTTTGCTGTAATGGCAAGAGGTAAACACTGATGCTGCGTTATCTTATCTAGTTGATAATTTCATCTAATAGTCCCGGAACTTGATGTGTCAATTGTTAAACGCACTGGGCTGTGAAATCGTCGGAACTTCAGCTTGCAAATACCAAGCTATTGTTTTCAATAAAGTTATGTTGAAATCAGCTTTCTGTACTGCATTGCAGTGGAAATCAATTAATTAACAGTGTGACAAGGTTTTTATTGCCGAAATAAAGGTTTTTAGCGGCACACTGCGATATGGACAAACGTTTGACAGTTTTGAGTGAAATGCCAGTTAATTTTATAGCCAAATAGGCTAAAGAGCCTTTGTATCGTTAACTTTGATATTTTTCAGAGCTCATGTTTATGAAATCATTTCTTAGATGATTTATCTGATTGACACTGCTCTTAATGCTGTGCAGTATGTCCCTTTTATACTAGGCATCGAAGTCTAGATGGTACCTTCCGTTTCATTTCTTGTGATCCATCCGATACGGCGTGAAACATTTGAGTTGTGCAAGGTTTAATGATTTCTGAGATGTGCACATGATTTCTTTTTTAAGTTTCTACCCATTGAGAGATTTTGCAAGGAGTTTTTCTTATTTTTTAATTGAAGGCATGTGAGAATCAACCAGAACAACATTGCTACAATTTCCGGTGGTATTATCTTCACGTGGTCACGTAAAGTGAAATGAGTTAAGAAAGCACTGCAGAATAGTTCAACCCTTGAAATGTATCATCTTTTACTGTATGAGACACTGTTTGCATATCTGATCATAAACTATTTTTGCAAGATGCTGCAAAGCACACCTTTTGAAATGCAGCATTAGCAGATAGAACTAAATAATGCTTAAATAAGCCAATGTGAAATGAAATCATACTGAGCATATAAATTAGGTTACCTCCTAATACAATTTGATTACCTTTCCAGTGTGACTGTTATGGCTGTCTCCCATGCTAAAAGCACATTCATGTCTTTTTTTACTAGAATACTCAGTGCTCAATGTTATTAATTGCTGGTTGCATGCTCTCATTCATTGTTTTACTGTAATTTAAAGTCTTTTATTCAATGAACCACAAACCAGTGTGTATTTAACTCCCATCTTTCATCAAGATCTGGTATGTGGCCTTGAGTTAGCTCTTATTTATGTTGTTAGTTAACACTTTGCTGCTCTGTGTTTCCAGTAGAATATTGCTGTTCTTGTAATGCAGATTTTAACCTGCATTTATTCTACTTAGCTCAGGCAGCATTTATGAAAAGCATCAAAATGAAGGTAGGACACTTCTTTGGATTCTGAGCAGAGAAGTATGTTACAACATGGAATGGGTTGCCCAGGGAAGTGGTCGAGGCCCCATGCCTGGAGGTGTGTAAGGCCAGGCTGGATGAGGCTCTGGCTAGCCTGATCTCTAGGGTATGGTGTCCCTGGGCATGGCAGGGGGATTGGAAATAGCTGATCTTTTTGGTCCCTTCCAACCCTGACTGATTCTATGATTCTAACATAAAGTGTAGTTTGTTTAAATTGTGTTCCTTCCTATGACTTCTGCATTGAGAGATAGTAAATATTTGGGTTATTTTTTTTTCTGACTGCTTCTCAAGCTTGCTTAAAGACTTTAAGAAAAGGAGGTCATGCTAAAGTGAAATTTGAAAACAAAGTTGCTGAGGACATAAGTGACAATATGAAGAGAAAATGTATATTGAGAAAATCCTGTAGAGTGCTTACTACAAAAAAAATACAAGTTTTTCAAGTCAATTCCATATATTTTAGTAAAGAGTGTGAAATGTATGTGAAGATGTAGTCAGTATGAGAGTGATTCTCAGAAATCTTTTAATGCAAGTGCAAAAGTTCAATGTTAATGTATTTGTTTTTAACTCCTGACTTTAGAAATGCTTAGCATAGAACATAATGATGGCTTTTATTGAAAAAGTTGAAGTAAAGGTACCACCTGTGAAGAACTTTCCTCTAAGATATACTCTCTGTTAGGGCTTTTTCATGTGAGTGATAGATCCTTGCATTACGTTGGAGATGCTAATGTCTGAATGGATGCGATGGCTGCCTCGGAATGATGCTGCTGTTAGCAGTGAAAAATGTCTTCCTTAGGATTCTTGTGCAGCAGGCCGTGGAGTGCAGCACATTTTTATAATAAAGGTGATGAATTTAATCGCAAACTGGCAGCCAAATGGAAATTGCAGACCTTGATACTGGGAGAAAATTGCCTATAAAGCAACTCCTGAGAGAGCAGGCTTTAAATTTATCCACCCATTTCGACATTGAGGAGAACATAGGAATTGCAGGGTATTTTGCTCGGACTGTTTAGTTCAGATGGATGTCACTTCAGTCTTCCTTTATTTAAGAACTAGATAGTGTTGTGTAGTAATTTGTTTGCATTTCACTTTGTGTGTTTTATTTGGTGTTTGTTACGGTCGTCTGTCTGTTGTTTTGTCTTTAAATTGACCTTGGTGCTTCAACTTGATTTCTTTTGGAAAAATCTATTCCTTTGTTAGCTTGACATTTGCTCCTGTTTGTAAAGTAGAACCTAATATGTGTAATTAAGTTGAACGTATCAGTGGCTTTGTGGATTTCTCCTTAGGTCAGATTTAACCCTAATATGATTTGAGATTTAAAAAACACATGCCTGTATATTTTAAGGCTGTTTGTAGTATTACTCTGATTTGAGAAGTAAGGCCAGGAATGATATAACTGGTCTTGAAATCCCACTGAAAGTATGATACTTTCTCTAATAGTATATAACATAATTTTTGACAGAGGCAGAGCAATTTTCAGAATTATTGGTCCTAATGCATTTTAGCAAATCATCTTCTTAATCTCATATTTTTGGAAGTACCAAATGCTGGGGTTCTTCCTTTATGGTAACCAGGAACTGAATTTACAAGTTTCAATCCTGTACATATGGGAAGCTTTATCTTAAAGTGTGCTAGTGTGAAGCTAACTAGAATATTTTGGTGAGAAGAATTACATTATAGGCTGTGAAAAGGGAACAGTGGTGATGTCTGCTGCACTCATAGGCTTGCTGAGATGTATAAAAACAACCTGAACATAGATAACAGAGTCTCAGAGTCTCTCTTTGGGGCTAAACTTTTCTCTAACCTAACCTGCTGTCTGTGTGACTAATCCTTCTACTTCCTAACCCCCCCCCGACTGATCCTCCAAACTCACCTTGAGTGTAAAGGCAAAGTCTGGGGTGAGGTGGAGAAGTGGGAAGAAGGTGGAAGGGTGGTTTGGAGCCCCTCCTGGGGACTCTGGTTTCTGGGAGAGATGTTGTGTTTCTGTATTACCTTTTTAACTTGTCTATTTCTGTCTATAGCTGTATGTATTGTAAATATCTGCTTGTGTGTTGTGCTAAACTGTAAATATAAAGCTCCATTCAGTTTTCCAGAGTGGCTGAGTCTACTCTGGGTGATTTTACTTAAGTGTGTGTGGGGTTGGGTAACACCCAAACCATCACATAAAGACAAAACATTATTTAGGGAGCTTAGTAAAAGATACCATCTGTTCATAGAAATAACAGCAAATAAATTCATTTGGAAAGGTATACTTTTATTGGGCACTTAAGCAAACGTCCTTACTGCAACCTGGACTCTTTTGGGTGCTTTGAGAATTGATCATTATTCAGGTAAAATGAAGAGTGAACAACATTGGATTTTGTCACTGTCTTTAAGGTGAAGAGAATAGGAATACTTAGTGGAAAAACCTTGTGTGACATTTGGAACAACCTGGTGAGGATATTGTTTCAAGTACTTCATTGATCCAGTTTCTCTTCTTAAATGAAGTCAGAAGTACTGTCTGTGGTAGAATGATTCTCTTGGTTGTGTGGTCCCAAAGGCAAAATAATGGCCTGATTTATGTTCTACCAGGAAGAATCTTTTTAGCAAGTACATAAACCAGAGGTTAATCATTTCTTGCTCTTGATTTAGAATCATGGAATCAGTCAGGGTTGGAAGGGACCACAAGGATCATCTAGTTCCAACGCCCCTGCCATGGGCAGGGACACCCTACCCTAGATCCCTACCTACCCAAGATCAGATTTAACTTCATTCTGCCACACAGAACCTGTTAACCAATCCTGATTATTTTGTTAATCATTCTAGTGCAGTTTCTTAAGAGGTAATACTCTTTATTACCAGAAGATGTAAGAGCTATTAAGCACTTGTCTGGTGAAAACAGTTGAGCCTGATTCTGACAGTTGGTCGGAAGTTTACCACATGCTATTTCTGTTGTTTAGTCCTGTGTTTAAAACACAGATTTGTAGCAAAATGAAATGAATGATTGACAGGATCTTGAATGTGTTTCAGCAGTTTGGATTATTTCTGTTTTTCTATTGAAAATATAGAATAGATTTTCTCTGTGTCTGTACATAAATACATATTTATGGTATGTTCCAGTCATAGGAAGACCATAACAGGTGACAGGGAAAAGAAAAGCAATGGTGAAATGTGAATTAGCATTTAGGTGAATTAGCATGTAGGTTAATTTTTTGAGCCTGCAGCAGATTCAAGTGAATATGCTAAACAGACTTCAACACTTTCTTGTAAGAGGGATCACATTTTTCTAAGGATTCCTATTTTACCACAGGCAGGTAAGGTGGGACGTATATAGACACTCAGAATTAGCTGGTATAATGTTCACTGATGTGCTTCTGTGCTTTATTGCCTTCTGACTAAGCATTCAGAGGCACTGATTCAATTAGGAAAGACAAAGTACAGGTCTTCAGTAGAGCTGAAACTGGAATATGTATGCTGATTTGACACAAAAGGAGATTATGTCCACCCGGGTTACTGCAAAGTAACCGTGGGACCTGAGTGGGTTTTTTGTTTGGTTTTTTTTTTTGTGGGTTGTGTATGTGTGGTTTTTTGTCTTGATTTTTTTTTTTTTCCTTTATGGTGTATTGCTTATATTGTTTTTAATTTTTGGGAAACTCTAGAAGTTATTGAAAGTTTTAAACTAATTTGGTAGTTCAGTGGTGCAGACAAGAGAGTCTTGTTTGGGAAGATCTCCCTGTTACTTGCTTTCTGTTAATTATAGAATCAGTTGGGGTTGGAAGGGACCAAAAGGATCATATAGTTCCAACCCCCCTGCCATGGGCAGGGACACCCTACCCTAGAGCAGGCTGCCCACAGCCTCATCCAGCCTGGCCTTAAACACCTCCAGGGATGGGACCTCAACCGCCTCCCTGGGCAACCCAGTCCAGGCTCTACCACTCCTTCTGATGATTCACCATTTAGCTCCAGGGATGGAGCCTCAACCACCTCACTGGGCAACCCATTCCAGGCTCTACCACTCTCATTCTGATAATTCATCATTCACCTCCAGGGATGGAGCCTCAACCTCCTCCCTTAGCAACCCATTCCAGGCTCTTATCACTTTCATTCTGATGATTTGTCATTCATCAAATTCCAATGGTCAGTTGATTCTTCAGTGCTCTCTTCAAGATCAGTAACCTGGAAGAAAGCTAATCATGGAAGAAAAGGGGAAATGTGTATATATAGGTTTTGCTTGATTAGTGAATTAATTTGGTTTACTAAGACAGAGCTGGTATGAGAAGTATTTGGTATCTGTTTCACCTGGGAGTGAGAAGACAGTGGTGACATCACTTTTCAGCATGTATTGTTAAGATTACTTGCTCTTCTTACTATTAAAAGGGAGGAAAAGTGTTACAGCAGTCCTGACATTTTGTAGTGATGGTTCCTGATTTCTTTTGTACTTTTGTTTCTAATTTGGGGTATGCAGTCTTCTTTGGAGTCATAAATTTTCTTGTGCCAGAACTACTTTTTAACTCTCTCAAGATCCATAATTCTTTCTAGGATGAGTGGTGTGTTGTGGTTTCAGATAATACTTTTTTTTTTCTTCTGTCAAGGAGAACAGGAATAATTTTTTACAGGTCACTGATAGTCCTTTGCATCTTCCATTTGGTTAAGATTAGCCTTACCTTCATTGTTCCCTTTGTTGATTAAATGTCTGTACAGACTTCAGATTGTGTGTTGACATTAATCTGAGCTTTTGGAAACATTAGAAACAAACCTTAAAAAACAAAAGAATATAATAGCTTCTTAAAAACGAGTTGCAACTAGTCGTAAGATGGGGAAAAAAACCTGCCAGTAGTAGCAAATTACTCTCAGCATAATGCATGATTAATGTTCAGTTTTCTTTGAACGCTCTGATGTAAATGAATTTTCAAGTTATATGCAGTACAAAACAGAATTGGAAAAAAATCAACACAGAGCAAATGTTCAGCAAGGAAGGAGGAGAGGCTATTCTGTCTTGTTACCATTTCTCTCTGTATGATGCCCTTAGGAGCTTGTATGGTCTCTTTCTGATGACAGTGGTTACACTGATGTTTATACTCTGCAGTTGCTAAAGTCACATTTGCAGCTTGGCAGTATTGTCTGTATTCTACCAAAATGGGTTTCCTTTAACTGCCTTTTAGATCTCCCCTCATAACCGAGTATATTGTGCTGACTACTTTCACCTTATTTTTCTGCTCCCCCCATACTAATACCTACATTATAAACTTTCAGAAAGAGCTTTTTCTTGAGTGATAATAAGAGATTCTCTATACAGTATCCAGTGCAAAAGGTCTTGCTGGTGTCGTAATGTCAAGTGCAGTGAAGACACTTTGTATATTTTTTAATTTCTTACTTAAAATTTCTTAAGAGTTCTGCAGTGCTCATTTGTTAGTGGTCAACATTGTTTTGTTTTAAGCATGCTCTGTTTGCTATTTTCCATTGTCTTTCTTCAGAAGTCCTAAGGGTAGTACAGAATGGTGTGGACTTTTTTCTGAATGATTACTGTTGAAACTTAGTAAAATACATAAGTGTACATACTTTTTTTTTTCCTGTTCAGTTTCCTTGGAGTCTGGCATTGATTTTAGTAATTTTATTTTTAATGTACTTGTTATTTTCTAGTCCTTCCAAAGAGTCATACTGTAATTATACAATCAGCCAGGTTGGAAGAGACCTCCAAGATCATCCAGTCCAACCTAGCACCCAGCCCTAGTCAGTCAACCAGACCATGGCACTAAGTGCCTCAGCCAGGCTTTTCTTGAACACCTCCAGAAACGGCAACTCCACCACCTCCCTGGGCAGCCCATTCCAATGCCAATCACTCTCTCTGGCAACAACTTCCTCCTAATATCCATCCTAGACCTCCCCTGGCACAACTTGAGGCTGCAGCCCCTTGTTCTGTTGCTGATTGCCTGGGAGAAGAGACCAACCCCCACCTGGCTACAGCCTCCCTTCAGGTAGCTGTAGGCAGCAATGAGGTCAGCTCTGAGCCTCCTCTTCTCCAGGCTGCACACCCCCAGCTCCCTCAGCCTCTCCTCACAGGGCTGTGCTCCAGGCCCCTCCCCAGCTTTGTCGCCCTTCTCTGGACACGTTCCAGTATCTCAACATCTCTCTTGAATTGAGGAGCCCAGAACTGGACACAGGACTCAAGATGTGGCCTGACCAGGGCTGAGTACAGTTCAAGAATAACCTCCCTTGTCCTACTGGCCACAGGAGGATAAATGTAACATTTCACAGCTTTCATTATTGTTTACTGCAGCCTTACTATTCTTAGTTTAGCTTCTACTTTTCTTTTATTGACTGAATTTGTGAAGTGCTTGTTTGAGTTTATCATTAGTGAATGCATATCCTGGTATTTGTCATGAGGGAAGACTTTTAAATAAAACATCTAGTCATTCCCAAGTCCCAAGTGGAGTGAGAAGCCCCCGGTATTTATGTCCTCATTTGAGGTGCGCAACTATGATTCAGAGTTGCACTGCTGATTGTCTTTAATTTTAGAGGGAGCATGACAACCAAAGCCAATAATTGCTGCTACCTTTCAAAGTGGAAAAGATACACAAACCAAGGTCTTTTCATTCAATACTTGTAACATTAACAAGGGAAACTAAGAGAATTTACTTGTGTGATCTTTTCCTGGCAAGCTGAAATGTATTGAGCTTGCATCCAAGCTCTTTTGAATATTGATCATAACTAGTGCTCCTGGTTCTATATCTAGCTCCATCTTAGAGTGTATATAGAGCTTTATAAACTTCACCTAACATGCTTCTTGGCACTTTCAAGAGTACTTTATGGTGTGCTAAGTCCAGTTCTATTTTCTGTAAGAAAATCGTGTTGAAATGAGTTTTTAAAAGTCTAGGTAGAGGACCCAGGAAAGCTACTCTGTGTTTCTGTTCTGTGGCTTTTTCTGTATGTTTAGTGGTTGGTGGTTGTGGGTTTTGCTTTTCCATAGCACAATGTAATGAAAAGCAGTCAAGCTCTTACCAGATGCTCTGCAGGTATAGTTGCAGGAGATGACTATTTGCCTCTATGTTTTTTCTTTATCCTTTTTCTGTGCCTTTTTCTTTTGATGATTTTGAAAGGTAATTGTTTCCCCCTTCAGCCAGTGTGTGGGAACAGGTGGGTGAAAGAGAAGAATTAGATGGAAAGGGACAGCGGCTAGTGGAAAATACAAGCTTGGAAGGCTATTTCAGAGTTTGACTGCTTTTGTGCTCAGAGGTTATAAAAACAAGTCTTGAATGTTAAATGGAGGAAGAAAATGGAACTTTCCTACTTGCATTTGACATAGCAGGTGTTAAAATTTTATTTCCTTTCTAGTACTGTAGCCTCAGCTATATGCTATTAGTAGATGTGCATAGCTTTGATTTAATGAGCAGTGGTTCATCTGTTCGGTCAGAATGTATTTCTGGGCAGTTAATATTTGAAGCAGTAGTGTAAGCTGGTTCAATACCCTGTGTTGGAATGCACCTTAGCATAGTGTTGGTGGTGAGTTTTTGGACAGTTAGAGAGTGGGGAGGCTTGTTTGTGGGTTTTGAGGTGTTTTGTGGTGAATTTTTTTACAGGCAGGCTAGCAAATATGAGATTATTGTTCATCTGTTATGAAATGCTGTCGTGCTGGATAGAATATACTTTTCATATGATACTAGTATTTGGAGTGCATAAATGGAAGCTCCATTTTAGTCATCCAGATCATGGATGTGTTTTTCAAGATTCAAGATGTGAATTATGCAATGTAAAGCTGCAGCTGTAACCTCTAGGATGTGCTGTGCCATCATAACACATTTTGAGTTGCTCTGATAAAAGTTATGATCAAGGTCATATTATGTAGTGTACTGAATGACCTCTTCTGTATGTAACTTTGTAGAATTGCCTGAAACTTCTCAGGCCAAGTCTAGTTCAAAAGGCTGAACTATATTGAAAGTTTCAACTAAAACAGTGAAAAAGTTTCCAAGAATGAACATAATGAAGAGAGTGTTAATATTTTAAGAAATATTTGCTCTGAGAGGGTTCTAAAGTGAGTGCTTTTATTGTTTTTGTCTAGCAGCCTGCCTAAATGCAATTGACAGATCTCATATTTGCGTTTGAGCACATACAGCAGGACGGTCTTTTTGGACATTTATGTGCTTCACTGCTATTCAGTTTCTCTTACTGAGCTATCTTGTGGATATGGATATGCCATATCTTGTGGCATGCTTGGCTCCAACCTGAGAAGAAAGTGTAATTACACCTGCCGGTTTCTGTGGATTTGTGGAATGTACTTGAGAGAATGGACTCCTTTTCCTGTGTTGTGAGCAGTTGCTTTGCTTCCTTCTAGAATCTCTGTATTTGGGTGGAAAAAAGTCTGGTGGTGTAGCCATCCTTTACAGTTTGATGTATAAGACAGTATTGAGTGGAAACTGGAACTGACTGAAAAACTGAAGGAATAAAGAATTGTATCTTGCATAGGTGAAAAACGGAGTATGGAGAAAAGACATTTTGGGAGTAGGAGAGCGTTTGGGACAAGGGAAATGGGCAACAGCACATGTCTGCTAGAGCAAAACTCCTTTCCAGTGCCTGGAGTAAACCCAGAGTTTTGGAGTCTTGCCATCTCTTTGCTGTCAGGAAATATCTGTGAAACCTGGAGGCAAATTGTCTCATTCCTCCTCTGCTGCTGGACAGTATCATCTTCTGCTGTCAGTTAATACCTTATTTCATGTGGCATAGGTCTTTTAATGTAAAAATGCCAGCTTAGCTGACTGGTTGAATTTAGGAAGTTGTCAGATAGAATTGTATCGTGGCGGTAAAACTGATCCATTGGATGTACACAGATGAGTACTTCTCAGGCATGCTTTTTGTCCACAGGAAGAGTGGTGTTTCTGATAGTGGGGGATCTCGGACAGCAGTTCTCTTAGTAGATTATTTTCTTTTATTTTTGGCAATTAAGGACCAGGTTTGTCTCCATGAAAGGTGGAGTACCCTACCATTTTGTTGCTGGGTTTTAGTGGCTGTAGCAAATGACTGAAAGAATACTGGTGAGCTTAGTAAGGAAATAAGGGACTAAGTAAGGAAGGGGAAAAATCCTCATACTTATGCTTCAGGAGTAATAGTCACAGTTATGTGGAAACTTACAAATTACCTTAAATATGCTGCTTAATATATGTTTTTGTTATGCTGAGTATGCATATCATATTGGATTTTCCTTTCTTAAAGTAAACTCCTTGTAAAAGCAAAGTAAAACATACCACCATCACCTCCAAATCATCTCTGTAGAGAAGGTGTATGTAATAAAGCTGAATGCTTATTAAGCAGACTCTCTCTAAAGTGCACCATAAAGTTATGGCTCATTTTTTGGTGAAGTACACCAAAAAGCATGCTGTAAGTATATTCCCTTTTTGGTTTTCAATTCAAACCAAGTTTTAAGAAATATTTGAGTTGGGATGTGGATGTTTAGAATCAATTATCTCAAGTGTGTTTGGGGGAAAAGAAAAATACCATTTTCAAGAAATCTCTGATTTCTTTATGGCCTTTCATGAGACTTTTTGTAAAGGTCTGCTTCCCAGAAGGAAAACAATTCCTTCAGACTTTCTAAGAAAATGCATCTTGGTGTTGAACAACAGAGTTCAACTTGAAGACATGCATCCAGTTCTGGAGCCCCTATTACAGGAAGGATGTGGACGTGCTGGAGCGTGTCTAGAGAAGGGCCATGAGGATGCTCAGAGGGCTGGAGCAGCTCTGCTATGAGGACAGACTGAAAGAGTTGGGGCTGTTCAGTCTGGAGAAGTGGAGGCTCCCAGGTGACCTTCTTGTAGCCTTCCAGTATCTGAAGGGGGCCTGCAGAAATACTGGGGAGGGACTTTTCAAGCTCTCAGGGAATGACAGCACTAGGGGGAATGGAGCAAAGCCTGGATGTGAGGAGAAAGTTCTTGAGCATGAGAGTGGTGAGAGCCTGGCCTGGGTTGCCCAGGGAGGTGGCTGAGGCCCCATCCCTGGAGGTGTTTAAGGCCAGGCTGGGTGAGGCTCTGGCCAGCCTGCTCTAGGGTAGTGTGTCCCTGGCCATGGCGGGGGGGCTGAAGTAGCTGATCCTTGTGGTCCCTTCCAACCCTGACTGATTCTATCATTGTATGACTTGTAGTAACCAAAATACTGAGTAGTTTTGACTGTAGCTACCCCATCTGTCGTGACAGATCTGCCTCTTTAGGACCTGATGTTACATGCAAATAAAGTGTTGTGTGTAAAATCAAAAAGAAGGTCGATGGAAATGCCCAGTCTAGTCTGTTGTGTTCTGATGACTTGCACAGAAGTAAGAGTAGTAGTGCAAATGAAATTTTTACTGCTGTTTACGTATTAAGCATGCCATCTACAGTCTCATTCTTCTCACTGAAAATGTTCTGGTTGAAAGGAGTTAGTGCAATTCTCTGGTTATTGGAGTCCAAACTCATGCAATAGAACCGGTAATGCTAGTTTTTGGCAAGTGAGTAACGTATAAAGGATCTGGAAAGATTGTACATCTATATCTCTGATAAAGGCATTTTGTCATAGTATAAAAATGCTTTTAAAGAAGGTATTTTGTGTTTGAAAAGCTTTACTTTTTCTTGAAGAATAGACTAAGAATGTTTTAACATTAGATATGGCATAACAATAACTAAAATATGGCAAATGGCAACTACCTTTCATTGCATTAAAATCCCTGTAGGTAGTGGTGTTTTTCTTTCTCACTTGATCAGCGGTCGATGCTTTGGTGGCAGTTGATTCTGTTCATTAAAGTTTTGCTGGCTGTGCATGTTCAGATCAAGTTAGTTGATTTGCTGATTTCCCGCCTGCTGGTAATGTGTTGAGTCAGGTGGCTGAACTAATGCACAGTACAAAAGGATGGATGACAGTAAGATTAGCACACTGATATGTCTCTTCAGTTTTAACTTTTGTTCAAGTCTGCAAAAATACTCAGATTTACTAAAAATGATAATTGCCAGCAGCCTGGTTTTAAAAGTCTTGTGTTTGGTTGTTGCCAGGTTTCAGTTCCCTGGAGAACAATGTTTACACAGGTATATTTATCTTCTAGAAGATAATTCAGGTGTATGCATTTGCAGTGAATTCAAGCACACTGTTTTTAATCTGGGTTGATGGAAAAACTGTCATCTTCTTAAAGCTTTGTCCACTTCAATATGAAATTAAGTCACTTAACAGGTTTAGTAGAGGAAATCAGTCACAGTTTTTCAGTGCTATTTTCTGTATTTTGTCCTGGGTTAGGGTGGATCCTTCCCCCAGTAGAATAAACTTAACCACAACATGGATTTTTTTTTTTTTTTTGAGTCAGGGAAAAATGAAATTGTATTTCTTATACTTTAAATATAACACGATAAGGAGAAATAAATCACTAGTGAAATATAATAACCTTAGCAAAGATGGGGAAAGGGTCAAGCAGCAGCAAAGCAGCAGCAGCCAAAACAGCAGCGGGGGAAGATACCAGTGGGCGCAGCAGAAGCCAGCAAAGGGAAGGTCCAAGCTGTACTTCCAGACGTAAAGCTCTTGATGCACCACTGAAATGTTAACTTATCCATTGTTGCCATTATATGGCCTATCCCTAGAATGTTCACCTCTCCCCTGTCTGAGCTAGAAATCTAGCTCAAACAGCCATGTGTATGTACTACATAGCATAAATAAAAGCAGTTTTGACCTTTTCAACACATTGCTTAAAGTACTTAGAGATACTATTAAAATTTGTTACTTACATTTCTCATCTTTCTCTCACTGATTGCCTGTATGACAAATTACAAGTAAGGAAGAACTGTACTTATTAGACCATGTAGTGTTCTTAATGGATTCTTTTTTAAGAAGGGTGCTTGAAATAAGTTAATCTTACTGTACATATAAGTGTTGCTCATAAAACAGTTTGGTAAATCACTTGTGTACTGAATTATTTTTTTCTTTGTGTGACCTAATTTGTTATTTGAAAGCTGTCTTGGGAAAGAACTCATATCCCAAGCTGTGTATCATATGTTACCTAAAATTAGAGCCTGGTTTCATTTCATTTTTTTCCAAATCAGTCTTGGAAAAGAAAGACGCAGTCTTTTTTTTTCCCCTGTGAGTTACTGTCTGTACATGCATGATTGGAATATCCTTTCATATTTTCAGTTTTTTTTCTGAATGATTATAAGCAAAATCCTTTACAGTGTTCTATTAGAATTGCATTTTATCATGCTGTTCTTCATAGAATCATAGAATCAACTAGGTTGGAAGAGACCTCCAAAATCATCCAGTCCAGCCTGTCACCCAGCCCTAGCCAGTCAACTAGACCATGGCACTAAGTGCCTCACCCAGTCTTTTTTTGAACACCTCCAGGGATGGCAACTCTACCACCTCCCTGGGCATCCCATTCCAATGCCAATCACTCTCTCTGTGAAGAACTTCGTAGAATCATAGAATCAGTCAGGGTTGGAAGGGACCACAAAGATCATCTAGTTCCAACCCTCCATTCTCCCTAGTCCTGTCACTCCCTGATATCCTGAAAAGTCCCTCCCCAGCTTATTTGTAGGCCCCCTTCAGATACTGAAAGCCCTCCTAACNTCAGGGAAGAACTTTCTCCTCACCTCAAGCCTAAATTTTCCCTAACGTAGCTTGAGGCTGTGTCCTCTTGTTCTGGTGCTGGCCACCTGAGAGAAGAGAGCAACCTCCTCCTGGCTACAACCACCCTTCAGGTAGTTGTAGGCAGCAATAAGGTCTCCCCTGAGTCTCTTCTTCTCCAGGCTAAACAATCCCAACTCCCTCAGCCTCTCCTCGTAGGGCTTGCGCTCGAGAATTGCAGTTTATCATGCTATTATTCCATTCTTTATTGAAAATAACATAAGAAGCTACATCAATAAAGATACTTTCTCTTCCACTGCCAGATCCCTCCTTGTCAGTGTTTGACTGATATACCTTGAAGAGCTGTGCTGGGAAAATTTGATGCAATCTGTTGCATGGGAAACATAACTAAGCACTGCCCCAATTTCTTAACCACTCTCCTAGTAGTTATGTTAGCTTAACATGGTTTAAGTTTGGTAAGCTGGTATGTTTTACAGACAGTGATATTCTAAGTTGATTGTCATTCCTGAAATTTGACACAAAAATCATGTGTCCAGGTGGAATATTTCTATTTTCTTGAACTACAGTTTGGCACCTTTTCCTGAATAACTACATTTTTGGTGGTGGCACTTCAAATTCAGTTTTTCCAGTTTTTCTTACTAGCATTTATCTTTTGTCTTCTGTTTAGATAATTTTGCTAGTAAGTTCATTCCTTCAGCTGTCACCAGTTTTGAAATCTAAGCTTGCATATGACTTCTTGTTACTATGTTCAAGGTTTATAATTTGATTTGCTAAAGCCAGATATAAAAAGACTTTGTGTGTTGGTTCACCGACAATGTAATGGGTAAATCTGTCAGTTTATCACATGCAAGATAATTTGACTACTGGTGTAATTAACACTTGATGCCTGTTGTGCTAGTTTGAAGATAGCTAGAACGTTTTGGTGAGAAGAATTAGATTATAGGCTGTGAAAAGGAAACAGTGGTGATGTCTACTACACTCATAGGCTTGCTGAGATGTATAAAAACAAGAACATAAACATAGATAAGGGAGTCACTCTCTGTTTCTTAGGCCTGCATGAACTTCTCACTAACCTAACCTGCTGTTCTACTCCATCTGCTTCCTAACTCCCCTGGCCAACCGTCCAAACTACCTTGAGCATAAGGAAAAGTCAGGGATGAGGTAGAGGGGTGGGGAGAAGGTGGAAGAGTGGTTAGGAGCCCCTCCTGAGGACTCTGGTTTCTGGGAGAGCTGTTGTGTTTCTGTATTACTTTTAAACTTGTATATTTCTGTATGTATTGTAAATAATCTGCTTGTATCTTGTGCTAAGCTGTGAATATAAAGCTTCATTCAATTTTCCAGAGCTAATGAGTCTAGTTTGGGTGCCCCCTCCACACTTAAGAAAAATCAGGTAACACCCAAACCATCACATCTGTGCTAATTAAGCTTTGTAACTTTATAAATATAAGCAGAAAGTGATGCTGCACATGTGTAATGTATTAGCACAGATCAGTAATGCATAATTTAGGGCTCTAGTTTGGTCAGCTGTTGTACCAAATTTCTTAAGCTGAAGTAGAACTGGTGATTAAGCAGAGATTTTGTTTATGTATTGCCTACCTCTGGGAAATCTTCCAATAGTTAAAAGTTAGTTGGAAGTTCCATAGTGCAT